>OX451740.1:319415303-319823721 GCA_948472305.1 Vicia faba
TTTTTCCACGCGCATAACACCCAGAATTGGTATACAGAACTCAGAATTTTTCATATAAGATGCATATTCATGTTTCGATTTTGAGGCATTCTCATTGCATTTTCTTTATTGATTCATACTAATTGATGCATTCTGAAGCTAACCACATACTTTGATTGAGTTTTTATACACTATATGCAAAAACGCCATTGTTATATTTTAGGGTTGCAGAGGTTCTAATTTAGGGCTTCTCTATTATGGAAAAATTGAGACACGGGAATGGTACCATTAGAATCAAGAGCTTCCAACGAATTTCATGATGGGGTCGCGCCCAATTTCTGATCCAAGACAAGCTAATCGCTATTTTTCATATAACATATGGTGGGGGTTTAAAACCCCCGCAATCCTGTTTCCTTTTTTTCAGATAAAACACAGAGGGGAGGAAGAAGATGCTTAGTTGGCATAACGTGAATGGACAGTTCAAAATTAGCGCGTTTTTTTATTTTATCAGGCCACTAATTTATTTTCTCTTATAAATATTTCGTTCCAATAACACTACAAAGATAGCGCTTGGCTTGGTTGGTAGCTGTGCTGTCATGTAACCACTGGGACCTGGGTTCGATCCCCAGGTCCCCACGCTTTATTCACATATTTTGTTTTAATATAATTGCATGCAGTATCTCCCCTGAAGACCACCATGTGACTCACCATCCAGCCATGCCACACGCCTCATGATCTTAATCCAAAAGCCCAGATCTGATGGACGCCATATACATTGGTCAACGAGGCCACATGCCACCCTGGAAGGTCAACAAAAGGCCTCCAAAGATGGGCCTAAAATGCTAAGAATACACCTCCCATTTGGGGGCAGACCCCCCAAGGTTTGCAATTTCTTTTATATTTTTCATTTTTTATTTGATTCAATTATTTCTCTTTTTAATTAATTTCTTTAATTTAATTATTTTCATAAAAATATAAAAATAACATAAAAATCAGAAAAGACAAAATTAAAAATATATTATATTTTAATATTTTGTAAATAAATCTCATTAATTTAATTTAGCTTTTTTAAATCTAGGATTAATCTTAATATCTTTTAAAAAAAAACCTAAAAATTGGTAGAATTAGGGTTTCAAATCTTTTTCATTCTTCTTTTCTTTTTTCTCACCATGATTAATTAATTATTTATTTTCATAAATCAAAATGCATTAATTAATTAGGTTTAATATTTTCTTAATAAATAAAAATTGTAGAATTAGGGTTAACTAATTAATTTCTTAATTTCATTTAATTCTCATCAAAAAATCATAAATACAAAAAACCTAAAAAAAAAACAATTTCTTTTTCACTTTAATTTCATTAATTTAATAATCATAATTTAATTTCATTAAAAAGGGTCCAACGCCCTCGCTTGCAATTTTTATTCTCTTTGCGCATTTTATTTATTTCCTTCTTTATAATATTAATGTAATTCTCCCAAAGCCGTGTAAATTTAATTTCTCGCACTTTATTTACTTTCTGTTAAATCGGGTCCTGGATTTTAATTTGTCGATGTGGACCCGCGCCTTTGTAATAGTTTAGGAACTTTATATTTCTCGCAACTTTTTAACTGCTAATAAATTTGCATGCAAGAATGAATGTTAAAATAAAAATAAACGCATAGATCACTTTGACATGAACAAGATAAATGCCAATGAACATGACACACAAAACACACACCACCCCTAGGGTACGCCTCATTGTTGCCTTGCCTCGAAAGGTGATCGTCGAGTAGAGGATGTCTTAGTAAGTCCTCATGATCCGGGAACCTGGCATGAGGGTAGCTTCTAAGGTATCTTCCTATTGCTCTGGTGATCACCATGTCCCGAACCTCGAATTGACCCGAACACCTCCAACGGTGGTGCTACCTACCTCCCAATGGTGGGATGGCACTACTTTAAAGGACATATACACAGACGAATTCCTTAGGGTAGGTAGACGACTCTAGATACTTGCTCTAATTTCAAAACAAAAATTCAAAAAATACTTTTCACACCGACACCCTTTCAAAAAGCTTTCGAAAGCAACTTTTCAAACACTCTTGAGGACCGATACAAGAGTCGAACTGGAATTTTCAAAGAAACTTTTTAAAACCCACAGTTGAAAAGCAAACAAGCCATTTTTGAAAACACAAGTGAGCAAATATCTAAGAGCCCATGGATAACCATGGATAGAAAGGGTGCTAACACCTTCCCTTTCTATAATCTACCTCCCGAACCGAGAGCAATCTCTTTAAGGAATTTTTCTGTGCTTTTGTCCTTTCCATTTGGAGAAAATAAAAGACGGTGGCGACTCTTGCTTCCGCGACATTTCGCGAACCAGCTTTAAACAGTCAGTTCCAGATCCACCGATCACAGTTGTCTTCTCCATGTCCTTGGGAGCCATCTTAATCTGATTGTAACCAGAAAAACCATCCATAAAGGAGAAGATCTTATGCTGCGCGGTGTTGTCGACCAGAACATCGATGTGAGGAAGTGGGAAATCATCTTTGGAGCTTGCCCTATTTAGATCTCTATAGTCCACACACATTTGTACCTTACCATCTTTCTTAGGCACCAGAAAAACATTGGCAACCCACTGTGGGTAAGAAGTAACAACTAGAAATCCGGCGTCAAACTGTTTCATGACCTCAACTTTGATTTTCTCAGACATCTCAGGGCGCATACGGTGAACCTTCTGCTTTACCGGAGGGCAATCTTATTTGGTTGGCAGGCGGTGAACCACAATGTCAGTGTCCAAACCAGGCATATCTTCATATGACCAAGTGAAGATCTCAACATAGTCATGTAGCATTTGTATCAACCGTTGTTTGACACTAGGTTCAAGATTCGCACCTATCTTGACCTCTTTTCTGTCTTCCTAAGTACCCAAATTCATTGATTCCACTGGCTCTTCATGGGGCTGTATGGCCCTCTCTTCCTGTAGTAATAGTCTAGCAAGTTCCCCATGCATTCACAATCATCCTCACCTTCGTCCTTGGCTTGGTTGATCGGATTTTCAAAGTCATAACTGGAAGTAGCAGAGTTGGTATCAATGGGATCCAGAGTGGATGTGGATCTGCATTATGATACATGAGTGTGTGTGAGACAATAACTGTTTTTGATAAAGTGAGATATGAAAAAGAAAAACCAGGAGCCTAAAATTCGTAATGCAAGAAAACGTCCAATGCTTTATTGATGTTA
The DNA here is from genome assembly GCA_948472305.1 of Vicia faba. Classification (NCBI taxonomy): domain Eukaryota; kingdom Viridiplantae; phylum Streptophyta; class Magnoliopsida; order Fabales; family Fabaceae; genus Vicia; species Vicia faba. The sequence goes on from OX451740.1 coordinate 319,418,504, forward strand.
TATGAAAATGAAAAACAATAAGCCCTCACAAACAAAGCCACGGTGCCTCAGGCAAGGCACCGGGCCGTAAAGTTTCAAACTGTTTATTATAAATCTCAAAACAAAAGTCTATTACTGTGTAATAAAAGAAGCGGGTAGGAAGTTCTTCGCCGTCCAGTTGTTTAATCCACCGTTGGTAGTCGGGTAGATCCAGCTGTCGATATTCGGGTTTTCATCATCAGCATCTTCCGTGGCGGAGACAATCTCAATAGCATTGATTCCCGAGTCGTGCTTGGGCATGGGCGCTGTTATGATGTTGGGCTTCTCTGGAGCATCAAACTCAATCTCTTTGGCTTTGATCAAGTCTTGCACCTTATTCTTCAAGGCCCAACAATTGTTTGTATCATGACCTGGTCCATCAGAGTGATAGGCGCAACGGGCATTCAGGTTATATAGCGGAGATGTGGTGTTGGGATTCTTTGGGGCTTCCCTCAGAGTTACCAGGTTGGTCTTCAATAATTATGGTAGAATTTGAGACAAGGTCATATTGAGCCGAGTGAACTGTCTCTGTGGTCTTTCCACCCTTTGCTGATTGTTGCATTGTGGAGCAATTGTGGGTCTTGATATCACTACCGCATTCACTGCTTGGCGGTGTTCAGGTCTACTTTGGCCCCTCGGGCCGTAGACTGCACTAGCTTCTTTTTTACTAGTGAAAGGCTTCTTTACTGCACTTGACGATGCATCCTTCTGTATTTTACCACTTCGGATACCAGCTTCTACTCTCTCCCCAGTCAAGATCAACTCAGTAAACCCAGATGACGAATTGCCGATCAAATGATTGAAAAATGGACCAAACAACGTCCCTAGAAACATGTCAACCAACTCCCTATTAGACAAAGGGGGTTGGACTCTTCCAGCCAAATCTCTCCACTTCTGAGCATAGTCCTTAAAACCTTCACTTGCACCCATAGATATACCCTGAAGCTGAGTACGAGTGGGAGCAAGGTCGGTGTTATACTGATACTGCCTGTAGAAAGTAGCAACAAGGTCCTCCTAGTTTCAGACATTAGATCCTTCCAATTGATAAAACCATTAAAGCTGAGTCCCTGACAGACTATCTTGAAAGAAATCCACCCACAAATTTCTATCAGTAGTGTGGGGTTGGATTTTTCTAACGTACGAGTGGAGATGGAGTTTTGGACAGGATACTCCATCGTACTTAGCAAAAACCGGAGCTTTAAACTTATGAGGGATCACCACTCCAGATACCAGTCCCAGTTCTTCAAAATCTAAACCAGGGATCTTCTGACACTCCATAGCACTCAAACGGTCTTCAAGTTGCTTGTACCTATCCTGAGTAGGAGGATACTGTTCCTCATCATAATCTATATCATTATCAGAAACTGCAGGACTGGGGCCTTTTTCTTCTTCTTGGTCCTCCCCTCCTTTGGATGAAAAGGACAGATCAGCTTGTTGTTTCAACCTATCCCCAAACCTTTTTCCCATACTCAGCAGAACGAACTTCTTTTTCTTCTTCTTCTTCTCTATCTCTTTCAGAATGAGAGCTTTCAAATCCTCTTTCCCTTTAGCCAAGCTCAAGAACATCTCTTGGAATTGGGCATTTTGTGCCTGAAGATCTTTGATAGCTTGATCGAAAGACATTTCTACTGAATATAAACAGCGAAGAAGATGAGAAACCTGTAATGGTACCTGTAATGCTGTGCATGATAATGGGATGCGTATGTAATGATTTCAAAGACTTTGGGAGATTTAAATTTGCAAACCAAAAAAAAAAAACTTTATTAGATTAAACTTGTAAAAAGGTTCAACAATGCCTTTGAGGCGTTACAAAGAAATAAACAGAAAACAAATCTAAACTAGAAAAAGCAAAATCAGAAATCCCATGGGTGATTCCCCTTCGTGCTGACGTAGTCATTGATCGTTCTTTCATTCTCAAGTTGCCTGGTGAGCTTCAAGATCTTCCTTTCTTGCTCATGGTACTTCTCTCGGTAGGTATCCCTCTCCTCCTTCAGATGAATCCAAGATCTCTTCAATGCCCCAAGATCAGTGGGCATGTAGGGATAAAGGACTGTATAAGGAATGCCCTCTTCATTGGTGGGCTCCACAATCACTGGAAACACAGCTTCATAAGGAATCCCAAGCTTCTGGGCTCGAGCTCGGACCCACTAAAGGTAAGGCTGCATAGGGAGAGAAGTCCTTGGTCCTAGCTCTTAAGGGTCAGACCTGTTCACCATGCCCCAAGCTCGTATAAACCTTCGGCGATGCTCATCAACGTCCTTCTTGTAGTCAAATGCAATATCTGTAAGAAGTAGCTCATGAGGACCATCTCTCTGAGCACGACCGAATTGTTGTAAAGCTAAACAAGGACTGTAGGTTATTCCTCCTCGGATTCCGAGCAACGGGACATTAGGGTATCCCCCACATCAGTCAATGACAGCAGTGCTTTCCATAGCCTTGGAACTCCAAAGAATGTCTGTATGGGCAAGGGACATTATCCTGTAAGACCATCTTAAACTTTCCCCATTCTTCAACACGGACTTGGGGAGGTGCGCAATAAACCACCTCGCCAGCAAAGGCATGCAACACATGAGAGTCCCTCTTCTTTGAACAGTACGAGTGTAGAGGGCATGCAAGATATCACCCAATATAGTAGGCACAGGATTGCGAGACAGGAAGATCTTAACAGCATTCACATCAATAAAGGAATCTGGATTCAGAAAGAGAACCAAACCATAGATAAGGAGAGCCAAGATGTCTTCAAAAGCCTGAAAATCCAAGTTATACCAGAATAGTTGAGCTTGATCTATCAAAAACTTGGCTAAGAAACCTTCAACCCTGTTTCATGTCTCCCAGTTGGATATTACATCAGCCCGTGTCAGATGCAAAGCTGAAGCAATGTCTTCTAGTCTAGGAGTCTCTTCCAAACCTGTGAAGGGCATCTTCTCAAGGATAGATATGCCCAATAAGTGAGAAAACTCTTCCAAAGTGGGAACTAGCTGATAATCCGGGAAGGTGAAACAATGGTGCACAGGATCGAAGAACTGGAAAAGCACACTCATCATATGCTCATCAAACCTTGAGGTAACCAAGCTAAGAAGCTGACCATGTCTTCTAATGAATGAAGAAGTATCAAAAACTTTTTAGACTAACTCTTTGAGTTGAGCAGGTATTTGCACAAAGTAAACTCGGATGGTGTTTTTGCGCATGAAAGCCATAATCTGCAAAACAAAAAAAGATAAATCCCCCCGGTCTTTGAAATGGTTAGTGTAATGAAGTATGCATGCTATGTTATGATGCATGATGTCATGGTAAAACAAACTGTAGGTATAACAGATAACAGACATAGTAAAGGCAAACAAGTCACACAAAAGCCCTTAAGTTTAAGGCTTGCATGGGGTCTAGGTATTACCCTCTTGAAGTTCAGTTGGTTTCAACCTGTCCTAATAATAGTAACCGGGTTCTGAGGTTCTTAATATCACTGACCATCCTCCATCGGTCATGGTTTCAGCTCACACAATCTTTTCTTGCGGCCGGAACTATCTCGAGAGTATGGTCTCAATGAGTGTAGTATCGAGTATCAACCAGTTCTCAGCTTTACACTGAGGCCAGCTATCTCACTACTTCCTAATGGCCAAGTTGGTCAATTATGGGTTCTAAGGTCAGTTGATGCTTAATGACACATATAACAACCATTTATTCTCCTCGTTTCTCCATAAGGGATACCGGTACCAACCAATATGCCACATCAACGTAGCTACTGCTTCAACCGTATCGGTCTATGCTGTACAGTTCCCTCACAGTTTATTGCTACTTACCTAAAAGGTGTTCCCCAGATCTGGGTTAGGATCTATAGTAACTCCCGATACAAAACCCTTTAACAGTAAAGCAACCAAAATAAATAAGAGAAGCAATTACGATGAACTAAATCCTAAGGTATACCCCACTTATTTCTCCCCAGCAGAGTCCCCAGTTCTGTGATACGGTGGCAGAACCGGACAGTTTTAGGAAAATGCTGGTTTACGTTTTTTGTTTGCAAAATGTCGCGGTAAGCAAGAGTCGCCACCGACTTTTATTTTATCCAACAGGAAAGGACAAAAGCACAGAAAAAATTCCTTTTTTAGAGATTTTGAGTACGGGGGATAGATTATAGAAAGGGAAGGTATTAGCACCCTTTCTATCTGTAGTTTTCTACGGGCTCTTAGGTACTTGCTCATCATTTTAAAAATTGCTTCTGCGTTTGTGTGTTTTTGAAAAGTTTTTGTTTTACTTCGTTTTAACCCTTGTATCAGTCCTCAAGAGTGTTACGAAGTGTTTTTGAAAACTTTGTTTGAAAAGAGTGTAAGTGTGAAAAAGTTTATTGTTTTGAGCAAGTACCTACTAGCATCTACCTACTCAAAAAAAGAATGTTTATGTTCTTGTTTCCTTTAGACAACGCTACCTCACTATTAATGAATAGGTAGCACCATCGTTGGAGTTGTAAGGGCCAATTCAAAAGGGACGTACGATCACTAAAGCAATGTTAGGACGTCTTAGTAATAACCCCAGTGTCTTAAGATTATATTCGAGGCAACATCTCCGAGGCAACCTTTCCGAGGCAACATTTCCAAGGCAACATTTCCGAACGGGACATTTGATCTTTGTTTAGACAAGAGGGCAACCATAAAAACACCCTATACTATATGATCGTTTACCGAAGGCAACCTAAGTGAGAGTATACCCTAAGAGTGCGCATGTGCGAGTGATTTGATTTCAGTTATTATCTTTGCACATTTAGGGTTTGCTAACCATTTTAAAATTTAAATACAGTCTTGTCATGCAATCCTATTATCATACATCTAACAGTTAATATTTGCGAGAATTAAAATGCGAGAAATAAAAACTACGCTATTACAAGGCTTTGGGGAGGGGGATTAATTACATAGCCAAAAACCCGTAAAAAGATAAATAAAAGAAAAATCCTAATTAAAATATTACATCCCATGAGCAGTTATGTTAATATTTGCAAAAAATAATAAATGCGCGCGATGAAACGAGAACGATAAAATTAGGGTTTCGACCCTGTCTAAACCTAGTTGAAAGAAAAATCATATTTTTGTTGTTTTTTATTATTTTGAGAAAATAAGGTTTTAATTGAATAAATACAAACCTAATTTCTAATTAATTTAAATTAAGAAAAATAATTAATTTGGCCTATTTTTGTATTTTGTTATTTTATGAAAAGAAATAAAAATATAATCAAGAACAAAACCTAATTTTCTAATTAATTTTAAATTATTTACAAAAGGTTAGAATTACCCTAAAATTAAATTAAACTAATATTAAATTAATTTTGACAAAATAAATAAAAAAACCTAAATTCTAAATCGATGAAATTGATTTTATGATTTTTTTTTTTGTAAAAAAGAATTTAATTTTGTGTTAGAAAATAAATAAACAAAATAAATTAAACAAAAGAAAATAGAGAAGAAATTAGAATGGGCCTGGTGTTAGTAGCAATTGAGGGGGGTGTTAATCTGACTTCTAGGCTCAACAGTTTCTGGCCTGCATTGACTTTTTCAAATCCTGTGCATTGGCTTGACTCACGCCTATGATAGGCCCTCATGTGAGAAGCCTTGGTTTTGGCTTGCTATGGATCCAATGGTTGAAAGCTGATGACTCTTGGTGGTCTCCTTGTATGCATGTGTGCCTGATTATGCAAGAAAAAATATCATGAAATAATATGGGGACCTGGGGATCAAACCCAGGCCCTTTGGCTTTTCCAAACGCCTGATGACCATCTGAGCTAGCGTGCTTATTTGTACAAAGGACAACAAACAAACATTATATTGGAAAAACAAAATAATATATCAAAACGCGCGAATTTTTGAATGGGCCAGTCAGTGCCTGCCATGCAACCCTTCTTCTTCCTCCCTCCGTTGCTAAAAGTCCTGACTTTTACCTACAGTCATCTGGGTGTAGGTATAAGCATGTGTTTCTCCAAAATCTCATACAAACAAGATAAATGCCCAACAATGGTACCAATCTACTCGTGGCAACCTCACGAGCATCATGGTACCACTTTCCATGGCCAATTGTTCCTGCAAGCAAAATCCCTAAAAACGAAACCTAAACTCTAATCATGGCAACTTTCTGTATGGTTAACAAAAATGCAATTAAGTATTGTCATTAGTTTGCAAATGTTTCAAGGATTCAGAATATGTCCATAAAATATGCTAACAATGTCAGAACTATGAAATACGATTTCAAAAAAGCATGGAGGTCGTGGGATACTTACAACGCGTATATGGGCACGAAAATGCTTGCTAATGATTAGAATGGGATCCTAGAACGTCCAGGAAGTGATCTATATGGCTGGAAATGCTTGAGGAAGCCTGGAACTGAGAGAACAGTTTGCAACTTTTTCTTGATTTTTTGAAAGTTGTTTTCACCTTTGCACGCCTCCAATCCCCTGGGTTTTGATCTTCACTTGTCCTATATGTACCCTAGAATGAATTAGGTTACAAACTTGCTTCAAATCTTTCTCAATTAAGATGATTGAATCACGATTTGATTCTTATGCAAATATTTCCAAATCAAGCCAAATCCAATCTTTTTGTGTCCTAATGAAGCTTGCACGATTTTATTTCCTTTCCAGCTGTATAAGAGACCTAAACATGCACAAAATCTCAAGCTTTGATTAGTTTTGATATTTTCATGATTTTATTTTGATTTTATTTGATTTAACTGAAATAAAAATCAATATAAATGACAAAAATAAAATAAAGACAAGTGGGAAGGATCATGGGTCGTGGATCATGTTACAAACTCAATGCAAACACAAAAATTTAGGCCCATTTGACAAAAATTGCAATTTTGGCCACATTTGACTTTTGACAATTTTGCAAAAAGGGTCAACTTCACCAATGCATAACTCCTTCAATTTTGACCCTAGATATGTGTTCTTGGACTTTTTAGAAAGCTTAAGATGTCCTCTAAGCAACCCTTTTGGTCTCATATCAATTGAGTCTTCCATGTTCATGTATGAAGCTTTGACAAAAAAGGTGTTTTTGTTGACTTTTCAAAATGACCTATAATGTCCAAATTTATATCTTCTTGTGAGTGCATATTTTGAACTTGGGAGATGAAGATGAAACGTAGAGAATTGCATCCTCTTAAAAATGATATTTGGATGGATCATTTTTTATAAAGTATGAGAAAGTTATGCTTGGTCAAATTTGAGTTGACTTTTCCTTCAAAACCCTAATTTAGCAACTTTTGGGTTTTGATGAATTATGAGCAATCCTTGAGGAATCATGATCAACCCTTGATCAAATGATGAATAATACTTCAAAATGAGGATGTTGACCAAAAATATTGAAGTTTGACTGTATGTAGGACACAATTGACTTTTGCCCTAGTAGAGTCGATTTTCAGGCTTTTAAGCAATTGATTGAGCAAATTTCATCTGTAAGGCTTGAAACTTGACATGGATGATCTTGAGAACATATTAGGACAATGGTGAGCATTTTGGATCCTTTGGACTCAAACTTATTTGTTGTACCCCAAAATTTTCCCTCCCATATTTCTCAAGACATGTCAAGAATCATCCCCAAGTTGCTCAAGATGGCCCAAGAGTTGGACAGTCAAATCACCTCCTAAGGCAGTCAAGTCAAAATTAGGGTTTTGTGTTGCATCAAGGTCCTTACATAAAAATGATATCAAATTCTCCCAAATATCCTAATATGTTCTCAAGTTCATCCATGTCAAATTTCAAGCCTTGCAGAGGAAGTTTGGTCAGTTAATTGCTCAAGAGGTCCAAAAATCGACTGTGCTAGGGCAAAAGTTAACTGTGACCTAAATACAGTCAAACCTCAAGATTTTTTGTCAACATTCTCATTTTGAAGGATAATTCATCATTTTATCAAGGGTTGATCATGATTCATCAAGGATTGCTCAAGATTCATCAAGATTCAAAAGTTGCTAAATTAGGGTTTTGTAGGAAAAAGTCAACTCAACTTTGACCAAGCATAACCTTTTCATACTTTATTAGAAATGACCCATCCAAAGCTCATTTTGAAGAGGATGCAATTTCCTACAACCCATCTTCACACCCCAAGATCAAGAAATGCACTCACAAAAAGTTACAAATTTGGACATTATAGGTCATTTTTGAAAGTCAACAAAAACACATTTTTTGCCAAAGACTATAACTTGAGCATGGAATATCAAAATGAGATGAAACCAAAAGGGTTTGTTATAGGACATCTCAAGGTTTCTAAAAAGTCCAAGAAAACTTCCAAAAGTTCAAAATTGAAGAAGTTATGCATTGTTGAAGTTGGGCATTTTTCCAAAATTGCCAAAAGTCAACTATCCCAAAACATCAAATTTTGACAAAAGGGCCCACTTTTTCCACTTGATATGGTCTTGTCATGTCACACACGTGTCCCATCTTTAATTTCATGGCCATTCATTTATGTTTCTATTTTATTTAATTTTTATTGATTTAATTCATTTTAAATCAATATTAAATCAAATAAAATCTAAAAATTGATGTAATGAGATTCTTGTGGTCATTATAGGTCTTCATTGTCAAGATACACCAAACCAAATCCGAATCATGCCTTATGGTGCACAAAATATTTGATTTGAGCCATTTTTGGAAATTTGTTAATGGAAGATCATATCAAATCATGAATCTTCAATGCACATGGATTCAGGCCAAAAGGTTAAACCTAATTCATTCTATAATACTTGTACAAGCCACACACATCAAGAAAATGCACAAAGCATTGCAAAAACGGCCATACAAAGTTTGGAAAAAGTGTGAAAAAGTGTGAGATCAAAAACAACATTAGAGCTCGATTCAAAGCAAAAGCTGGACACTAATCCCTTGCTGGCAATCCCCTGAAGCGATACCAACCAAAATCAAGCCTTCTCATCGCCTGAAACTCGCTGTAAGTCATCACGAATACACCTCTGTATATGAAAACACAACTCATCATTCTTGCATCTTTTTGCCAATTTTCTTGTACATTCATACTTGCCATTCAATTTCCAATGATTCTGTAATATTTAATTTTGTTTTCATGGCTTATAACCCCGTATCCATAGCTAGGGTTCTTGTTCTTGCTTTTTAGGCATTTTTGATGCTGGATAAATTGAGACTAATGATGGGTATATGGATGATCAAGGGAGAGAGACGAATGCAGTGATGGTCTCCATTGGCATTTATATAGCCTGTAGCTCATGATAGGATGATGCCATGGATTTAGTTGCGAAATAAAATCCACAGGTAAACGAACCAGTCTTCGTTGAAGAAGACGAAGACGTGTCCTAGCTTCATTGGACAATTCAAACAAATTGCGCGTTTTTTTATTTCCAGCATGATTAATTGATTTGTCTATATAATGTTTGTTGTATATTTCATTAACAATAAAGCAGCATTGGTGGAGTGGTTGGAGCGCTGGCATTTGAGCATTGGGACCTGGGTTCGAATCCCAGGTCCCCCAAAAACTTTGTTGAATTTTGTTTTCAGGTAATCTCACGCAGCATTCAAAGATTTGGTCCACCATACACCTCAAGGATCCACCTGCCAGATGGCTTGCAAATCAGATCCAATGATCCAGATTGAAGGTTCACCATGAACCCTGGTCAACATGCGCCTATGGAATCACAAAGATCAAACAAGGCTGGACGAAAATGGGCCTGGAAATTGCAAGTCACACCTCCAAAATTGGGCCCAAACCCCCTGAGTTTGCTCTTTTTATTTATTTATTTCCTTTCATTATTTTCCTATTTTATTTATTGTTTTATTATTATTATTTTAATTAATTACTAACCCATTAATTTTTCTCATAAAATCAGAAAACCTAAAAAATAATATTTTTATTAATTTCATTATTTTATTTTTTTGTAAATAAACAATAATCAATTTATTTAGTTTTTAATTAGGTATAATTTTAACAATTTTTTGCAATAAATTAAAATTAACTAGAATATTAGGTTTTAACATTTTTAATCATTTTATTTTATTTCCTTAATTATAAATAAAACCCAAAAATATTTTCATTTATTTAATTAATTCAATTATTAACTTAGACTTAATTTTTAATTCAAAAAAAAATAACAAAAAATGTTTTCTTTAATAAAAAAGGGTCAAAACCCTAAAATTACTCCGATTTAATTTTCTCGCACGCGTATTATTTTATCCAATAATGTAATTGCTTCGGGAATGTAATAGTTTTCAAATTAGGACTTTATTTATTTATCGCTTTCTTTTATTTTTCCGCAATTTAAATTAAAGGGTTTGTCTTTGGCGATGTAAATACCCGACGCCTTGTAATGGCTTAGATTTACCTTCCCGCAATTTAATTTCCGCACAATATTGACTGCTAGATGTTTGATAAATAGGCAATGCATGACAAGATTAATCTTTAACCTAAAATCAACAGTAGTTCACCATAACATGTATAAAGATAATATAACTGAAAAATAACACACTCGCACATGCCACTCTTAGGGTACACCTCACTTGGTTGCCTCGAACGTGGTCATTGAGTATAGGAAGTTTTAGAGGTCGCCCTCTTGTCCAAAGATCATAAGTTGCCTCGAAACGGTTGCCTCAGATAAAATGATTTAAGACATTAGGGTTACCGCTAAGGCGTCCTAACGTTGCTTTAGTGACCACACGTCCCTTAATCGAATTGACCCTTAAACTCCAACGACGATGCTACCTACTCATCAATAGTGGGCTAGCATTGTCTAAAGGACACTTGTATAGTTTAATTCCCTTTTGAGTAGGTAGATGGTTCTTAAGTACTTGCTCCTTTTAAAACAAAATAAAACTTTTCGCACTTACACACCTTTCAAACAAAAACTCCTTTCAAACCCACAAACACAAAGAAAAGCAAATTTTGAAAACACTTTGAGCAAGTACCTAAGAGCCCGTGGATAACCACGGATAGAAAGGGTGCTAACACCTTCCCTTTCTATAATCTACCTCCCGAACCCGAGAAATATCTCAAAAAGGAATTTTTCTGTGCTTTTGTCCTTTCCTTGTTGGATAAAATAAAAGACGGTGGCGACTCTGCTGGGGATTTAATAAGTGAGGTATACCTTAGGATTAGATCATTGTGTTTTCAATTGTATGCTTTGTATGATTTATATTTGTGGGATTGTATCGGAGTTCTATAGATCCTAACATGGATCTGGGGATACCCTTTAGGTAAGTAGCAATAAACTGTGAGGGAACTGTCCTGCGTAGACCGACACGGTTGAAGCAGTAGCTATGTTGGTGTGGCACTTTAGTCTGTACTGATATCCCTTGTGTTAGAACAAGGATAATATGGGTCTTCTAAGGGGTCATTAAGCACCAACTGACCTTAGAACCTTAAATTGACCAACTTGGCCATAGAACAGTAGCAATATGCTACACTCATTGAGACTAAACTCTTGCGATGATTCCGGCTGCAAGAAAAGGTTGCTAAACTAGAATTATGACCGATTGAGGGTAGTCAGTGATATTGAGATCCTCTAGAACCCGATTACTATTTTTAGGACAGGTTTAAACCAACTCGACTGAAAGAGGGTAGTACCTAAGCTCCATGCTAGTCTGAAATCTAAGGGCTCTCAGTGTGACTTGTATGCCTTTACCATGTTTAATTTTTGTGGATACTTGTGGTGTGCTTACTATCATGACATCATGACATCATAACATTGCATACATCTTGCATAAGGACTAACCTATTTCAAATACAAGAGGGTTTCATCTTTGCTCTGTTTTGTAGGTCATCATGATGCCCATGCGTAAGAATACTATCCGGATCAACTTTGTCCAAGTACCTACCTTGCTTAAAGAGTTGGTTGCCAAGATGCCTGACACCACTTCCTTCATCAGGAGGCATGGTTCTCTTCTCAGTTTGGTCACCTCCAAATTGGACGAACAAATGATGAGTGTCCTGGTCCAGTTTTATGATCCGTTGTACCATTGCTTCACTTTTCAAGACTATCAGCTGGTTCCTACCCTAGAAGAGTTCTTTGAGTTGCTTGGTATCTTTGTTTTGGAGCAGACCCATTCACTGGGTGGGAAAAGACTCTTAGGCCCGAAGATATTGTTGCAGCCCTTCACTTGACCAAAGAAGAGGTAATGGCTAACTGGGAGACTAGAAGTGGAGCTAAGGGTTTTATGACTAAATTCTTGGTTGTCAAGGCTAACTATTTCTGGGATAGCCTAGACTTTAAGGCCTTTGAGGATATTCTAGATCTTTTGATTTATGGCTTGGTATTGTTTCTGAATCCCGACACTTTTGTTGATATTAATGCCATAAAGATCTTCATCTCTCAGAACCCTGTACCCACTCTCTTGGGTGACATTCTCCATCAGCTCTATGCTCGTACTGCCCGAAAGCGGGGAACCTTGATGTGCTGTGCTCCTTTATTGTCGAGGTGGTTTATTTCGCACTGTTGTACCCCAAAATTTTCCCTCCCATTTCATCAACATTTTCTCATCACAAGACTCTTGGAACCGAAGATCAAGCTAGGGTTTGCTCTGCTCAAGACATTTCCTTGCACTGTTGACCTAAATTAGGGTTTGAGTTTGCACATGGATATTTTGACCCACAATGCCCAAAGTGACTTTCATACTTCATGTTGGACTCACAAGTTTATCCATACCAGGTTTCAAGCCTTGATTCAAATTTTTGCCCAGTCAATTGGACAGTTGACATAGAAATCAACTATATTGGGGAAAAAGTCAATTGTGGCCAATTGACAGTCAAACTTCATGATTTTTGACCCACATCAACATAATGAACTCATATATGTCATTTGATCAAGTTTGGATCATAATTCCACAAGAAACTTGATCAGATCACCAAAAGGGCAAAATGGTCATTTTTAGGGTTTTGACTGTACAAAGGCAATTTTTGACTGTTTGACCTAACCAATGGCAAATCAAGCTCAACCATGGACACAAGGACTCAATGACATTGTCTTGACCCATTCAACAAGTTCATAAGATCTCAATTGCATAGGATTGACAGATGAATTTTTCAATCAACTGATCAAAATTTGACTGTATACTGAAAAGTCAAATTTTGGTCAAAATCAAGTGCCAAGATTTATTTTTCATCAAGACATGTCAAATTATGAAACTTGTTTATCAAGAAACCCAAAAATGCAAATTAGGGTTTAAAATGGAAAAAATTCACATGAACTATCCCAGGCCCCCATTGCAAGATATAACACCTCTAACACACTTTGCCATTTTCATTTCAAAGCTCTGCAGGTTGAGTTCTACAACATGATTCAAGTTGTTTCAAAGCAAGCCAAGCATTGAAGAAGCTTCCTTGGACCTCAGGCAAGCTCAAAAGAAGCTCAAACACCATTGAAGGTTGCTGCATTGTCCAGCTCGAAGTCTACTGAAACAGGTATTTCATGGACTTCTATCTCTCTATTTAGGAATAGTTAGGCTTAGGTTTGTGAATGAAATATGTTGTACTCATAGCCCTGAATCCATACATATGCTTAGTTTTCATTTACATTAATCGTGCTAAGAGAATTTCACTCATGAACTTTCTGAAAAAACTAGGTTAGAATTTAGGTCCATAGAAATTCTCTCTGGTCTTTGAGAGTTAATCCAAGTTTTTTATATGGTTAGATTCGTTATTTGATGCTCTACAAGTTTCATGTTTTGAGTTTTGTCAAAAGATCAAAGAATCAGGAGATACAGGTTGGGGTAGCTAGCGCGCGTTTTTTTCAAGTTCTGTTGGACAGAGGAAGAAGATGAAGTAGCTGGGCTGGGCCTGGCTATTTCCTACTTTTGGCACCCCCACTTTCAGTTTCACACCCCCTGGCCCATTTATTTAAATATTTATCATTTTGACATTTTTATTTTTTATTTTGACTTTATTATTTTTTGTCTAAATATAAAAAAATGCCAAAAATAATTTTCTATATTTTTTCATATTTATTTGATATTTATTTTATTTTATTAAGTATACATATGTAAATAAACTATTTTCTTTTATAAACAAAACTCAAAAATAATGCAAAAAATATACTTACTTTCATTTATTATTTTTATTTATATTTGAAAACATTTTCTTGAAAATATTCAATTTTTGTAAATAATTAATTTTTAAATTTTTTATGTTTAATATGTTTAATATATATATATATATATATATATATATATATATATATATATATATATATATATATATATATATATATATATATATATATATATATATATATATATATATATATATATATATATATATATATATATATATATATATATATATATATATATATATATATATATATATATATATATATATATATATATATATATATATATATATATATATATATATATATATATATATATATATATATATATATATATATATATATATATATATATATATATATATATATATATATATATATATATATATATATATATATATATATATATATATATATATATATATATATATATATATATATATATATATATATATATATATATATATATATATATATGATAATTAGGTAATTAGGTAAAAAATACAAAAATACCACATTTTCATTTTTATTAATATTGTGCATTAGAAATATCATTTTTTATAATATACTTTTATTTTTTGTATAAATTAGTATATTATTGCATATAATTGATAAATAATATTATTTATTAAGAATTAGGGTTTTTTGCCCTAAATAGAAAAATAATTAAAAATTGATCTTTTTTTATTTATTTACATTTCACATTGAAAAATGCCTTTTTTACATACACAAAAAATCTTTTTTTGCATAACACCTTTTATTTACATTTATTGTATTATATTCAACTATTGTACATTTAAATATTGCTTATACATTCGATATGATGGTAATAAATTAGAATTTATTTTTCTGTTAAATACTCTCAATTCAAATTTGTACCCCCTCCCTATATCATGTTGTAATAGTGTAACATTTAAATTTTCGCACATTTAAAAGCTTTCAATTATGCCATGTTTAGACCTAGGGTTTGTATGCAATTAAAATCAACAATTAGTTTGACCTAATCCAAGATAAATATGCATGAAAAACAAACACAATGCACACTTGCACCCCTAGGGTTACAATCCACTTGTTGCCTTCAAAAATGGGCCATGGTTGCATGTTGAGTACTTTGGCAAAATAAAAACAATCAAAAAGATCATAGTCCCTCGATGACGCTATCTGAGTTGCCTAAACAAAATGATCAAGTCCCTCAAGAAAATTGCCAAAGATACTTGACGCTATTGCTATCATGGTCTATACGATGACCCGCGCCTGTCCCGTTAACATCCTAACACAAGGTTGTTCACCAAATACAATGGTGAAACAACACTGTTAAAAGGGTTAAAAAACATAAGAAAGATCTTTGAGTAAAATAGGGTAGATAACTCTTAGTTACTTGATCAAACTTGCAAAAAACATCCTTGCTATTTTCAAAACACACTTCACCATACAATTTCAAAACCCTACTTTCAAACATTGAAAACTTTTCAAAAGACAAAAACTCCTTTGTATACATTCAAACAAGAATCATTACAAAGATTGCCACAACGATGGCCTCTTTCCAAAATATCTTTCAAAACCACACACACACAAAGCACCATTTCAAACAATTGAAAATGCAAAGCAAGTGATCTAAGCAAGTAACTAAGAGCCCATGGATAACCATGGATAAAAAGGGTGCTAATACCTTCCCTTTCTATAATCTACTCCCCGAACCCAAGAAAACATCTCAAAGGTCTTTCCTGTGATTTTTGGCCTTTCCTTAGGATAAAATAAAAAGTCGGTGGCGACTCTTGCTAAACCGAAACATTTGCGAACACAAACGCAAAATCCCAAGTCAGTTCTCCCACAGTATCACAGAACTGGCGACTCTGCTGGGGAAATATTTAAAAGTGGAGTAACCTTAGGGCTTAGATCACCCTTGGCATGACTATTGTTTTGATTGCTTTACATTTT
Organism: Vicia faba; assembly: GCA_948472305.1. Taxonomy (NCBI): domain Eukaryota; kingdom Viridiplantae; phylum Streptophyta; class Magnoliopsida; order Fabales; family Fabaceae; genus Vicia; species Vicia faba. The sequence continues at coordinate 319,434,494 of OX451740.1, forward strand.
GGTTCTCTTGTTTGGGCTTGAAATCCTCCACCCGGATTTGGGAAACATTCATAGATAGCAATACGCTGTGGAAACTGTGCAGGGTATACCGACACGGTTGAAGCAATAGCTATATTAGTGCGACATATTTGTGAGTACCGGTAGCCTTTGAGTCAATCAAAGAGAATACGGGGCTGCTGAGTGATGTCATTAAGCACTAATGAACTAGAACCTTACTTGACCATCTTGGCCTTATTAGGGGTAGTGAGATGACCGGCTTTGGTGCAGTCCGAAGTTGGTAGATAATCGATACTACACTCATTAAGGGTTGTTTTCTTGGAATATTTTGGTCGCTAGTTAAGTGGCTAAACCAAAACAATGAACATAGAAAACAATCCAATGATATTGAGCTCCTTAGAACCCGGTTACTATTTATAGGACAGGTTTTAAGCCAACTAAACTCAAGAGGGTATTTACCTATGAAACCTCATGCAAGCCTGAAACTAGGGTTTTGTGTGACTTGCTTGTACATGTGCTTGTGCATACATCATGAACATCATAAAGCATCATATGCATCCACTAACCATTTCAAGGGTTTGGATCTTCATCTTTGTTCTTGTTTTGTAGGTCATAGAATCTCTTCGCATGAAAACAATTCAGGTCAACCTTGTGAGAATCCCTCCTCGACTCAAGGAGCTTACTTCCAGGATTCCAGAGAATTCTCTCTTCAGTGAAAGACATGGTAGACTCCTCAGCTTAGTCAAAACCAACATTGAAGAAGACATGATGAAAGTTCTCTTCCAGTTCTTTGACCCCCTACACCATTGTTTCACATTCCCTGATTACCAGTTAGTACCCACTTTGGAGGAATTTTCTCAACTCTTGAGAATTCCTATTCTTCATCAACTACCGTACAACGGTACGGAAAAAGAACCAAAGCCTGAATATGTTGCTCAAGAATTACACTTGCAACCATCTGATATTAAGGGGCATTGGGAAACCAGAAGTGGTGTTAAGGGCTTTTTGGCAAAGTTTCTATTCGAGAAGGCACAAGACTGCTGGAATTCTCTTGATCTACAAGCCTTCGAAGAGATTATGGCACTTCTTATCTATGGGTTGGTCTTGTTCCCAAACCCTGATCAGCTTATAGATGTGAATACTGTCAAGATTTTCATGTCTAGGAATCCTATACCTACATTGCTTGGGGACATCCTACACTCATTTTACACATGAACAATGAGGAACAGAGGTGTTCTCATGTGCTGTAATCCTCTCCTAGCAAGGTGGTTTATTTCTCACCTTCCACAATCAGTTCTGAAGAATGAGCAGGGTTTAAGGTGGTCACAACGATTGATGACCCTCATACATTGGTGTTCTCGGTCCAGAGAAAATGTCATCCTCATTGATCATTGTGGGGAATTCCCTAATGTCCCACTACTTGGCATTAGGGGAGGCATCACCTACAACCCCTGTCTAGCTTTGAGACAATTTGGATATGCTCGGAGGGATGGCCCTCATGACATGCTGATTCCTGACCTAGTTTTTAACTTCGACAACGATGCGCAAGGACTTCGACAAAGGTTCATCAGAGCTTGGAGGATGCCTAACAAGGTGGATAGTAAGACACCGGGGCACAAGAATTCCATCCCCCTTGAGCCTTACCTCAAATGGGTACGAACCCGCTCCTAGAATATTATGATGTCATATCCTCACATTCTCCCATTGATCAAAGAGCCTATTATGGAAGGAGAGGTTCCATACACCATCCTACATCCTGACATGCCAACATCATGGGAGGAAATGCAAAAGAGTTGGATCCAACTCAAAGAAGAACGAGATACTTTTGAAGCCAGCTTCTATGCCAGTGAGAAGAAGGTTTTAGAGCTCACCCGCCGACTTCACAAAGAGGAAAATCTCAACACCTACATCGCACCAAAGAGGATGTGCAATGTCTTTTTACATTAAGAATTTTGTAATATTTCGCCCATGGGGCATTTATGTACTAACAAATCTCTTCTTAATATGACGTGCGTTATTTTTGTTTGCAACAATTTTGAATTTTTGAACACTTGAATGCATTACATGAATAACATACCATTCATCATATGCATAAACAGGTCTTCAAGTCGGGTTTCCTTATCTTTCTGCTGTTTATTTCAGCAAGATGGATTTGGAGCAAACAGTAAAGGACCTACATGCACAAATTCACAGTTTCAGCAACTCCTCATGACCTTGGCAAAGGGTCAGGAGGACCTCAAAGTTTTGTTGGAAAAGAATAAAGAGAAAAAGAAAAAGAGACCTGGAGTGGCTACTTTCGGAAGAAGGTTTGAGAGCAATGCTAGGAAGGTTCTTGAGTTCCCCTCAACGTCTGACGAAGGGGTCGGTAAAGGGAAAGGGACTTCCGTGCCTTCTGAATCTGAAGTGGAAGAAGAGGAAGAGGAAGAAGACGAGGACTATTCCGAACAACAGTATCCACCAACAGAGGACAAATATAAGAACCTTGAAGACAGATTGGCAGCTATGGAGTTGCAGAGGGTGCCCGGATTGGATTTTGAGGAACTGGGGTTGGTAGCTGGGATTGTTATCCCTCCCAAGTTCAAGGTGCCAACATTTTCCAAGTACGACGGTCTGTCTTGCCCTAAGATGCACCTGAGGTCGTATGTTAGAAAGATCCAACCTCATTTATCCGATAAAGATCTCTGGGTACACTTTTTCCAAGACAGATTGTCTGGCACTCAGTTAGACTGGTTTTATCAGCTCGAGAGATCAGAGGTCCACAATTGGGAAGACTTGGCAGCTGCTTTTTATCGTCAGTATCAGTACAATGCTGATTTGGCACCCACTCGTACTCAGTTACAAAGTATGGGGATGGCTTCAAATGAAGGGTTTAAGGAGTACGCCCAGAAGTGGCGTGATCTGGATGGAAGGGTACAGCCACCGCTATCAGATAGGGAATTAGTTGACATGTTTTTGGGGACCCTATTTGGCCCTTTCTTCAACTATCTAATCGGGAGCTCTTCTGCGGGATTTACTGAACTAATTCTGACCGGCGAAAGGGTGGAGGCCGGTATTAAAAGCGGAAAGATTCAAAAGGATGCTTCCGTAGCCACAGCTATTAAAAAACCTTTCCCAACTAAGAAAGAAGCATCTGCTGTGTATTCTCAGAAGGGATTGGGAAGAACTGAGCATCGTCCGACTGTAGGGGCCGTGATGATTCAAAATTCGTCAAATGATCAACCTCGTAACAATCACTCGAGACCTAATCAACAACGGGTAGAACGGCCACAACAGCAATTCACCCGCATCAACATGACGCCCGCTCAGGTCCTTCCCCATTTGTTGAAGCTGAATCTGACCAGTTTGAAGGAGGCGCCAAAAAACCCTAACACCTCCTCTCCGTACTACCACTCTAATGTTAAGTGTGCTTACCATTCCGACAATGCTGAACACGATACCAATAATTGCTGGGCACTTAAGAACAAAATTCAGGACTTAATTGACGCCAAAGAGGTTGAGTTTAATGCTCCTGAGAAGCCCAATGTTATATCTGCTCTGATGCCCAAGCACGGCCACAATGTGCATGCTGTTTTGGAAAACCTCCATGTTACTGATATTGCCAATCTGTTGACTCCATTGATTGTGATTAAAGAAAATTTGTTGAGAGCCGGGATCTTTCCTGGTTGTGGCAAAGACTGTTATTTCTGTTTGAACATTCAAGGTGATTGTCCAATGTTGAAGTCAGGTGTCCAACGCCTGATGGATACTCAAGAGATACTTTTCCAGAAAACCCCTGTTAACACTTTCAATCCGATTACTCCTGATACTTGTGTTACTTCAACCAATGATATTGCTATCATAACCATTTCCGACAATCCTCCCAAGACTTGCAAAAGGCCTGCCAGGATTACACCCAACTCTGAATGTGTACCTTTAAAGATCACCATGCCGGGACCTGTCCCGTACCAATCAAGCAAAATGATACCGTGGAACTATGGGGGAGAATTCTTCTACCACGACATCAAGCAAATCGAAACAGTCCGAGAGATTTCTGAAGAAGACCCTGATATAGGGAACATCGCGGGTACAAGCAAAATAACCCGCAGTGGCCGAATCTTTTCTCCGGAGATTGCTCCTCCTCGAGCAGTTTTCGGACCCTTAAAAGCTTCTACACCTGTTGGGCCCTCTGTGCAAGGCCCAGTGATTGAAGAATTAAATACTCCTGAAGAAAGACCACCTGCTGATAATACCGACAAGGGTAAGGGGATATTGGAAATGCCTGTCAGGACAAAGGCTTATGCTGTGGTTATCGCCGAAACCACTCAGAAGGAAATGGATGAAATCCTAAAAATAATCAGAAAAAGTGACTACGACGTTGTAGAACAACTGGGGCAGACCCCTTCTAAAATTTCAATGTTGGCTCTTCTGCTTTGTTCTGAGGCCCATGCCAAAGCCCTAATCAAATTCTTGAAGGCGGCACATGTACCCCAAGAGACTTCGGCCGACCAATTTCAGGAATGTGTGGCCAGTCTTACTGCTGACAATGGCCTGGGCTTTTCCGATGCTGACTTAACTCCTAAAGGAAGGAAGCACAATGATGCATTACATGTTTCAGTTGAATGTCGGGGAACTACTCTCGCCCATGTCTTGGTTGATACTGGTTCTTCCCTAAATGTGCTGCCAAAGAAAGCCTTAGACCGTTTGGATTGCGAAGGTTTGACCCTCAAACCTAGTAACATCGTCGTTAGGGCTTTCGATGGTTCCAAAAGAATGGTTCATGGAGAGGTTGATATTCCTATCAAGGTAGGCACCGGAGTGTTAAACTCCACCTTCTACGCAATGGACATCCGTCCATCATACTCGTGTTTGCTAGGAAGACCGTGGATCCATTATGCCGGGGCAGTTACCTCCTCTTTGCATCAGATGCTGAAATACCCTGTTAAGGGTAAAATCATAATTGTGCACGGCGAGGAAGAGTACATGATCAGTCATCTCAATTCCTTTCGATATGTGGAGGTGGATGGCGAGTTCATTGAAACGCCTTTCCAACATTTTGAGGAAGTTTCTCCCGAGGTAGCAGCTGCGAAGACAAAGGTTGAGGTGCCTATCATTCCCAAGCATGTATCTAGGATGGCATCTCTCAAAGACACAGAGGCTGTGATTAAAGAGGGGAAGAGCACAGTATGGGGACAATTGCCTGACTTTCCCCATAAGACGGACAAGTTTGGTTCAGGGTTTACTGTTGCAGGACAGAGGGCTATGCGTCGCTCCAAGGCTGGAGGGCCACCCGTCAAGATCTCACACCATGGGATCAATGCTGTAGAAGATGAAGATGAGGAGAGCCACTTTGAAGATTGGATCTTTCCGACTGTCGAAGGGGGTTTGAGCAATTGGGAAGCAAAGGATTTTGTTCCTATCACCTTTATCAACCAGTAATTTTATCTTTGAACAATTTCCCATTTTTTATGGTCTGTAATAACTAAAACAATTCGCACACTATTTTCACCTCATGCCTTGCCCGGGGCATGTAGGTCCATTTGTAAGGGCTTGATTTTCTTCATAATCATATGCCATGTTTTAGTGAATCATTGGACGTTTTTCATCTATAAAATGATGTGTTCATTGTCTTTCCTTTTGCATTTTTGTTTTGTTTAAGGATGGCTATCCCTTACACACACCCACACTCACAAATGTAGGTACCCATCCATTCCGGATTCCATGGGCAACTATTCTGTTTCAGCCTTCGATAACTCTAAAGATTTGGTCAATCATGCTGAGTACGAAGTTGACGAAGATTGTGAGGTGCCAGGAGAGTTAGCCAGACTTCTCCAACAAGAAGAGAGGGCCATTCTGCCTCATGAAGAGTTGCTAGAAACCATCAACTTAGGGACAGAGGAGGACAGGAAGGAAGTAAAAGTGGGTGCCAACCTGGAACCGAGTGTCAAGGAGCGCTTAGTGCAGTTGTTGAATGAATACGTTGAAATATTCGCCTGGTCTTATGAAGACATGCCAGGGCTAGACACCGATATCATGGTTCACCGTCTCCCTACAAGAGAAGACTGTCCACCGATCAAGCAAAAGGTTCGCCGAATGAGGCCTGACATGTATGAGAAAATCAAGGCTAAAGTAATGAAGCAATTCAATGCTGGCTTTCTGGCTGTTACGACCTATCCATAATGGGTTGCTAACATTGTGCCCGTACCCAAAAAGGACGGCAAGGTCAGAATGTGTGTGGACTATCGGGATTTGAACAGGGTCAGTCCTAAAGACGATTTTCCACTATCGCATATCGACATCTTGGTTGACAACATAACTCAACACAAGGTTTTTTCCTTCATGGACGGATTCTCGGGCTATAACCAGATCAAAATGGCCCCCGAAGACATGGAGAAAACTACCTTTGTCACGCAATGGGGTACCTTCTGCTACAAAGTGATGCCGTTCGGACTGAAGAACGCATGGGCAACCTATCAACGCGCCATGGTAGCTTTATTTCATGATATGATCCATCATGAGATCGAAGTTTACGTAGACGACATGATAGCTCGATCACAGACAGAAGAAGAACACCTTAGTCATTTGCAAAAGCTGTTTGCCAGGTTGAAGGAGTATAAACTCAGACTGAATCCAAGCAAGTGCACTTTTGGAGTTAGGTCTGGTAAACTTCTGGGATTTATTGTCAGCAACAAGGGCATTGAGGTTGATCCAGCCAAAGTAAAAGCTATACAAGAAATGCCTGCCCCATGTACTGAAAAGGAGGTTAGAGGATTCTTGGGACGCTTGAACTATATTGCGAGGTTCATCTCTCACCTGACATCTACCTGCGAGCCAATTTTCAAACTGTTGAAGAAAGATCAGGTAGTTGAATGGAACGATGATTGCCAAGTTGCTTTTGATAAGATCAAGGAGTACTTACTAGAACCTCCTATTCTGATGCCACTCGTCGAAGGAAGGCCGTTGATCATGTATCTGACTGTTTTGGACAACTCAATGGGGTGCGTACTGGGCCAACATAACGAGTCTGGCTGAAAAGAGCATGCCATTTATTACCTTAGCAAAAAGTTTACCAACTGTGAGACTCGCTACTCGCTGCTCGAGAAAACTTACTGCGCTTTGGTATGGGCTGCTCTCCGGCTAAGACAGTATATGTTGACTCATACCACTTTGTTGATTTCCAAAATGGATCCGATCAAGTATGTCTTCGAGAAGCCTGCTTTATCTGGAAGAATTGCTAGATGGAAAATGATCCTGATTGAATATGATATTCAGTATACTACCTAAAAAGCTATAAAAGGGAGTGTACTAGCTGACCATTTAGCTCATCAAGCCATCGAAGATTATCAGTCTATGAGATTCGACTTCCCTGACGAAGACATCATGACATTGGACAACATCGAAGGTAACAGACCATATGACGGACCTGAACAAGGATCCCGATGGACCCTGTACTTTGATGGTGCTTTAAATGCACTTGGCAACGGTATCAGTGCGGTACTCATTTCTCCGGAAGGTTGCCATACACCCTTCACTGCCCGACTCTGCTTCAGTTGTACCAACAACATGGCTGAATACGAAGCTTGCATCTTTGGTCTCAAGGGTGCTATAGACCTGGGGATCAAATCTTTGGACGTATTTGGGGACTCGGCTTTAGTTATCAGTCAAGTCAAAGGAGAGTGGGACACTAAACATCCTAATCTTATCCCATACAAAGAACATGTCCTGACATTGTTGCCTCATTTCGAGCAGATTACTTTCAAACATTTCCCGCGAGAAGAAAATCAGCTAGCAGATGCTCTGGCTACAATGTCCTCTATGTTTAAACTCAACTGGGATAATGAGGCTCCCCAAATCACCATCGAGCGAATGGACGAACCTGCGCACTGTCATGAGATTAATACCGAAGAAATAGTGGAACAACCCTGGTTTCATGAAATCAAAAGGTATCTCCAGACTCGAGAATACCCTGAAGGAGCTTCCGTCAATGACAAAAAGTTCTTAAGGAGGTTTGCTGCCAAGTTCTTCCTAAGCAATGGTATCATTTATAAGCGCAACCATGATTGTGTTCTACTTTGTTGTGTGGACAAGGTTGAAGCAGAGTTGATCATGACTGAAATACATAGTGGCACCTTTGGCACCCATTTGAGCGGACATACAATGGCAAAGAAGATTCTAAGGGCAGGCTACTACTGGTCTACCATGGAAGTTGATTGTCATCAACATTCCTGTACCTGCCACAAATGCCAAGTCTACACCGACAAGGTACATATTCCTCCTATTCCTCTCAACATTCTGACATCTCCTTGGCCATTCGCAATGTGGGGCATTGACATGATTGGAGAGATCAAGCCCACGACATCCAATGGACATCGCTTCATCCTGGTGGCTATTGATTACTTCACCAAATGGGTCGAAGCAGCTTCATATGCCTCAGTTACAAAGAATTTAGTTGCCCGCTTCAGCAAGAAGAATCTCATATGCCGGTATGGTATCCCCGACAGGATCATCACAGACAACGCTACAAATTTGAACAATACTATGATCACCGCTCTATGCGAACAGTTCAAGATTTATCATCACAATTCATCTCCCTATCGGCCGAAGATGAACGGTGTTGTTGAAGCCGCAAACAAAAATATCAAGAAGATCATTCAGAAGATGACAGTCACCTACAAGGACTGGCATGAGATGTTATCGTTTGCTCTGCATGGATATCGTACCACGACACGTACTTCAATAGGGGCAACTCCATTTTCTTTGGTATATGGCATGGAAGTTGTTTTGCCTATGGAAGTTCAGATTCCTTCTTTAAGGATTATGAAGGATGCCGGTTTGAGTGAAGACGATTGGATTCAGACCCGATTTGATCAACTTAACTTGATCGACGAGAAGCGACTTACTACTGTTTGTCATGGTCAGACGTATCAAAAACGGATGATCAAGGCTTTCAACAAAAAGGTTAAGCGTCAGGTATATCAAGTCGGAGATCTTGTAATCTAGCGGATCATCTTACCGTAAAGTGATCCCAGGGGCAAGTGGACTCCTACTTATGAAGGATCATTTGTAATCAAGAGCATCTTTTCTGGTGGGGCAATGATTCTGACCACCATGGACGGTGATGACTTGCCACACCCTGCGAACACGGACAGTCAAAAGATACTACGCATAAAACGACCCGACAAGTTGAAAACCTGAAAGGGTGACTTGGGCAAAAATGGGCATCCCGGTGAACCGAAAACCCGAAAGGGCGGTTCAGGCAAAAATTAGGGATAAAACAAAAAAATTTGTACACCCGGCAAGTTGAAAACCCGAAAGGGCGACTTGGGCAAAAAAGGGTTTCCCGGTGGATCGAAAACCCGAAAGGGCGGTCCAGGAAAAAGTTAGGGAATTAAAGCGTATGACTATGTCTCGTCGGATCACTTTAAGAACAATCTCTTCACCAGACAAGCTCCAAGCTTCTGATCAATCCAGTCATCGACGGATGAAGCAGCGAATGGACAAGATATTCAGAGTTGTGAAAGCTATAGCAGAATGGGAATCCCATGGAATTGTTACACATAGCCATCTTTCTTTTGTATAAATTTTTATTTTTTACGACAACATTCTCTTACTAGGGTGTATGTCTCCTTTGTACAAAGATACTCACGAAAGTTAAATACAAAGATACTTCAAAGTGCAGAAATTTGCTTGCCTTTCTTTTCTTTTTACACTTATGTTTTATTTGAAAACGTTCAATGTTTCATTAAATAGGCATATGCATTCAAATATAATCACTGCTTACAAATAAAACGAAATTGAAAAAGGGTAATTATTGATAGGTTGAAGGTGTAGGAAGATATCTTTGTGCCATTCTAGAAGGAATCCCCTACGATACATCGTTCAGATCCTCAACAAAGCTGAAACTTTGGAGTATTTCCCCAGCGGAGTTAAACTTCAAGATACCCAGTAAAGCCAGTTTAATCTAAACCTTATTCCCCAGTGGAGCCAGAGTATCTCCCCCACAAATTTATCTCCCAGCAAGATCTAAGATTCTTGGTCCAATTTCTCCAAGGCTTCAATTCCCCAGAAGAGATTTTCAGAGTTTCCCCAATATCCCAGGAAAGTCAACAAGGATTTCTCATCTTCAACAATCAAAGTTTTTGGAATCCCCAGCTTCGGTCGAAGATTTATATTCCCCGACAGCAGTCAAAGATGTCATTATCTCTAGCTATCCAGGATTTATCTTCCTCAGCAAGACAGTTATTCAGCTTACCTGCATAACCATTACATCCATATATCATAAACATGGATTACAATTCATTGCATCATACATATCATGCAATATAACTTCGTGTTTTAGCTAACATTTTACCCTTTTCAGGATAAGATTAAAAGGCTATTGTTAACAATTATTCAGATACAGTATGGATACACCCCAGACGTGGCGGTCATTCTATTACTCATTCAGAACTTCAAGTCAAAATACAGTATGGATACACCCCAGACGCGGCAGTCATTCTACTACTCATTCAGACTTCAGTAATCAGATACAGACTAGATACGCTCCAGACACGACATCCATTCTATCTCTCATTCAGATTTAACTATCAACTACAGGTTCAGATACGCTCCATACACGGATACCATTTTGGCTCTTACATCAGCAGTTTGACTCTCCCCAATGCAATCGCCACAGAAATCATTCTGTCACTTATTCAGATCCCAGATACAGTACAGATACACCCCAGACACGGCGGTCATTCTACTACTCATACGGGTCTTAACTTCAGATACAGTCCAGATACGCTCTAGACACGGTTGCCATTCTGTCACTCATTCAGAGTTTAACCCCAGCACATAGTTGCTCCATACACAAATGTTTTCCTGTTACCCAGATATAATACAGATACACTCCAGACACGGCAGTCATTCTGATGTTCATTCAAAGTTCAAATACAGTTACAGCTCGGATACGCTCCAGACACGGATGCCATTCCTTTGCTCATACAGACCCAGTCTCCAGATACAGTTCAAATGCATTCCAGACGCAGATACCATTTTAATGCTCATTCTCCTGACCTACAACATTACAGTTTAATAAACATTCTTGGATGGCATCTTTAAGCCCATCTCCGATAAGATTCTATTACCTCCAAATGGCATCTTTAAGCCCATTTCCTCGGCCATGTTTTGACAAGTGCAAACTTACGGGCACTCTAGTGTCCAATCCTCTTTTACCTTCGAGTCGTGAAAGGCAAACTTGCCAATCTAACTCCTCAGGTTCAAGAAGATTGAAAAGGGGCAACTGTTGTACCCCAAAATTTTCCCTCCCATTTCATCAACATTTTCTCATCACAAGACTCTTGGAACTGAAGATCAAGCTAGGGTTTGCTCTGCTCAAGACACTTCCTTGCACTGTTGACCTAAATTAGGGTTTGAGTTTGCATAGGGATATTTTGACCCACAATGCCCAAAGTGACTTTCATACTTCATGTTGGACTCACAAGTTTATCCATACCAGGTTTCAAGCCTTGATTCAAATTTTTGCCCAGTCAATTGGACAGTTGACCTAGAAATCAACTGTATTGGGGAAAAAGTCAACTGTGGCCAATTGACAGTCAAACTTCATGATTTTTGACCCACATCAACATAATGAACTCATATATGTCATTTGATCAAGTTTGGATCATAATTCCACAAGAAACTTGATCAGATCACCAAAAGGGCAAAATGGTCATTTTTAGGGTTTTGACTGTACAAAGGCAATTTTTGACTGTTTGACCTAACCAATGGCAAATCAAGCTCAACCATGGACACAAGGACTCAATGAAATTGTCTTGACCCATTCAACAAGTTCATAAGATCTCAATTGCATAAGATTGACAGATGAATTTTTCAGTCAACTGATCAAAATTTGACTGTATACTGAAAAGTCAAACTTTGACTTTTTGGTCAAAATCAAGTGCCAAGATTTATTTTTCATCAAGAGATGTCAAATTATGAAACTTGTTCATCAAGAAACCCAAAAATGCAAATTAGGGTTTAAAATGGAAAAAATTCATAACTTAGAAATTTTCTAAGTTATGAAATTTTCTTATTTTTTCCTAACTTTGTCCCATTTTTTCACCAAAATGAAAATGGATTCAAACAAAACTTGCAACATAAAAGTTGTAGTCCATCACAAAGTATACAACTTTGATTCACAAAGTTTTCTCAAAAGAAGCTTGTATCTCAAGTTATGATTTTTGGAACAAGGGTACCTAAAACTTTTAACTTAGGGAAATTTTGCCCTAGTTTAGGCAGAATTTTGGCCCATCTTCTTGGCCATTTTTCACATAGTTCCACTTGGAGTTTCAAATTTAATTTCAAAGATGGATTATAGTACATGTTCCAAGCTTTCATAATTGTCCAAGAACTCCTCAAACACCCTTGTGGTTAGAGAGAATCGAATGCTTGAAGTTGGCAAAAACTCACTTTTGTCCATGGCCAATACATGTTCATAACAACTTGCAATTCTGATCTAGCTAGCTTGGTTCAACATTGCAGGCCTCTAAACCACTTCACACTCCATAATTTAATGCCAATCCATCAGTCTAAGCCTTTGTTTTATTCATTTGGACATTATACACAAGATTAAGCCTTAAGTAGAAAAAGGCAAATTTCCATTTTTGCTTAAGTATGTTTTATGTCAAACCAACAATCCTTGAGCATTGGTCCAAGATCTCTTGCAGCAAAATAAATCCACAAATCAGAGGGGCCAAGAGCAATGTATGCAAGCATATTTGACAGCCTATACAAGCCTGTAACTTCACTTCCACATTTAAAAAAAAACTTCAAGTAGAGAAAACATGCAAAACATAAGCAATCTTTCATATCTGTTAACACAAGCTAAGACAAACATTGTAGACAAGTTCCATACCTCCCAACAAGCCTAAAACATGACCCTTTCATCACTCAAACCTCCTCATACTCAGAATCACTGTTTTTCTGCAAAACAGGGCAGGTTCTGCATTTTGCAAGCCACAACAAAATTCCATCGTGCATTTTGTCCAAAGATAGTGCAAACACCTTCCAATCAACTCACTTGAACTATCCCAGGCCCCCATTGCAAGCTGTAACACCTCTAACACACTTTTCCATTTTCATTTCAAAGCTCTGTAGGTTGAGTTCTACAGCACGATTCAAGTTGTTTCAAAGCAAGCCAAGCATTGGAGAAGCTTCCTTAGATCTCAGGCAAGCTCAAAAGAAGCTCAAACACCATTGAAGGTTGCTGCATTGTCCAGCTCGAAGTCAACTGGAACAGGTATTTCATGGACTTCTATCTCTCTATTTAGGAATGGTTAGGCTTAGGTTTATGAATGAAATATGTTGTACTCATAGCCCTGAAGCCATACATATGCTTAGTTTTCATTTACATTAATCGTGCTAAGAGAATTTCACTCATGAACTTGCTAAAAAAACTAGGTTAGAATTTAGGGCCAGAGAAATTCTCTCTGGTCTTTGAGAGTTAATCCAAGTTTTTTATATGGTTAGATTCGTTATTTGATGCTCTACAAGTTTCATGTTTTGAGTTTTGTCAAAAGATCAAAGAATCAGGAGATATAGGTTGGGGTAGCTAGCGCGCGTTTTTTTCAAGTTTTGTTGGACAGAGGAAGAAGATGAAGTAGTTGGGCTGGGCCTGGCTACTTCCTACTTTTGGCACCCCCCCACTTTCAGTTTCACACCCCCTGGCCCATTTATTTAAATATTTATCATTTTGATATTTTTATTTTTTATTCTGACTTTATTATTTTTTGTCTAAATATAAAAAAATACCAAAAATAATTTTCTATATTTTTTCATATTTATTTGATATTTATTTTATTTTATTAAGTATACATATGTAAATAAACTATTTTCTTTTTTAAACAAAACTCAAAAATAATGCAAAAAATATACTTACTTTCATTTATTATTTTTATTTATATTTAAAAACATTTTCTTGAAAATATTCATTTTTTGTAAATAATTAATTTTTATATTTTTTATGTTTAATATATATATATATATATATATATATATATATATATATATATATATATATATATATATATATATATATATATATATATATATATATATATATATATATATATATATATATATATATATATATATATATATATATATATATATATATATATATTATGTATTTTATTTTATTAGATAATTAGGTAAAAAAATACAAAAATACCATATTTTCATTTTTATTAATATTGTGCATTAAAAATATCATTTTTTATAATATACTTTTATTTTTTGTATAAATTAGTATATTATTGCATATAATTGATAAATAATATTATTTATTAAGAATTAGGTTTTTTTGCCCTAAATAGAAAAATAATTAAAATTGATCTTTTTTTATTTATTTACATTTCACATTGAAAAATACCTTTTTTACATACACAAAAAATCTTTTTTTGCATAACACCTTTTATTTACATTTATTGTATTATATTCAACTATTGTACATTTAAATATTGCTTATACATTCGATATGGTTGTAATAACTTAGAATTTATTTTTATGTTAAATACTCCCAATTTAAATTTGTACCCCCTCCCTATATCATGTTGTAATAGTGTAGCATTTAAATTCTCGCACATTTAAAAGCTTTCAATTATGCCATGTTTAGACCTAGGGTTTGTATGCAATTAAAATCAACAATTAGTTTGACCTAATCCAAGATAAATATGCATGAAAAACAAACATAATGCACACTTGCACCCCTAGGGTTACAATCCACTTGTTGCCTTCAAAAATGGGCCATGGTTGCATGTTGAGTACTTTGGAAAAATAAAAACAATCAAAAAGATCATAGTCCCTCGATGACACTATCTGAGTTGCCTAAAAAAATGATCAAGTCCCTCAAGAAAATTGCCAAAGATACTTGACGCTATTGCTATCATGGTTTATACGATGACTCGCGCTTGTCCCGTTAACATCCTAACACAAGGTTGTTCACCAAATACAATGGTGAAACAACACTGTTAAAAGGGTTAAAAAACATAAGAAATATCTTTGAGTAAAATAGGGTAGATAGCTCTTAGTTACTTGATCAAACTTGCAAAAAACATCCTTGCTATTTTCAAAACACACTTCACCACACAATTTCAAAACCCTACTTTCAAACATTGAAGACTTTTCAAAAGACAAAAACTCCTTTGTATACATTCAAACAAGAATCATTACAAAGATTGCCACAACGATGGCCTCTTTCCAAAATATCTTTCAAAACCACACACACAAAGCACCATTTCAAACAATTGAAAATGCAAAGCAAGTGATCTAAGCAAGTAACTAAGAGCCCATGGATAACCATGGATAGAAAGGGTGCTAATACCTTCCCTTTCTATAATCTACTCCCCGAACCCTAGAAAACATCTCAAAGGTCTTTCATGTGCTTTTTGGCCTTTTCTTAGGATAAAATAAAAAGTAGGTGGCGACTCTTGCTAAACCGAAACATTTACGAACACAAACGCAAAATCCCAAGTCATTTCTCCCACCGTATCACACGCACCTCCCTAAGTCAGTGTTGAAGAACAAAGAAGGAATGGGCTAGGCTTATAGGGTGATGTCTCGTTGATAGGGACCCATGGAGGAATTTCTTACAACCCATGCTTAGCTCTCCGTAAGTTTGGAAGAGCCAGAAGAGAAGGGCCTCATGAGATGTTGATGCCCCATATCATCTTTGATTTTTAGGGAGATAGCGATGAGCTGTGTCGTAGATTCATAAGGGCTTGGGACAGAGTTCACCAATCTGACCCACATGAGTTGGGTCCAAAGACTTCTCTGCTAATGGGGCCATATCTAAGATGGGTCCGCATCCGTGCCCAAAAGCTAGGTATGCCATATGAAGCTGTCCGGCCTGTCACTCTTGAAGTTGCTAATGAAGAAGGGGTTCTTCCAACCATTCTCCACCCTTATATGCCCACTGACATTGGGACACTGAAGAGGTCTTGGATGCAACTGCAGGAAGAGCGGGATTCTTATCGGGAGAAGTTCAATGAACAAGAGCAGAAGATCCAGAAGCTGACTAGGCAACTGGAGAATGAGCGGATCCTGAATGATTATGTCCGCACTGAGAAGAAGAGACCATGGGAGCATTGATGGACCTTTGATGATTTCTTTTACAGTTTTTATTTACTTTTCGGTATTTCCATTCTTGTAACGCCTAAGGGCAGTTTGTTGAACAATTTAAATTTTGAAGTTTAAATCTAATAAAGTGTGTTTCCTTTCTTGTTTACAAATTTGAATCCCGATTGTCTTTGAAATCATAAATCATACACATTTCATCCCATGCACTTCATAAACAGGTACCCTTTTTACAGGTCTCTTATCTTCTTCGCTGTTTATTTCAGCAATCATCATGTCTACTGAACCTTCAACTGAGCAAGCTATCAAGGCCCTCCAGGCCCAGAATGCCCAATTTCAAGAGATGTTCATGAATCTAGCCAAAGGTCAGCAGGACCTGAAGACCTTGATTCTGAAAGAGAAGAAGAAGAAGAAGAAGAAGAAGAGGACCATCATGTTCAATACTGGACGCAGGTTTGGAAACGGGCTGCAGAATGAAGTTGATCTGACCACCTCATCTGGAGGGAAAGATAGTCCACAAGAAAGGAGGGCTCCTAGCCCTATGGTCTCTGACAACGAGACGGACTATGATGAAGAACAGTATCCTCCTGCTGAGGATAAGTACAAACAGCTGGAGGACCGTTTGAGCGCTATGGAAATCCAGAAGGTGCCCGGTCTAGACTTCGGAGATCTAGGTCTATCATCTGGAGTGGTGATTCCCCATAAATTCAAGGCACCAGCCTTTGCTAAGTATGACGGAGTTTCCTGTCCAAAGTTGTACCTCCGGTCATATGTGAGGAAGATCCAGCCTTACACTACTGATAAGAACTTATGGATCCATTTCTTTCAAGACTTTCTCTCAGGGACTCAGCTTGAGTGGTTCTATCAGTTGGATGGAGCCAGTATCCGCAGCTGGGAATATTTGGCTACTGCATTTTATAGGCAGTATCAGTACAACTCCGACCTCGCTCCTACGCGTACCCAACTCCAGGGTATGACAATAGGAATGGGTGAAGGATTTAAAAAGTATGCGCAGAAGTGGAGAGAACTTGCCGGAAGGGTGCAACCACCTTTAGCTGATCGTGAGCTTGTTGACATGTTTCTGGGGACCCTGTCTGGTCCATTCTTTAACCATCTGATTGGAAGCTCTTCATCTCGGTTTACAGATCTTATTTTGACTGGTGAGAGGATTGAAGCTGGTATTAAAGCTGGGAAGATACAAAAAGGTACCTCATTGAGCACCGAGAAGAAGCCGTTTAAGAAAGAGTCAAGTGTTATCTACAGTGCAAGAAGACAGAATAGACCTGAACACCGCCAAGCTGTCAATGCGATTGTTATTTCAAAACCTGCTGGTGCTCCTCAGTACAACAATCAACCAAAGGACGAGAGACCTAAGAGGAAATTCACTCGTCTCAGCGTGACCTTATCTCAGATTCTGCCACAGTTGATGAAGACTAACCTGGTGACTATAAGGGAACCCCCAAAGAATGCAAATACAATGTCACCAAGGTATAACCCTAACACCCGTTGCGCTTATCACTCCGATAGACCGGGGCATAATACAGATGATTATTGGGCATTAAAGAACAAGATACAAGACTTAATTGATGCAAAGGAGATTGAGTTCAAGGCGCACGAGAGGACTAATGTTGTGACTGCTCCCATGCCCAAACATGGAGTAAATGCTGTAGAGGAAGACTTGTTTGTAGTTTCTATGGATGACATTGTTACCCCTCTGATGACTGTCAAGAAGAACATGTTGCTAGCCGGTTTATTTCCGGGCTGTGGTGAAGGTTTCCATATGTGTTCTATTTTACCTACTGGTTGCCCATTCCTGAAGTCAGGTATCCAAAACCTGATGGATAATAAGGAGATCCTGTTTGAGAAGATTGTTGTTCCTTCCATTCATTCTGAAGAAGTTGCCATTATTACCATTTTCGACAATTCTTCCAAGGCTCCCTCGAGGAAGCCTGTTAGAATTACATCTGTTCTGAAGATCGCACCTGTGATTATCACTATTCTGGGGCCCATCCCCTACACCTCTAACAAAGCTGTCCCTTGGCACTATGGGGCAGATATTTATGTTCATGGAGTTAAGCAAGAGTTGGATGTTGATACCGGCATCAGCAACATTACTGGACCTGCTAAAGTCACCCGCAGCGGTAAACTTTTCTCACCTAATATTGTTCCACCAACTGTCCGAAGACCTGTTGTCATTACACCTGCAAGTGTACCTACTGCCATTCCTGATCAAGTTCCTATTCTTACCCCTGTCGCCGAGTCATCTGACGCTCAGGGCAAAGGGATCATCACTGATGTGCCTGCCCAGACAGAGGCACCGAAGACAATTACTGTTGAAGCTTCCAAACAGGAGATGGAAGAGATTCTAAATATTATTAAGAAGAGTGATTATAACGTAGTTGAGTAGCTTGGGCAAACCACATCCAAGATCTCTATGTTTTCACTATTGCTGTGCTCAGAGGCCCATGCCAAGGCTCTGATTACCTTTCTGAAGACTGCCCACGTGCCATAAGAGACGTCAGCTGATCAGTTTACCAATTGTGTGGCCAATTTAACTGCTGATAATGGTTTGGGTTTCTCCGAAGCCGATTTGACTACCAAGGGTAAAAATCATAACGATGCCCTGCATGTCTCCATTGAATGCAGGGGCACTACTCTTGCACATGTATTGCTTGATACTGGTTCCTCATTGAACGTCTTGCCCAAGAAAGCTCTAGACTGGTTGGATTGCGAAGGGCTAGAGCTAAAACCAAGTAACATTATTGTCAGGGCCTTTGATGGGTCTAAAAGGATGGTGCACGGTGAAGTTGATATTCCAATTAAAGTTGGTTCTCAGGTCTTCAATTCTATGTTCTATGTGATGGACATTCGGCCATCCTACTCTTGTTTGTTGGGTCGTCCATGGATCTATAAAGCTAGGGCCGTAACCTCAACGCTCCACCAGAAGCTGAAGTACCCTGTCAGAGGAAAGATTGTGACAGTTCAAGGGGAGGAAGAGTACATGGTCAGCCACCTCAACTCGTTCAGATACATAGAGATGGATGGGGAGTTCATTGAGACCCCATTTCAGCACTTTGAAGAGGTCCCCCGGACACAGGCATCAACTGAGACTGTGGTTGAAGATTCTCCTATGAAGATGGCTTCCTTAAAGGATGCCTGGGCTGTTATTGAGAAGGGTGAGTGTGCAAATTTGGGTCGACTTCCTGATTTTACACAGAAGACTAATAAGTTTGGTTTGGGTTTCACTGTAGAAGCTCAAAAGGCTGTTTGAAGTGCAAGGATCGGAAGACCTCCCGTGTTCATCAGCAACTCGGGAGTGAATGCCATTGAAGAAGATGTATAAGAGTCTGAATTTGACAGCAGGATCTATCCTACGACCAACGGTGGACCAAGCAACTGGACCGCAAAGGACTTCATCCCTATTACTTTTGTTACCCAGTAATGAAACTTTTGTTTTGAATTTGTAATAGACAATGTTTTGAAACTTTATGGCCCGATGTCTTACCCGGGGCACCGTGGCTTCATTTGTGAGGGCTTTTGTGTGTCATTTTCATATATCATTAATAAAAACATTGGACGATCTTGCATTTCAAATCTTGCGCTCCTTGTCTTTCTTTATTATATATTGCGAAACATTTATTTACACACACTCACATATACAGGTCCATATCCACTCTGGATCTCACTGGTAACGGCTCTGCTACTGCCAGTTATGACTTCGAAAATCCGATCAACTTAGCTGAAGAAGAAGGTGAAGATGATTGTGAAGTGCCTGGTGAACTTGCAAGACTGCTACTCCAGGAAGAGAGGGCCATTCAGCCACATGAAGAGCCAGTGGAAACAGTGAATCTGGGTACTGAGGTAGACAAAAAGGAAGTCAAGATCGGTGCAAATCTGGAGCTTAGTGTGAAACAGCGGTTGATTCAGATGCTTCATGACTATGTTGAGATCTTTGCCTGGTATTACGAAGATATGCTTGGGTTGGATACTGACATTGTGGTTCATCGCCTGCCTACTGTGATCGGTGGATTTAGAACTGACTGTTTAACGCTGGTTCATGAAATGTCGCGGAAGCAAGAGTCGCCATCGTCTTTTATTTTCTCCAACGTGGAAAGGACAAAAGCACAGCAAAATTCCTTATTGAGATAGTTTCTCGGTTCGGGAGGTAGATTTATAGAAAGGGAAGGTGTTAGCACCCTTTCTATCCGTGGTTATCCACGGGCTCTTAGATGCTTGCTCATTATGTTTTCAAAATGTTTGCTTTTCAATTGTGAGTGGGTTTGAAAAAGTTTCTTTGAAAGTTTTCGGAATAACTCTTGTATCAGTCCTCAAGAGTGTTTGAAAAATTGTTTTGAAAGCTTTTTTGAAAGTGTCGGTGTGAAAAGAGTTTTGATTTGTTTTTGAATAGAGCAAGTATCTATGAGTCATCTACCTACCCTAAGGAATTAGGCTGTGTAAATGTCCTTAAGGTAGTGTCATCCCACCATTGAGAGGTAGGTAGCACCATCGTTGGAGGTGTTCGGGTCAATTCGATTGTTAAGGATGATGTGGTCACCAGAGCAATGGTAGGACACCTTAGAAGCTACCCTTATGCCCTTGATCCTTTTTTAATCCGAGGCAACCGTTTCGAGGCAACTGGATCATGGACATAAGGACTTACTAAAACGTCCTATACTCGACGACCACGTTTCGAAGGCAACAGGTGAGGCGTACCCTAGAAGTGGTGTGTGAATTTGTGTGTTATTTTCATGTCAATATTTATCTTTGATCAGGGCATTGTGAGTTACGCTTGTTTTTAATTAGCCATACATTCTTTCATGCAATTTAGAATTTAAGAGTGCGGAAAGTAAAAGCGGAAAGGTAAAAAACTACGCTATTACAAGGCGCGGGTCTATACATTGCCAAAATACAAAGACCCGTTTGATAAAAATGCGGAAGGTAAAAAGACCCAATTACTATTACAATCCTTGAGCAGTTACATAATATTCAAAAAAAGAAAATAAATGCGCGAAAGAATTAGAATTGAACGTTCGAGGGCGTTGGACCCTTTTGCTTGAAATTAAATTAATGCATAATAATTATTTAATTAAAGAAAATGTTTTTTATGTTTTTGGTATTTATGAAAATAAAGAAAATTAAAATCAAGAGAAACCCTAATTCTAAGTTATTTTTAATTATTAAAGAAAATATACAAGTTAACCTAATTTACACCAATTAGTTAATTTACATATTTATTTACAAAAATATTTAATAATAATAATAAATAATAAGGCAAGTAATTAATTAAGAAAAAAAGATAAAAATGTCAAAAACCTAATTTCTACATATTTTTTATTTATTAAGAAAAAGTGTTAAAATTGAAACCTAATTTAACTAAATTAATTATTTAACATTTATTTACAAAAATATTCAAATGGTGAAATTAAATATTAATTAAAAAAACATTTTTTAGTTTCTGATTTTTTTAATTATGAAAATTAATTATTTGTGAATTAATAAAACAATTAAAAAAAGAATTAAAAAGAATTATAATTAAAAGAGAAAAATAAAATTAAAAGATGCAAACCAGGGGGTATCAGGCCCAAGGGGAGGTTTTTTGAAGTAATTTTGGAATTCAGGCCCAAGCACACAAGGCCTTGTTTGACTTCCCTGGTTGAGTGCACGTGGGTTGACTAGCGTGTACCATGGACTACATTATCTGGCCATTGGATGGAACATCAGGGGCACTTGGCAAGCCAGCATGTTAGGACGTAGGGTAGTCCTTTGAGTAAACACTGCATGGGAACGCAATAAAGCAAAAAATATGAATTTATGTGGGGGGACCTGGGAATCGAACCCAGGTCCCATTGTTTGCAAGACACCTCATCAACCAACTGAGCCAGGCAACGCGCTTGTTAACATAATGACGAATAAATGTTATATAAAAAATGCAATGTTAGTGGTATAAACAAAGAAAAGCGCGCCAGATATTTGAATGCCCCTATCATATGAAGACACGCATGCTTTCTTCTTCGTTTGCCTGAAACAAAAAGGACTGAATAGCGGGGGTTTTAAACCCCCACAACCTGAAAACGTGAAAATAGCGATTAGGCATATACTTAATATAAAAAAGGCGCGATGGTCTTAATAGCTTCGTCTTGATGCCACGAATTCATCCATGCAAGTTTGAAGGTCCAATTTTACAGTATATGGGAACCCCTAATTTTGAAGTTCCGGAAACCCTAAGTTTCATCAATGGTGGATTCGTCTACAGGCAGTGTTAGTCCAATTAAATGTTACCGATCGCTTCAGAACATCATTATTAGTGTAAATCAACAAATAAAACATAGGAATAATGCATGGAAATCATGTTTCGATTATCAACATATTCGTTCAAACCATAACCATATTTTACCGTTTCTTTGAGTATGGGGACTGGAAAATGGTTGCAACACGTTCAAAGAAGTCTCAGCAAGGGTTTGGAATCAACAATCTTCCCTGAATTGGACTGTAAATCAGAAAACAGTTTTGAGTTTTTATCAAAAATTTGCAAAGTGAATATGTGCTTTCAGCAGCTTTTTCGTCTGTGCTTGCATTAGGTTAGGTCTTGCATAAGTATATGAATGAAATTAGGTCAAGAAACCAGCCCAAAGATCCATGCATTGATGATTTCAATATTTGATTTTTTCATATCTCTTTCAATCTTTTTTTCATGCAAATCTTGCCAAATATGGATGATCTTGTCCCCTTGAGATGATGCACGAAATCTTTTGCATATAATGAACATATTTGCTGCACAAAAAAGATTTAAAACCATTATTTGATATTTTTCTCATAATTAAATCTAATTAAATGAATTAATAAGAATAAAAATTCAATTAATTAATTAAAAATAAGAAAATAAATCATTTTTAGCTCAATGGGTCGTGCATAGGCTTTGGGTAATGATTCAAGGAAGAATTTGAGGCCCATTAGCATTTTTGAAGCTTTTGAAGCAAAGTTGACTTTTCAAAATTCCCAAAAATATCCCAACTTCTCCAAGGCATATGTTGCTCAATTTTGAAGCTATGATCATGTTCTTGGACATTTTGGAAAGGTCTTGAAGTCCTCTAACCAATGCCTTTGGTCCCATGTCATTTTGATTTACCAATCTCAAGTTATGGTCTTTGACTTAAAATGCCTTTTTGTTGACTTTTGAAAATGACCTATAATGTTGAAATTGATAACTTTTTGTGAGAGCATTTCTTGGACTTGGAGTGTGAAGATGAGTTATAGGGAATGTCATCCTCTTCAAAATGAGCTTTGGATGGGATTTTTCTGATAAAACATGAAGAAGTTATGCCCTGGTCAATTTGCAGTTGACTTTTTCAGCTATCCAAAAATAGAAACTTTTGCATCTTGAGACTTTTTGAGCCATTCTTTGAGAATCATGATCAAGAATTGATCAAATGATGTTTGTGGCTTCAAAATAAGATGTTGACCAAAAATTTTGTTTTTTGACTGTCAAATGACCATTTTGCCCCTGCAGTTGACTGTGGAGCAATTAGGGTTTTTGACTTGTGCAATTTGATGCTGTGAGTCTTGAAACTTGACATATGGATGCTTGGCAATGTATATGGGTATATGGGACTTTATTGGACCCTTGGAAACCTCAATTTCTTTGCAAGAACCAAAACCCTAATTTTGACTGTGTTATGAGGCCATTGGACTGTGCAACCCTTGAGAGATTTTGAATCATCTGGAGTTTGATCTTGACAAATCTTGAAGAATCTGGGAGGGCAAATTTTGGGGTACAACAGTTACCCCTGTTCAATCTTCTTAGACCTGAGGATGTAGATTGGCTGGCGTGCCTTTTATAATCCGAAGGTGGAAGATGATTGAACACTAGAGTGCCCAGAAATTTGCACTCACATAGTAGAGTGTCAGCAGTATGATGCAGGGAATGGGCTTACAGATGCCATTTGGAAAGATGATGGATAGGAGGATGGGCTTATAGATTCCATCTGGAGCTGTTGGTATGTGGAGAGACGGGCTTATAGATGCCATCGGGCGGTTGTCGATCGCGTAAGAGATTCCTTAGCGAGAACTTGCGTACCTGAGAAAGAAAAAATAATTACCTGGCCTGTTGCAGGAGTTGATCTTCAAACTCTTTATGTAGATGTGCCCTGGCTGGATACAGGAATCGAATCTTTAAACTCTTCAGACGTGCCCTGGCAAGATACAGGAATCGAGTTCGGAGAATAGTCGTCAACAAATACACCCTGGCAGGATACAGGAATCGGATCTTCGAACTCTTCAGATGTGCCCTGGCAGGATACAGGAATCGAGTCTGGAATATAGTCGTCAACAGATACACCCTGGCAGGATACAAGAATCGGATCTTCGAACTCTTCAGACGTGCCCTGGAAAGATACAAGAATCGAGTCTGGAATATTGTCGTCAACAGATACACCCTGGCAAGATACAGGAATCAGATCTTCGAACTCTTCAGACGTGCCCTAGCAAGATACAGGAATCGAGTCTGGAATATAATCGTCAACAGATACACCCTGGCAGGATACAGGAATCGGATCTTCGAACTCTTCAGACGTGCCCTGGCAAGATACAGGAATCAAGTCTGGAATTAGTCGTCAACAGATACACCCTGGCAAGATACAGGAATCGGATCTTCGAACTCTTCAGACGTGCCCTGACAAGATACAGGAATCGAGTCTGGAATATAGTCGTCAACAGATACACCCTGGCAAGATACAGGAATTGGATCTTCGAACTCTTCAGACGTGCCCTGGCAAGATACAGGAATCGAGTCTGGAATTAGTCGTTAACAGATACACCCTGGCAAGATACAGGAATCGGATCTTCAAACTCTTTAGACGTGCCCTGGCAAGATACAGGAATCGAGTCTGGAATATAGTCGTCAACAGATACACCCTGGCGGGATACAGGAATCGGATCTTCGAACTCTTCAGACGTGCCCTGGCAGGATACAAGAATTGAGTCTGGAATTAGTCGTCAACAAATACACCCTGGCAAGATACAGGAATCGGATCTTCGAACTCTTCAGACGTGCCCTGGCAAGATACAGGAATCGAGTCTGGAATATAGTCGTCAACAGATACACCCTGGCAAGATACAGGAATCGGATCTTCGAACTCTTCAGACGTGCCCTGGCAAGATACAGGAATCGAGTCTGGAATTAGTCGTTAACAGATACACCCTAGCAAGATACAGGAATCGAGTCTGGAATTAGTCGTTAATAGATACACCCTGGCAAGATACAGGAATCGGATCTTCGAACTCTTCAGACGTGCCCTGGCAAGATACAGGAATCGAGTCTGGAATTAGTCGTCAACAGATACACCCTGGCAAGATACAGGAATCGGATCTTCAAACTCTTCAGACGTGCCCTGGCAGGATACAGGAATCGAGTCTGGAATTAGTCGTCAACAGATACACCCTAGCAAGATACAGGAATCGGATCTTTAGTTGCGACAGTTGATAGCAATTATCTTTGTATTGACCTTTGTCCTGAAAAGACAAAACGTTAATTGTATGCGATGTCATGATGCATGACATGCGTGATGTTCTCAGAATAAATGAGATTGTATGTTTATGATGCGTATGTGCATGCTATAATGTATGAAGATGCGATGTTTATGAATGTATATTTTTGTCTAGGAAAATAAATCTTTGACGGGTGCCAGGAAGTTAATTCCTGGGCTGATGTTTGAGGAGAAGAGTTTCGTTTCCGTTGGGGATGACAGTTGCAAGAACACCAGTAGGAGAAAATGACTCCGTTGAGGGATAAACTTGGCAAATAGATTACTCTGCGGGGAGTGAACTCTGTGGGGAAAGAGAGGTTCTTTGTTGAGATGTTGATGATAACTCCGCTGGGGATACTGTTGATATGTTTTGTTGAGGAATTGATGAACTCCACTGGGGGTAGGAAGACTTCGCTGGGGACGATCTTTCCATGGTAATTAGCTGAGGATAACCCAGTTATAAGCTCTGGTGGGGAATAACCTTTGAATAAAGCCGGGAGACGCGTTCGTGCTCTGCAGGTGACAAGCTTCCAGAATCTACTGGGGATAAGCTTCCTGCTGGGGAGATGGATTCCACTTTCCTGGGGAAGCTTTTGGACTGTACTGGGGAAGTGGCTCCACTGGATGTTCGGTATTCCGCGGGGGAACAATCTTGGATCAAGATTGCCGGGGATGCTTGTTAAGAATGTCTGTATGTTCCATTGGGGAATGTTGAGATCTACTGGGGATACCCAACTTCGTTAAGGCTGATTGAGGATAACTCTGCTCGGGGAGAGCATTGCGGACTTGCTGGAGATATTGTGCCTTTGTTAGGGTTGATGAGAGACCAACTTCTTGGGAGAGAATTGTTGGATCCTGGCTCACTCTCTGGGGAATTAAGATATCTTGGTTATACCCTTCAACCGAACTTACCTTGGTACCTTGGTGGACAGAGCAATTAGATCGCTTTAGACAACTCATTATTGCCCCCGTTTCTGATGTTACCTGTAATTAATCCTTTGTTTCGTATGCAAATATTTATGAGTTAGCAATTAGTGTCAAATGCATATATCACAATTGAACATTGGACGTTCTTCGCAAAACAAAACGGAAAAAGGAAAAACAATTGGCAATTGGTCTGAAAAATGAATTTGTATTGATTTTTGAATTTGCCTGTAAATAGGCGTTTATGTACAAGAGGCTGACGTCCTAGTAAGAGAACTCCGCCGAACAACAGAGTTTATACAATTTGTACAAGGAAAACAAAACAGCTGTGTGAAAAGAATAATCCCATTGGGTTTCAACTCTGCTATCGCCTTTATATCTTCGAGCGTCTCATCACTTTGCTGCTCAGTTGACGATGAAGCTGATTGATCGATGCCGTTTGAACCTAATGTTGATACCAGATTCCGGATGCAAGGTGATCCAATGCGACATAGTATTACGCTTTAATCCCTAACTTTTGCCTGGACCTCCCTTTCGGGTTTTCAGTCCACCGGGATACCCATTTTTGCCCAAGCCGCCTTTTCAGGTTTTTGACTTGCCGGGTGTACAGATTTTTTCATTTCATCCCTTATTTTTGCCCGAACCCTTTTGGTTCGCCGGGAAGCCCTTATTTTTGCCTAGGTATGTCAACCTAGCGGGTCTTTCATCATGCGTAGTATCTTTTTACTATGTCTGCATTGGTGGGTGAGGAAGGTCGTCACCATCCATGGTGGTTAGAATCATGGCTCCTCCTGAGAATACATGTTTAACCATAAATGGCCCTTCGTATGTAGGGGTCCATTTTCCCCTAGGATCACTTTGAGGAAGAATGATGCGCTTGATTACCAGGTCCCCAACTTGATACTCTTGTGGTCTGACTTTCATGTTAAATGCCCTGATCATCCGTTTTTGGTACGTCTGACCATGACAAACAGTAGTGAGTCTCTTTTCGTCAATTAGGTTTAATTGATCAAGTCGAGTCTGGATCCAGTCATCTTCGCTCAGGCCTGCATCCTTCATTATTCGGAGAGAGGGTATCTGGACTTCGATCGGCAAGACTGCCTCTATGCCATAGACCAAGGAAAAAGGAGTTGCCCCAGTTGACGTTCTTGCTGAGGTACGGTACCCATGAAGAGCGAACGGTAACATCTCGTGCCAATCTTTATAGGTCACTGTCATCTTCTGCACAATCTTCTTGATATTCTTATTAGCTGCTTCTACAGCCCCGTTCATCTTCGGCCGGTAGGGAGAAGAGTTGTGGTGCTGTATCTTGAATTGCTCGCAGAGCTCAGTGATCATCTTGTTATTAAGATTGGTACCGTTGTCCGTAATGATCCTTTCCGGGACGCCGTATCGACAGATCAGGTTATGCCGAATGAACCGTGCCACGACATTCTTGGTTACTGTAGCGTAGGAAGCTGCTTCCACCCACTTTGTAAAGTAATCAATCGCTACCAGGATGAAGCGATGCATGTTAGATGTCGTAGGTTTAATCTCGCCGATCATATCTATGCCCCACATTGCGAAAGGCCAAGGTGCAGTCAAGACATTCAGAGGGACTGGAGGAACGTGCACCTTGTCTGCGTAAATCTGGCACTTATGACATGTCCGAGAATGTTGGTAACAATCAGCTTCCATTATGGACCAGAAATATCCTGCCCGAAGGATTTTCTTTGTCATGGTGTGTCCACTGGAATGTGTTCTGAAGGTACCTTTATGCAGCTCTGCCATGATTCTTTCTGCTTCAGTCTTATCCACACAATGTAGTAAGGTTGAATCATGGTTCCGCTTGTACAGAATGTCGTTGCTGAGGAAGAACTTTGATGCGAACCTTCTCAGAAACTTTTTATCATTGATGGATGCACCTTCAGGGTATTCCTGGGCTTCCAAGTACCTTTTCACCTCATGATACCAGGGTTTTTCAGTTACTACCTCAACCTCAAGATCACAATAATATGCCGGTTCATCCAGTTTCCAGATAATGATCCGGGGAGCCTCATTGTCCCACTTGACTTTGAACATATAAGACATCGTAGCTAACGCGTCCGCCAACTGATTCTCCTCTCTTGGGAAATGTTCAAAAGTTATCTCTGTGAAATGGGGGATCAATGTCAACACACATTCTTTGTAAGGAATAAGATTTGGGTGTTTCGTATCCCACTCGCCTTTGATCTGATTGATCACGAGAGCGGAATCTCCGAAGACACTCAGAAACTTGATTCTTAAGTCAATCGCAGCTTGAAGACCCATGATACACGCCTCATACTCCGCCATGTTGTTGGTGCAGTTGAAACATAGTCAGGCAGTAAGTGGAGTATGAGTGCCTTTGGGGGATATGATCACAGTGCCAATACCGTTACCCAAAGCGTTGGAGGCTCCGTCAAAGTGCATAGACCATCGGGATCCTTCCTCAGGTCCTTCATCCGGTCCAGGTACTTCACAATCAGTCACTACCATGATGCTCTCGTCAGGAAATTCAAAGTTCATTGACTGGTAGTCATCTACTGCCTGGTGTGCCAAGTGGTCTGCCAATACACTTCCTTTGATAGCTTTCTGAGTCGTATACTGGATGTCGTATTCTGTCAAGATCATTTGCCATCTTGCTATTCTTCCATACAGAGCAGGCTTTTCGAATATGTACTTTATTGGTTCCATTTTTGAGATCAACAAGGTAGTGTGAGTCAGCATATACTGTCTCAGCCGGCGAGCAGCCCATACCAAAGCGCAGCAAGTTTTCTCGAGCAGTGAGTATCAGGTCTCACAGTCGGTAAACTTTTTGCTAAGGTAATAAATGGCGTGCTCTTTTCGGCCAGATTCGTCATGCTGCCCCAGCACACACCCCATTGAGTTGTCAAGTACTGTCAGGTATAGTATTAGAGGTCTCCCTTCAACCGGTGGCATAAGGATGGGTGGTTCTTGGAGATACTCTTTGATTTTGTCAAAAGCGGCCTGACATTCATCGTTCCAACGTACTACTTGATCTTTCTTCAGCAGCTTGAAGATTGGCTCACAGGTAGCAGTTAGGTGCGAAATGAATCGAGCAATGTAGTTCAGACGTCCTAGAAAGCCTCTGACTTCTTTCTCTGTCTTGGGAACTGGCATCTCTTGTATGGCTTTAACCTTGGCAGGGTCTACTTGAATACCTTTGTCGCTCACGACGAAGCCTAGCAACTTTCCAGATCTTACCCCAAAGGTGCACTTGTTTGGGTTCAACCTCAGCTTGTATAATTTCAGACGGTCAAACAGCTTTTGCAGATGGTCAAGGTGTTCCTCCTCAGTTTGAGACCTTGCAATCATATCGTCGACATATACCTCAATCTCATGGTGGATCATGTCATGAAATAAAGCAACCATGGCACGTTGGTAGGTTGCCCCAGCATTTTTCAACCCGAATGGCATGACCTTGTAGCAGAAGGTGCCCCACTGAGTAACAAAGGTAGTCTTTTCCATATCTTCAGGAGCCATCTTGATCTGATTATAACCTGAAAAGCCATCCATGAAGGAGAACACCTTGTGTTGAGCTGTATTGTCCACCAGAACATCAATGTGAGGTAGGGGGAAATCATCCTTGGGGTTGGCCCTGTTCAAATCCTTGTAATCGACACACATTCTGACCTTACCATCTTTCTTTGGCACCGGAACCACGTTGGCAACCCACTGAGGGTAAGAAGTCACTGCTAGAAACCCGGCATCGAATTGCTTCATAACCTCAGCTTTGATCTTCTCGGACATCTCTGGACGCATACGGCAGACCTTCTGTTTAACCGGAGGGCATTCTTACTTGGTAGGCAAGTGATGGACCACAATGTCGGTATCCAACCCGGGCATGTATTCGTAAGACCAGGCAAAGATTTCCATATAGTCATGTGTGATTGGTGGATCTGGAACTGACTGTTTAACGCTGGTTCGCGAAATGTCGCGGAAGCAAGAGTCGCCACCGTCTTTTATTTTCTCCAAATGGAAAGGACAAAAGCACAAAAAAATTCCTTATTGAGATTGCTCTCGGTTCGGGAGGTAGGTTATAGAAAGGGAAGGTGTTAGCACCCTTTCTATCCATGGTTATCCATGGGCTCTTAGGTACTTTCTCATTTGTGTTTTCAAAAATGGTTTGTTTGCTTTTCAATGTGGGTTTTAAAAAGTTTCTTTGAAAATTCCAGTTCGACTCTCGTATCGGTCCTCAAGAGTGTTTGAAAAATTGCTTTCGAAAGCTTTTGAAAATGTGTTGGGGTGAAAAGGATTTTTGAATTTTGTTTGAGATTTAGAGCAAGTATCTAGAGTCGTCTACCTACCCTAAGGAATTCGTCTGTGTAAATGTCCTTTAAAGTAGTGCCATCCCACCATTGAGAGGTAGGTAGCACCACCATTAGAGGTGTTCGGGTCAATTCGAGGTTCGGGACATGGTGATCACCAGAGCAATGGGAAGACATCTTAGAAGCTACCCTCATGCCAGGTTCCCGGATCATGAGGACTTACTAAGACATCCTCTACTCGACGATCACCTTTCGAGGCAAGGCAACAGTGAGGCGTACCCTAGGGGTGGTGTGTGATTTGTGTGTCAGATTCAGATATTTTTGTCTTGTCATGTCATAGGTGGTCTACGCGTTTGTTTTTATTTAATCATTCTTTCTTGCATGCATTTATTTAACAGTTAAAAATTGCGAGAATTTAAAAGTTCTAAACTATTACAAAGGCACGGGTCCACATCGCCAAATTTAATCCAGGACCCGATTTGACAGAAAATAAAGAAATAAAGTAAAGTGCGAGAAATTAAGTTTACACGGCTTTGGGAGAATTACATAAATATTTAAAAGAAGGAAATAAATAAAATGCGCGAATTGGAATTAAAATTGGAAGCGAGGGCGTTGGACCCTTTTTAATGAAATTAAATTAAATGATTAAATTAATTAAATTAAAATAAAAAAGAAATTATTTTAGTATTTTTTGGATTTATGAATTTTTAATAAGAGAATTAAATGAAATTGAAATATTAACCCTAATTCTAATTTTTTTAATTATTAAGAAAAACATGTTAAATTTAAACCTAAAATTAATCTAATTATTTACATGGTAATTTAATTACAAAAATAATATTTAATAATTAATTATTCTGAAAGAAAAGAAAAAAAGGATAAAAATACTTAAAAACCCTAATTCTACCAATTTTAGGTTTATTGAAAATATATTAAGATTAACCCTAGATTTAAAACTAATTAATTAGTGAGATTTTACTTACAAAATATTAATTAAATAAATATTCCCTTTTTTATGACTTTTCTGTTTTTTACTATTTTTTATATTTTTATGAAAATAAGTTAAATTAGGGAATTAATTAAAAAAAGAAATAATTGTAATAAATAAAATAAGAAAAAAAAAGAAAGAAAATGCAATACCTTGGGGGGTTTCTGTCCCCAATTGGAGGTGAGATTGTAGCATTTTAGGCCCATCTGTTCATGGCCTTGTTTGACTTTTTGGCTAGCATGTGCGCACGTGGACTCATGTCCATTATGTTCCTCCAACTATGGCCCTTTGATTGGTCTCAGCAAGCACGTGGAAGGCCTGGATGTGGAGAGTATGGTGGAACTCTTGTATTGAAACTGCATAGGATGACATTATGAAAAATAACATGGAAAGGGGGGGGGGGGGGACCTGGGATTCGAACCCAGGTCCCAGGGGTTACCATACACATGCCTGACCAGTTGAACCAAATGCGCGTTTTGATTATTATCTGACCAATGAACAATATAGTATAAAACAAAAGTTAGTGGAAAATTAGCGCGCAAATTTGAACGATCCAATCACTGGCCTACACTTCATCATCTTCTTCATCGTTTGTGTTTTCCTGAAAATATAAAAAGGTTAGCGGGGGTTTTAAACCCCCCCAAAACATGCAGTATCCAATAATAGCGAATAGGCCGTCTTGGAATATAAATTGGGCGCGACCCCATCATTGAATTCGTTGGAAGCTTGTGGTTCTCATGGTGCCAGTCCCGTGTCTCAATTTTTCCTTGAACGTAAAGCCCTAAATTAGAATCCCTGTAACCCTAAAACCTTCCAATGATGGAATCGCGTATGAGTGATAAAAACTTAATTAAATCACATGGTTAGTTTCAGAATCATCCAATTAATACAAATCATGAAGAAAAATGCATGAATATGGCCTAAATAACAAAGCACGATTATGCAAAAAGAGTGATACAGTTTGACTTTGAATTACCAATTCTTGATGTTAGGGATATGGAAAACTATTCAGTTAGCTTCAGTAACACTTTTGCAAGCTATTGGGATTAATCTTGGCCTCTGAATCGTCCTCTAAGACCACTTTCAGTTTTCAAATTTTTGACAAAAAACTCAAGTTTGGTTATGGATTTCTGGCGCAGCTGGGAGCTTCTGAGGAGTAGGGTTAGCATGTATATATGTGTATGAGTGATTAGGGTTCAATATTTGGTCCAAAGAATCCTTGAATTGATGGAGAAGATATTTGATTTTCAATGCATATATTTTCAATCTTTTTCATGCTATTTTGCTTCAAATCATATCCAATCACCATAATTTTTTCTAAATCTGATTATGCACGAGATATTGAGTGTATTCCATGCATAAAAAGATTTAAAAACCTAAGTTTAGTATTTTCCACATATTTAATTTAATTAAATGAATTATTAATAATTAAAAATCCAAATAAATAAATAAAAATGATAAAAAACTTCCCTTTGGGCCAAATGGTTGTGCACATGCCTTGGATGATGAATTGTGGAAGAAAAAGAGGCCCATTAGCATTTTTAAGACTTTTGAAGCAATGTTGACTTTTCAAAATATCCAAAAATTTCCCAACTTCCACAAGGCATAACTTGCTCAATTTTTAAGATTTGCTCATGTTTTGGGACATTTTGGGAATGTCTTGAAGTCCTCTAACCAATGTCTTTGGTCCCATGTCATTTTGATTTACCAATCTCAAGTTATGGCCTTTGACTTAAAGTCCCTTTTTGTTGACTTTTGAAAATGACCTATAATGTTGAAATTGATAACTTTTTGTGAGAGCATTTCTTGGACTTGAAGTGTGAAGAGGAGTTGTAGGAAATGTCTTTATCTTCAAAATGAGCTTTGGATGGAATTTTTATGATAATCCATGTGAAAGTTATGCCTTGGTCAAGTTACAGTTGACTTTTTCAACTGTCCAAATATGGAAACTTTTGCATCTTGAGACTTTTTGAGCCAAGCTTTGAGAATCATTATCAAGCATTGATCAAATGATGTTTGTGACTTCAAAATGAGATGTTGACCAAAAATTTGGACTTTTGACTGTCAAATGACCATTTTGCCCCTACAGTTGACTGTAGTGCAACTAGGGTTTTTGACTGTGCAATTTTGTGCTGTAAGTCTTGAAACTTGGTATGAGGATGCTTGACCATGTTTGTAGGCATGTGAGACTTGATTAGACCTTTGGAAACCTCAACTTCTTTGTCAGAACCAAAACCCTAATTTTTTTTATTGTTAGGAGGCCCTTGGACTGTACAACCCTTGGGGAATTTGAAGCTTTGACTTGGCAAATCTTGAAGAATATGGGAGGGCAAATTTTGGGGTACAACAGTTTCCCCTGTTCAATCTTCTTAAACCTGAGGATGCAGATTGGCTGACGTGCCTTTCGTAATCCGAAGGTGGAAGATGATTGAACACTAGAGTGCCCAGAAATTTGCGCTCACATAGTAGTGTGATGTGGGGAATGGGCTTATAGATGCCATTTGGAGATTGACGGATAGGATGATGGGCTTATAGATGCCATGCTGAGAGATGATGGATGGTGGATGGGCTTATAGATGTCATCTGGGTGTTGATCGCGTAAGAGATTCCTTAGCGAGAACTTGCGTACCTGCAAAAAAGAAAAATGAGTACCTGGCCTGTTACAGGAGCTGGTCTTCAAACTCTTCGTATAGATGTGTCCTGACTGGTTACAGGAGCTGAATCTGGAGCTTCAAACGGTGATGAATGAACCAGGGATGGTTACTACCTCAACAGGAACGGTGAGAGAACCTTGGATGATTACTACCTCAACAGGAACGCTGAGAGAATCTTGAACGACTTCAACCTCAACAGTAGCGCTGAGAGAATCTGGGGACGATTACTACCTCCGCAGTATCGCGGAGAGAACCATAGGCGACTTCAACCTCAACAGTAATCATTGAGGAAATCTTGGACGACTTCAACCTCAACAGCAATCATTGAGAGAATCTTGGGCGACTTCAACCTCAACAACAATCATTGAGAGAATCTTGGGCGACTTCAACCTCAACAGCAATCATTGAGAGAATCTTGGGCGACTTCAACCTCAACAGCAATCATTGAGAGAATCTTGGGCGACTTCAACCTCAACAGCAATCATTGAGAGAATCTTGGGCGACTTCAACCTCAACAGCAATCATTGAGAGAATCTTGGATATCTTCTGCTGAGTCTTTATCAGGAAAATCTGTTAGGGGTCGATTTAGCTGGACTAGAGAAGGCCTTAGACTGGATAAGAAACAGGAAAATCTTAGGGTCGATTTAACTGAACCGGTCTAGGTCTTGAAGTCTTCAACTGGATAAGACACAGGGAGATCTTAGGGTCGATCTGACTGAACCAGAGAAGCCCTTGGACTGGATAAGAAACAGAAAAATCTTAGGGTCGATTTAACTGAACCGGTCTAGGTCTTGAAATGTAGCTGAGAACTTAACTGGATCTTTCCTGAAAGGTAAAGGTCAGTCATGTGCAATGCATGATATGGATCAAGCAATGATGTTCTCAACATAAATGAGATTTGTAAGATATGATGCATATATGCATGCTATAATGATGTATGTGATGTTTATGAATGGATGTTTTCGTCTTAGGAAAATAAATCCTTGACGGGTGCCGGGAAGTCACTCCTGAGCTGATGTTGAAGAATAGACTTTGCTTCCGCTGGGGATGATAGTTGCAAGAATACCGGTAGGAGAAGATAACTCCGTTGGGGAATAAGCTTGGCGAATAGCTTGCTCTGCGGGGAATTACTCTGTGGGTAGAAAAGTACCCTAACGATCTTGCTGGGAAGCAATACTCTGTGGGGAGAGAGGTACTTTGTTGAGTTGTTTACTAATAACTTGCTGGGGATATCCTTGTTTTGTTGGAAGTGTTAATAGACTTCGCTGGGGATAAGAAGACTTCGTCGAGGACGCTCTTTCCGTGGCTTTTGGCTGAGGATAACCCAGTTATATCCTGGTGGGGAAAATAACCTTCTGAATAAAGTTGGGGGAGATGTGTTCGTGCTCTGCGAGGATAAGCTTCCAGAATCTACTGGGGATAAGCTTACTGCTTGGGGAGATGAATTCCAACTTTTCTGGGGAACTAGATTGGACTCTCTTGGGGAGGTTTTTGAACTGTATCGGGGAAGTGACTCCATTGAATGTCTGGTATACCGCCGGGGAACAATCTTTAGGTCAAGACTGCCGGGGATGCTTGTTAGGAATGCCTGTATATTGCTGGGGAATCATCCTTAGACCAAGATTGCCGGGGATGCTTGTTAAGAATGCATGTACTGCTGGGGGATGTTGAGATCTGCTGGAGGATACTCAACTTCCTTAAGGTTGATTGTAACTTGGCTTGAGGAGAGTATACTGCTTGCTGGCTCACTCTCTGGGGAATTAAGATATACTGGTTGTTCTTCAGCTGAACCTATCTTAGTGCCTTGGTGGACAGAGCAATTGGATCGTTTGGACAACTCAATATTGCCCCGGTTTCTGAGATGGGAGAAGAAGACCTGTGAGGTGCTGATAATTGTTGATGGACAAACCTTCTTCTGATAGGCAGGTGACAAGGTGATAGGACATAGTCGTACGCTTAAATCCCTAACTTTTGCCTGGACCGCCCTTTCGGGTTTTCAGTCCACCGGGATACCCAGTTTTGCCCAAGCCGCCTTTTCAGGTTTTCGACTTGCCGGGTGTACAGATTTTTCGTTTCATCTCTTATTTTTGCCCGAACCCTTTTGGTTCGCCGGGAAGCCCTTATTATTGCCTAGGTATGTCAACCTAGCGGGTCTTTGATTTTGCGTAGTATCTTTTCGACTATGTCCATGTTCTCCGAATGTAGGGAGTTGCCCCTGTTAGAAGTGTTTTGTCATGTCACCAGAAGATGTCTGCTCGAGCAAGATTCGTTGTTGGAATGCCCCAAGTGACTCAGGCGGAGATTTGCCCCAGGCTATTTGGCCTTTGAGAGATTCTCTAAATCTTGATTGGACTGCCCCAGATGATGGACCATGCTCATGCCATGCCCCTTGATTGGAAGTGCTTTTGTTCACTAGGTATTCATCGTACGAATTTCCCTGCTGTTCAAACAACTAGTCATATGCAAACAATGTTATATCAAAAATGCAAAGCTTATGTCTGTCTTGAAGATTTTGAAAATGCATTCTTTTTCATAAAACAAGTGAATGTTTGTAAAACGTGATGTCAACTCCATATTTACCGTAGGCCTTAAGGAGTCAGGATACCTTTCGTACAGTATGCTTTCGAACTAAC
Source organism: Vicia faba (assembly GCA_948472305.1). NCBI lineage: Eukaryota > Viridiplantae > Streptophyta > Magnoliopsida > Fabales > Fabaceae > Vicia > Vicia faba. The sequence goes on from OX451740.1 coordinate 319,471,592, forward strand.
CCATGCTTCAGCTAGGACTTTTGAGGGTTATAACGTGGCCTGGTTCACGGTTTAAGAAACAAAGGATAAAGGCTCAAATTATTTGTACCCACCCGTTCTTCGTGATGTTCTTCACATCTAAGCTCAGTTGATCGTGCGTTAGACCTTGTTTGAGTCTTGCTTTGACGTTCCAATGATGGTTCAGATATTGATGATTTATTCTGAATAGGCAGTCATTTTTTTTATTATTGAGGGTTTATAAGACCTCTTTCTTTTTTTGATTTTTGTTATCCCTTTTCTTTTTTTTGCCTGAACTGTTCCTTTTTGGAATTACAGTCAGCGGGATGCCCCAGTTTTGTAAGTCTCTTTCATGGGTTTTGACTTAATGGGTTTTTTATTTTTTGAGATAATGACTGCCTCTCTTCATTGATTATTCGGAACCATCACTGTCTTTCTTTGTTTTGTAAGGACCTCTTTGGTGCCATTCGTTATGCACTTGGATCAACTGAGAGACTACCCTGCCCCGGGTTATGATTAAGGGTTTTAAATTTCGAAAAGAAAAACTCCTACTTCTTTGGCTCAGAGGGGTTGACGAGGGATTATCATCCTTATAACTCCAGTGTTTAGGGATTGAAACAATGCCTGTACCTCATCAGCGGGGTCTGTTCAAAAGCATACTGTAGATTGTGGTATCGTTTTTGTCATCCTCCCTCAAGAGGCTTAGAATTATTAATTGAGAGTTGACATCAGAAAAAATATGAAAATAATTTGCATTTAGTGAATACGAATATATTGATTCAAAATAGACATAAGCGATGCATTAATGGAATAACAATGTTTAACATGAATAAATGTCTAAACAGTCGAAGAACAACACAACTTGAACATTCGAATGAACAAAAGTCTTTTCATCTCTGGGCTTGTCACTTCAAATGGTGAGCCTTGGAGGGATGGTAGAAAAATTCAGCCTGACCATCCTGTGTGAACTCCAGTGCTCCTTCATCAATCAGGTCTTGGATCTTGTTCTTCAGGGCCCAACACTCATTGGTATCATGTCCTGGACAGGCAGAGTGGTAGGCACACCTTTTATTGGGATCATAAGTAGGATGTGCTGTGTTGGGATTCTGGGGATGAGCCCTTAATGTGATCAAATTCAATCTCAGCAGGCGTTGTAAAGCTTGAAACAGCGACATGTTAAGCGGGGTGAATTGCCTCCTGGACTTGTCTGGCTGAAGCCGGTGAGGTTGATGCTGAATTTGTGACACTGGAGCCATTTGAGGAGCTCTCCCCTTATCTCCTTGTCTCAAAGGTGGCTGAACGATGACTGGCTTTTTTACCCCTAGACGTTTGCCCCAGTTGGTTATTCTGAAGCAGTTGGTTGATGAGTGTGATCGGTGGATCTGGAACTGACTGTTTAACGCTGGTTCACGAAATGTCGCGGAAGCAAGAGTCGCCACCGTCTTTTATTTTCTCCAAATGGAAAGGACAAAAGCACAGAAAAATTCCTTAAAGAGATTGCTCTCGGTTCGGGAGGTAGATTATAGAAAGGGAAGGTGTTAGCACCCTTTCTATCCATGGTTATCCATGGGCTCTTAGATACTTGCTCACTTGTGTTTTCAAAAATGGTTTGTTTGCTTTTCAATTGTGGGTTTTAAAAAGTTTCTTTGAAAATTCTAGTTCGACTCTTGTATCGGTCCTCAAGAGTGTTTGAAAAATTGCTTTCGAAAGCTTTTGAAAATGTGTTGGTGTGAAAAGTATTTTTGAATTTGTTTTGAAATTAGAGCAAGTATCTACGAGAACCTACCTACCCTAAGGAATTCGTCTGTGTAAATGTCCTTTAAAGTAGTGCCATCCCACCATTGAGAGGTAGGTAGCACCACCGTTGGAGGTGTTCGGGTCAATTCGAGGTTCGGGACATGGTGATCACCAGAGCAACAGGAAGACACCTTAGAAGCTACCCTCATGCCAGGTTCCCGGATCATGAGGACTTACTAAGACATCCTCTACTCGACGATCACCTTTCGAGGCAAGGCAACAGTGAGGCGTACCCTAGGGGTGGTGTGTGATTTGTGTGTCATTTTCAGTTATTTTGTCTTTTGTCATGTTATGGGTGATCTAGCGTTTGTTTTTATTTTTGCCCATACATTCTTTCATGCCTTTGATTAACAGTTAAAAAGTTGCGAGAAAAGTAAAAGATTCTAAGCTATTACAAAAGGCGCGGGTCCACATCGCCAAAATTAAACCAGGACCCGATTTGACAGAAAATAAAGAAGTAAAAAAGAAAATAAGGAATTAAAAATGTACGAGCAATTATTTACAAGGCTTCGGGAGAGGTACATAATTATTTAAGCAAAATAAAATAAATATGTGAATTAGAATAAAAATTAAGAACGTGGGCGTTGGACCCTTTTGCAAAATTAAAATTACATGAATTAATTTATTAAGAAAAGAAATTGTTTTTTGGTGTTTTATGTATTTTAAGATTTAATAGAAAAAATTAATTGCAATTAAACGCTAACCCTAATTCTATTTTATTTTAATTTATTAAGAAAAACATTAGAATTTAACCTAAATTAAACCTAATTTTTATATACAAATTTAATTAAAGAAATAAGTAAAATAAATAATATTATTGTGAAAAATAAAAAAATTGAAAAGGAATAAAACATTAATTAAACCTAGTTCTATATTTTTTAGATTTTTGTTATGAAAGAAATTAAAATTAACCTAAATTAAAACTAATTAATTTACATGCATTTATTTACAAAAAATATTAAAATAAAATATTTATTATATTTTTTATCTTTTCTGATTTTTATGCATTTTTTATATTTATGAAAATAAGTAATTAATTTAAACAAATAATAATTAAAAGTAATAGATTTAAATAAATAAAGAAAATAAAGAAGAATGAAAAATATGCAAACCTAGGGGGTGGTAGTCCCCAAAGTGGAGGTTTAATCCAAGAATTCTGGCCCAACAACCTTGGTCCGTTTGACTTTTGCCAGGTAGCATGTTGAAGCATTGACTGGGACTCACCGTGTCTCTTAATTCACAGCCTTTGATCTGATTCTGATGGACGCGTGGATGGCTTGGTGGAGAAGGTGCATGGTACACTTTATTGTTGAAACTGCATACGATTGGAAACTGAAAAATAATATGGAAACATGAAAGACCTGGGGCTCGAACCCAGGTCATGTACCTTTCCAACCAACACGTTTGCCACTGAAGCGCTTTGTTTATCTGTAAACTAATATAACAAATAAATATTATAAAAGAAGATTGTCAATGGCTTTGGAAACGCGCGCGAGTTTTTGAATCAACCTATCACCGTGTGCCACGATATCGTCTTCTCCACATTCCTGAAACACAAAACATTTAGGCCACGGTTTTATACGCGTTCTGTTAGGTAGCTTTCCAGAAAATAGCGATTAGCCCTCAGACACTCATAAATTGAGCGCGAGGGTTGGTTCTTGTTCGTCCCAACGCGTTGATTTGAATGATGGTGGTCATAAGTCTCAATTTTTCCTTGGGTGAAAAGCCCCAATTTGGAATCCTGTGAACCCTAGAAATTAACCATGGTAAAATCGTACACAACGCATAATAATACAATTAAGTATATTGGTTAGCTTCAGAACTTCACAAGGAATGTAAATCAAGCATTAAAAATTATAAAGGATGCATGAATCGTGATGTACGATTATGAGTTTTTCTTGATACAGTGGGCACTCGTGTTACCAATTCTTGAAGCTGTGATGAATGTCTGTGATTGGAATATGTCCAGTGATGCTTGAGGAAGCTATTGGAACAAGAATTATGTCTTGAATCGCCCTGGAAGTGAATTTTCAGTTTTCACTTTTTTAGAGAAAATTTCAAGTTCTTTTGATGCCTTTCTGCGCAGCTCTGCGTGTTCTTGCACTAGGGTTGTATTCAGGCTTTTGTATTGAGCATATTAGGTCAAGAAAAATCAATCAAATCCATTGCATTCATTGATTTGAAGATTTGATTTTCAAGCTTTATTTTCCAAATATTTTCCATGTGCTTTTGTGCAAATCATAATCTAATCAGTCCAATTCTTTCCTTATTTGGCTAGGCACGAATTATTGAGCATAAAACATGCACAAAAAGATTTGTTAGGTTAAGTTAAATATTTTTCATATATTTAATTGATTTAAATGAATTAATATAAATAAAAATTCAAATAAATAAATAAAAAATGAGAAAATACTTCCCTTTGGGCCAAGTGGTCGTGCACATGCCATGGATGATGATTTGTGGAAGAAAAATGGGCCCATTAGCAATTTTAGGTCATTTGGATCAATGTTGACTTTTCAAAATATCCAAAAATTTCCCAACTTCTACAAGGCATAACTTGCTCAATTTTTAAGCTTTTCTCATGTTCTTGGACATTTTGGAAAGGTCTTTGAGTCCTCTAACCAATGCCTTTGGTCCCATGTCATTTTGATTTACCAATCTCAAGTTATGGCCTTTGACTTAAAGTCCCTTTTTGTTGACTTTTGAAAATGACCTATAATGTTGAAATTGATAACTTTTTGTGAGAGCATTTCTTGGACTTGAAGTATGAAGATGAGTTGTAGGAAATGTCTTTCTCTTCAAAATTAGCTTTGGATGGAATTTTTCTGATAATCCATGTGAAAGTTATGCCCTGGTCAATTTCAGTTGACTTTTTCAGCTGTCCAAATAAGGAAACTTTTGCATCTTGATGATTTCTGAGCCAAATTTTGAGAATCATGATCAAGCATTAATCAAATGATGTTTGTGGCTTCAAAATGATATGTTGACCAAAGATTTGAACTTTTGACTGTCAAATGACCATTTTGCCCCTACAGTTGACTGTAGTGCAATTTAGGGTTTTGACTGTGCAATTTTGAGCTGAATGTCTTGAAACTTGATATGAGGATGCTTGACCATATTTGTAGGCATGTGAGACTTGATTGGACCTTTGGAAACTTCATTTTCTTGATCAAAACAAAAACCCTAATCTTGACTGTATAGGAGGCTCTTGCATTGTGCAACCCTTGGGGAATTTTGCAGCATGACTTGGTAATTTCTTGGAGAATATGGGAGGGAAAATTTTGGGGTACAACAGTTGCCCCTGTTCAATCTTCTTAGACCTGAGGATGCAGATTGGCTGGCGTGCCTTTCGTAATCCGAGGGTAGAAGATGATTGAACACTAGAGTGCCCAGAAATTTGCGCTCACATAGTAGCAATGTGATGATGGGAATGGGCTTATAGATGCCATTCGGAGATTGATGGATAGGATGATGGGCTTACAGATGCCATCTGGATGTTGATCGCGTAAGAAATTCCTTAGCGAGAACCTGCATATCTGCAAAAGAAAAATGAGTATCTGACACGTTGCAGGAGTTGATTTCAGATGCTTGGTATAGATGTGTCCTGACTGGTTACAGGAGCTGAGTCTGGAGCTTCACAAGATGATGAATGAACCAGGGATGGTTACTACCTTAGCATGAATAGTAAGAGAACCTTGGGTGACTTTAACTTCAACAACGCTCGTTGAGAAAAATCTTAGTGGGAATTACTATCTTTGCAGTATCGGGAAGAGAACCAGTAGGCAATTATAATCTAAAAGGGAATTACCTCACTCACCATCGGAGAGGGAACTCTAGGAAATTATAATCTGAAAAGGAATTATCACCTCACTCACCGTCGGAGAGGGAACCATCTGAAAAGGAATTATCACCTCACTCACCGTCGGAGAGGGAACCATAAGGAAAGGAATTACCACCTCACTCACCGTCGGAGAGGGAACCATCTGAAAAGGAATTATCACCTCACTCACCGTCGGAGAGGGAACCATAAGGAAAGGAATTACCACCTCACTCACCGTCGGAGAGGGAACCATCTGAAAAGGAATTATCACCTCACTCACCGTCGGAGAGGGAACCATAAGGAAAGGAATTACCACCTCACTCACCGTCGGAGAGGGAACCATCTGAAAAGGAATTATCACCTCACTCACCGTCGGAGAGGGAACCATAAGGAAAGGAATTACCACCTCACTCACCGTCGGAGAGGGAACCATCTGAAAAGGGATTATCACCTCACTCACCGTCGGAGAGGGAACCATAGAAGATTATCACCTCACTCACCGTCAGAGAGGGAACCATCTGAAAAAGGAATTATCACCTCACTCACCGTCGGAGAGGGAACCATAGAAAAAGGAATTATCACCTCACTCACCGTCGGAGAGGGAACCATAGAAGATTATCACCTCACTCACCGTCGGAGAGGGAACCATCTTGAAAAGGAATTATTACCTCACTCACCGTCGGAGAGGGAACCATAGGAGATTATCACCTCACTCACCGTCGGAGAGGGAAACATCTTGAAAAGGAATTATTACCTCACTCACCGTCGGAGAGGGAACCATAGGAGATTATCACCTCACTCGCCGTCGGAGAGGGAAACATCTTGAAAAGGAATTATCACCTCACTCACCGTCGGAGAGGGAACCATCTGAAAAGGAATTATCACCTCACTCACCGTCGGAGAGGGAAACATAGGAGATTATCACCTCACTCACCGTCGGAGAGGGAACCATCTGAGATAACTTCTACTGAGTCTTTATCAGAAAAATCTGTTGGGAGTCGATTTAGCTGGACTAGAGAAGGCCTGGGCCTGGATAAGAAATCTTTGGAGTCGATTAACTAAACCGGTCTAGGTCTTGAAATATGATTGAGAATTTCAACTGCATCTTTCCTGAAAGGTAGAGGTCAGTCATATGCAATGCATGATATGGATCAAGCAATGATGTTCTCAACATAAATGAGATTTGCATGATATAATGCGTCTATGCATGCTATAATGATGTATGTGATGTTTTTATGAATGTATGTTTTCGTCTAGGAAAGTAAGTCCTTGACGGGTGCCGGGAAGTCATATCCTGGGCTGATGTTGAAGAATAGATTTTGCTTCCGCTGGGGATGATAACTACAAGAATACCGGTAGGAGAAGATGACTCCGTTGCGGAATAAACTTGGCAAATGGAAGATTTTGTGGTGAGAAAAGATACTTTAGTGACCATGCTGGGAAGTAATACTCTGTGGGAAGAGGGATGCCTTGCTGAGTGTTGATAATAATTTGCTGGGGATACCCTTGTTGTTGGAAGTGTTGATGGACTTCGCTGGGGTAAGAAGACTTCGTCGAGGGCGCTCTTTCCGTGGCTTTTGGCTGAGGATAACCCAGTTATATCCTGTTAAGGAAATAACTCTTTGAATAAAGCCGGGAGACGCGTTCGTGCTCTGCGAAGGATAAGCTTCCAGAATTTACTGGGGATAAGCTTACTGCTTGGGGATATGAATTCTAAATTTCCTGGGGAACTAGATTGGATTCTCTTGGGGAAGTTTTGAACTATGTCGGGGAAGCGATTCCTTTGAATGTTGGTCTGCCGCCGGGGAACAATCTTTAGACCAAGACTGCCGGGGATGCTTGTTAAGAATATATGTATACTGCTGGGGAATGTTGAGATCTATTGGAGGATACCCAACTTCTTAAAGATTTGATAACTTTGCTTGGAGAAGAATGCACTGCTTGCTGGCTTACTCTGTGGGGAATCAAGATGCCTGGTTATGTTATTTAGCTGAACCTACCTTGGTACCTTGGAGGATGGAACAGTTAGATCGCTTAGACCACTCTTTATTGCCCCTGTTTCTGAGGTATGAGAGGAAGACCTGTGAGGTGCTGATAGTTGTTGATAGACAGACCTTCTTCTGGTAGGCAGGTGACGAGGTGCCGGGACATAGTCATACGCTTTGATCCCTAACTTTTGCCTGGACCGCCCTTTCGGGTTTTCAGTCCACCGGGATACCCATTTTTGCCCAAGCCGCCTTTTCAGGTTTTCGACTTGCCGGGTGTACATATTTTTTCATTTCATCCCTTATTTTTGCCCGAACCCTTTTGGTTCGCCGGGAAACCCTTATTTTTGCCTAGGTATGTCAACCTAGCGGGTCTTTGATTTTGCGTAGTATTTTTTCGACTATGTCCGTTCTCTCAGAATGTAGGGAGTTGCCCCTGTTAGGAGTATTTAGTCATGCCACCAGGAGGTGTTTGATCAGGCAAGATTCGTTGTTGAAATGCCCCAAGTGACTCAGGCGGAGATTTGCCCCAGGCTATTTGGCCTTTGAGAGATTCTCCGAATCTTGATTGGACTGCCCCAGATAATGGACACTGATCATGTCTGCCCCTTGATTGGAAACGCTTTTGTTCACTAGGTATTCATCGTGCGAATTTTCCTGCTGTTCAAACAAAAAGTCATATGCAAACAAAGTTATGTCAAAAATGCAAAGCTTATGTCTGTCTTGAAGATTTTGAAAATGCATTCTTTTTTTCATAAAACAAATGAATGTTTGTAAAACGTGATGTCAACTTCTTCTTTATAGTAAGCCTTAAGGAGTCAGGATACCTTTCGTCACAGTATGCTTTCGAACTAACCCATGCTTCAGCTAGGACTTTTAAGGGTTATAACGTGGCCTGGTTCACGGTCTAAGAAACAAAGGATAATGGCTCAAATTATTTGTACCCACCCGCTCTTCGTGATGTTCTCCAAACCTAAACTCAGTTGATCATACGTTAGACCTTTGTTTGAGTCTTTGCTCTGATTTTCTGGTGATGATTCAGATGTTGATAACTTATTTTGAATAGGCAGTCATTCCTTTTTGTTGAGGGTTTATAAGACCTCTTTCTTTTTGATTTTGTTATCCCTGTTTTTTTTTTGCCTGAGCTATTTCCTTTTTTGGAATTGCAGTCGGCGGGATGCCCCAGTTTCGTAAGTCCCCTTTATAGGTTTTGACTTTTTGGGCTTTTCATTTATGAATTTTTTGATAATGACTGCCTGCCCTTATGATCGTTCTGAACCATCACTGTCTTTTGTTTTGTAAGGACTCCTTTGGTGTCATCCATTGTGCACTTTGGATCAACTGAGAAGACTACCCTGCCCCAGGTTATGATTACGGGTTTTAAATTTCGAAAAGAAAAACTCCTACTTCTTTGGCTCGAAGGGGTTGACGAGGGATTATCTTCCTTATAACTCCAGTGTTTAGGGATTGAAACAATGCCTGTACCTCATCAGCGGGGTCTGTTCAAAAGCATACTGTAATGATCGCGGTATCGTTTTCGTCATCCTCCCACAAGAGGCTTTAGAATTTTAGATCAAGAGTTGACATCAGAAAGAAAGAAAAAAATATGAAAACAGTTTGCATATAGTGAATGCGAATATATTGATTCAAAAATAGACATAAGCGATGCATTAATGAAATAACAATGTTTTAACATGAATAAATGTTTAAACAAAAGAAAATTGCAACTTTAACATTCGAATGAACGAAAGTCTCAATCCTAGCCATGCTTTGGCAAGGGAGCAGTGATCACGTTGGGAGTATCGGCGGGCTCGAATTCGATCTCTTTAGCATCGATCATATTCTGAATCTTGTACTTCAGTGCCCAACAATCCTCAGTATCGTGTCCCGGGCTGCCAGAATGGTAAGCGCACCTTGCTTCTGGGTTGTAGTTTGGAGAGGAAGTCTTTGGATTTGCAGGAGGGTTGATCACCGCAATCAGGTTCATCCTTAACATGTGCTGCAAAGCTCGTGACCATGACATGTTGATGGAGGTGAATTGTCTCTTAGGCTCGTCCGACCTGTTCTGATCAACCCACTGTTCTTGGCGCGGTCGTTGTTGGACCTGAGAAGTAGTAGCAACTCGGAGAGGTCTATTCATTGGACCCGACCTTTGCCTTCTTGGAAGCTGTTCTATGACCTGGTCCCTGATTTGGGCTGGTTGCTTCATGCCTTGAGGAAGTTGGCTGATCATGGCTCTCAGCTCTCCTTGCTCCTGAGCTAAACCTTGAATGAGGGCCCTTTGCCCCAGCATCTGGGTTTTCAATGTGTCTACCTCAGCTTGTAGACGTTTCAGCTGTTCGTCCTTGTCATCTTCAGGATTCTTTCTGATCCGATTCCCCATGAGGAGTGTCCTCAACTCTTCCTGCCCCTTGGATAGGCTTAGAAAGATCTCCTTGAACTGAGCCTCTTGAGCAAGAAGGTCCTGGTTATCTTGTTGGAAGGCCATTGCTGAAATAAACAGCGAGAAAGGTAAGTGACCTGCAACAAAGATACCTGTTATGTAATGATGTGTATGACATGCATGCAATGATTTCAAGGACCTCGCGGGGTAAACAGAGAAACTTGTTAGAGTTGAAAACCGGTAACTTGATTGAAGGTACTTCATGTTGTTGAGAGTCCTTCGTCAAGGGTCAAAGGCTCACCATATCCAGTGGGTCATAGCCCCTGACAACTCTGGCTAGAGAAAAATAAATCCTCTTTGCCCCTTGCTGGGATAGTTGATTCACCATGACCTGCATCACAAGCCCTTGAGATCCTTGAAATGGGTTAGGATGTATGCAATGGTATGATGTTATGCTATGTATGGGGTAATGTAGGTAACCCTGTTATGAGTCCCAATTAAGGACTGCAAACCAAAACCTGCAAGAAATTTAGTGAATTCTGTTATAAGTCCTAATTAAGGACCACAAACAAAACCTGCAAGTAGTTCATGTGTCAGATAACAAGCATGCAAGTAGGCAAGTACGAAGGCACACAAGTCACACAAGAGAAGCCCTTAGAGTTTAGGCCAGCATGGGGTCTGGGTATTACCCTCTTGAAGTTGGTGGGCTCAACCTGTCCTATTAGAAGTAACCGGGTTCTAAGGATCCCAATATCACCGGATTGCTTTCATTGTTCATCGTTTCGATTTAGCCACTGAACTGGCGACCGAAATATTCCAGGAAAGCAACCCTCAATTGAGTGTAGTATCGAGTATCAACCAACCTCGGACTGCACCAAAGTCAGTTATCTCACTACCCTAAAGAGGCCAAGATAGTTCAATTAAGGTTCCTAAGGTCTGTTGATGCTTCAGGACACCACGCGGAGGCCCCGTACTCTCCTTGACTAAACTCAAGGGTTACCGGTACACACCAAAGTGCCACATCAACGTAGTAGACTGTTTCAACCATGTCGGTATACCCCGCACAGTTCCCTCACAGCCTTGTTGCTACTTTCTAAGAAGGTATCCCCCAGATCCGGGTTAGGATCTATAGAACTCCCAAGCAACCCACAATAATAAAGCAAGCAAAGAAGACAATTGAAAACACAGTGATCTTAATCCTAAGGTACACCTCACTTTATAAGATAGTCCCCAGCAGAGTCGCCAGTTCTGTGATCGGTGGATCTGGAACTGACTGTTTAACGCTGGTTCGCGAAATGTCGCGGAAGCAAGAGTCGCCACCGTCTTTTATTTTCTCCAAATGGAAAGGACAAAAGCACAGAAAAATTCCTTAAAGAGATTGCTCTCGGTTCGGGAGGTAGATTATAGAAAGGGAAGGTGTTAGCACCCTTTCTATCCATGGTTATCCATGGGCTCTTAGATACTTGCTCACTTGTGTTTTCAAAAATGGTTTGTTTGCTTTTCAATTGTGGGTTTTAAAAAGTTTCTTTGAAAATTCCAGTTCGACTCTTGTATCGGTCCTCAAGAGTGTTTGAAAAATTGCTTTCGAAAGCTTTTGAAAATGTGTTGGTGTGAAAAGTATTTTTGAATTTGTTTTGAAATTAGAGCAAGTATCTACGAGAACCTACCTACCCTAAGGAATTCGTCTGTGTAAATGTCCTTTAAAGTAGTGCCATCCCACCATTGAGAGGTAGGTAGCACCACCGTTGGAGGTGTTCGGGTCAATTCGAGGTTCGGGACATGGTGATCACCAGAGCAACAGGAAGACACCTTAGAAGCTACCCTCATGCCAGGTTCCCGGATCATGAGGACTTACTAAGACATCCTCTACTCGACGATCACCTTTCGAGGCAAGGCAACAGTGAGGCGTACCCTAGGGGTGGTGTGTGATTTGTGTGTCATTTTCAGTTATTTTGTCTTTTGTCATGTTATGGGTGATCTAGCGTTTGTTTTTATTTTTGCCCATACATTCTTTCATGCCTTTGATTAACAGTTAAAAAGTTGCGAGAAAAGTAAAAGATTCTAAGCTATTACAAAAGGCGCGGGTCCACATCGCCAAAATTAAACCAGGACCCGATTTGACAGAAAATAAAGAAGTAAAAAAGAAAATAAGGAATTAAAAATGTACGAGCAATTATTTACAAGGCTTCGGGAGAGGTACATAATTATTTAAGCAAAATAAAATAAATATGCGAATTAGAATAAAAATTAAGAACGTGGGCGTTGGACCCTTTTGCAAAATTAAAATTACATGAATTAATTTATTAAGAAAAGAAATTGTTTTTTGGTGTTTTATGTATTTTAAGATTTAATAGAAAAAATTAATTGCAATTAAACGCTAACCCTAATTCTATTTTATTTTAATTTATTAAGAAAAACATTAGAATTTAACCTAAATTAAACCTAATTTTTATATACAAATTTAATTAAAGAAATAAGTAAAATAAATAATATTATTGTGAAAAATAAAAAAATTGAAAAGGAATAAAACATTAATTAAACCTAGTTCTATATTTTTTAGATTTTTGTTATGAAAGAAATTAAAATTAACCTAAATTAAAACTAATTAATTTACATGCATTTATTTACAAAAAATATTAAAATAAAATATTTATTATATTTTTTATCTTTTCTGATTTTTATGCATTTTTTATATTTATGAAAATAAGTAATTAATTTAAACAAATAATAATTAAAAGTAATAGATTTAAATAAATAAAGAAAATAAAGAAGAATGAAAAATATGCAAACCTAGGGGGTGGTAGTCCCCAAAGTGGAGGTTTAATCCAAGAATTCTGGCCCAACAACCTTGGTCCGTTTGACTTTTGCCAGGTAGCATGTTGAAGCATTGACTGGGACTCACCGTGTCTCTTAATTCACAGCCTTTGATCTGATTCTGATGGACGCGTGGATGGCTTGGTGGAGAAGGTGCATGGTACACTTTATTGTTGAAACTGCATACGATTGGAAACGGAAAAATAATATGGAAACATGAAAGACCTGGGGCTCGAACCCAGGTCATGTACCTTTCCAACCAACACGTTTGCCACTGAAGCGCTTTGTTTATCTGTAAACTAATATAACAAATAAATATTATAAAAGAAGATTGTCAATGGCTTTGGAAACGCGCGCGAGTTTTTGAATCAACCTATCACCGTGTGCCACGATATCGTCTTCTCCACATTCCTGAAACACAAAACATTTAGGCCACGGTTTTATACGCGTTCTGTTAGGTAGCTTTCCAGAAAATAGCGATTAGCCCTCAAACACTCATAAATTGAGCGCGAGGGTTGGTTCTTGTTCGTCCCAACGCGTTGATTTGAATGATGGTGGTCATAAGTCTCAATTTTTCCTTGGGTGAAAAGCCCCAATTTGGAATCCTGTGAACCCTAGAAATTAACCATGGTAAAATCGTACACAACGCATAATAATACAATTAAGTATATTGGTTAGCTTCAGAACTTCACAAGGAATGTAAATCAAGCATTAAAAATTATAAAGGATGCATGAATCGTGATGTACGATTATGAGTTTTTCTTGATACAGTGGGCACTCGTGTTACCAATTCTTGAAGCTGTGATGAATGTCTGTGATTGGAATATGTCCAGTGATGCTTGAGGAAGCTATTGGAACAAGAATTATGTCTTGAATCGCCCTGGAAGTGAATTTTCAGTTTTCACTTTTTTAGAGAAAATTTCAAGTTCTTTTGATGCCTTTCTGCACAGCTCTGCGTGTTCTTGCACTAGGGTTGTATTCAGGCTTTTGTATTGAGCATATTAGGTCAAGAAAAATCAATCAAATCCATTGCATTCATTGATTTGAAGATTTGATTTTCAAGCTTTATTTTCCAAATATTTTCCATGTGCTTTTGTGCAAATCATAATCTAATCAGTCCAATTCTTTCCTTATTTGGCTAGGCACGAATTATTGAGCATAAAACATGCACAAAAAGATTTGTTAGGTTAAGTTAAATATTTTTCATATATTTAATTGATTTAAATGAATTAATATAAATAAAAATTCAAATAAATAAATAAAAAATGAGAAAATACTTCCCTTTGGGCCAAGTGGTCGTGCACATGCCATGGATGATGATTTGTGGAAGAAAAATGGGCCCATTAGCAATTTTAGGTCATTTGGATCAATGTTGACTTTTCAAAATATCCAAAAATTTCCCAACTTCTACAAGGCATAACTTGCTCAATTTTTAAGCTTTTCTCATGTTCTTGGACATTTTGGAAAGGTCTTTGAGTCCTCTAACCAATTCCTTTGGTCCCATGTCATTTTGATTTACCAATCTCAAGTTATGGCCTTTGACTTAAAGTCCCTTTTTGTTGACTTTTGAAAATGACCTATAATGTTGAAATTGATAACTTTTTGTGAGAGCATTTCTTGGACTTGAAATATGAAGATGAGTTGTAGGAAATGTCTTTCTCTTCAAAATGAGCTTTGGATGGAATTTTTCTGATAATCCATGTGAAAGTTATGCCCTGGTCAATTTCAGTTGACTTTTTCAACTGTCCAAATAAGGAAACTTTTGCATCTTGATGATTTCTGAGCCAAATTTTGAGAATCATGATCAAGCATTGATCAAATGATGTTTGTGGCTTCAAAATGATATGTTGACCAAAGATTTGAACTTTTGACTGTCAAATGACCATTTTGCCCCTACAGTTGACTGTAGTGCAATTTAGGGTTTTGACTGTGCAATTTTGAGCTGAATGTCTTGAAACTTGATATGAGGATGCTTGACCATATTTGTAGGCATGTGAGACTTGATTGGACCTTTGGAAACTTCATTTTCTTGATCGAAACAAAAACCCTAATCTTGACTGTATAGGAGGCTCTTGCACTGTGCAACCCTTGGGGAATTTTGCAGCATGACTTGGTAATTTCTTGGAGAATATGGGAGGGCAAATTTTGGGGTACAACAATGAGCACTCCTAGCTCTTCTTGTCTTTGAGCTAACCCTTGAATGGCAGTCCCCTGCCCCGGCATTTGGGCTTTCATTGCATCAATTTCAGCTTGCAAGTGTTTCAGCCGTTCATCCTCAGCACTGTTCCTGACCAAAGTCCCCATGAGGAGTGTTCTCAGCTCCTCCTGCCCCTTGGATAGATTCAGGAGGATTTCCCCGAACCGAGTCTCTTGAGTAAGAAGGTCCTGGTTGTCTGGTTGGAAAGCGATTGCTGAAATAAACAGCGAGGGAGGTAAGTGACCTGCAACAAGGGTACCTGTAATGCAATGGTATGTATGTATGCATGCAATGTTTTCAAGGACCTCGCAGGGTAAACAAGAAAATTGTTAGCATTGGAAACTGGTGACTTGATTGAAGGTATTTCATATCGTTGAGAGTCCTTCTTCAAGAGTCAAAGGCTCACCATATCTAGTGGGTCATAGCCCCTGACAACCTTGGCTAGAGGAAAATAAATCCTCTTTGCCCTTTGCTAGATGTTGGTTCATCATGACCTGAATCACAAACCCTTGAGATCCTTGAAATGGGTTAGGATGTATGCAATGGTATGATGTTATGCTACGCATGGGGTAATGTAAGTAACCCTGTTATGAGTCCTAATTAAGGACTGCAAACCAAAACCTGCAAGAAACTTAGTAAACTTTATTATGAGTCCTAATTAAGGACTGCAAACCAAAACCTGCAAGAAACTTAGTAAACCCTGTTATGAGTCCCAATTAAGGACTATAAACAAAACCTGCAAGTAGTTCATGTGTCAGCTAACAAGCATGCAAGTAGTCAAGTACGAAGGCACACAAGTCACACAAGACAAGCCCTTAAAGTTTAGGCCAGCATGAGGTCTAGGTATTACCCTCTTTCAGTTTGTTGGTTCATACCTGTCCTATCAAAGTAACCGGGTTCTTAGAGGATCCCAATATCATTGACTACCCTCAATCGGTCATAACTCCAGCATCGCAATCTTTTCTTGTGGCCAGAACCATCACGAGAGTTTAGCCTCAATGGGCGTAGCATACTGCTACTGTTCTAATGGCCAAGTTGTGTCATTTAAGGTTCTAAGGTTGTTGGTGTTTAATGACTCCTCAGAAGACCCATATTCTCCTCGTTGCAACACAAGGGATATCGGTACAGACCAAGGTGCCACACCAACGTAGCCACTGTTTCACCCGTGTCGGTCTACGCCGGACAGGTCCCTCACAGCTTATGCTACCTAAACAGGGTATCCCCAGATCCGGGTTAGGATCTATGTAACTCTCATGCAACCCACAAATTTAAAGCACACAAGTCAATACAATTGAAAACACAGTTATGAACTAACCCTAAGGTACACCTCACTTTAAGTTTAAAGTCCCCAGCAGAGTCGCCAGTTCTGTGATCGATGGATCTGGAACTGACTGTTTAATGCTGGTTCGCGAAATGTCGCGGAAGCAAGAGTCGCCACCGTCTTTTATTTTCTCCAAATGGAAAGGACAAAAGCACAGAAAAATTCCTTATTGAGATTGCTCTCGGTTCGGGAGGTAGGTTATAGAAAGGGAAGGTGTTAGCACCCTTTCTATCCATGGTTATCCATGGGCTCTTAGGTACTTGCTCATTTGTGTTTTCAAAAATGGTTTATTTGCTTTTCAATATGGGTTTTAAAAAGTTTCTTTGAAAATTCCAGTTCGACTCTCGTATCGGTCCTCAAGAGTGTTTGAAAAATTGCTTTCGAAAGCTTTTGAAAATGTGTTGGTGTGAAAAGGATTTTTGAATTTTGTTTGAGATTTAGAGCAAGTATCTAGAGTCGTCTACCTACCCTAAGGAATTCGTCTGTGTAAATGTCCTTTAAAGTAGTGCCATCTGTAACACCCCGTTTTCAATTAATTGATTTATTTAAATTTGGGAATTTATTTTATTAGAATTAATAAAATAAAAAGAATTATTTATTTTGGAGTATTTGAGGAAAATAAAAGAAATAAGGAATATTGGGATTTTTATGTTATTGGGCTTAGATGTTGTTAGTAAAGAGTGGGGGTGCAGAGAAATAAAGTTATGTTTGGGACTTAGGCCATTTTCTCATTTTTGGTTTTCACGTAAGAACAGAAGTTGGAATTTGGGAAAATAGAGCTCTGAAGAACGGAGAACGAAGAACATCGCTCAGGAACTCAAAGCTGCTAATTGATAAGGTAAGGGGGGTTTATACTCGAATTATATTTGTTTATGGGTTTATGTACGGTTGATTCGGGTAATCGTAGGAAATCCCAATTGTTAGATGTTTCTAGGGATCGATAACCTTAGGATTGAACTTTGTTAGAAAAGGTTTAAGTTCCCGATTTTATGAATCAATTAGAGACTTTAGGTTCCTATGATGGATTGGATGTCTTTGTACTATATTGCACCGCCGTAGAGAGGTATTTTCGTGCAAAAAAATGGGTATATGAGCTGCTGCAAAAACAGAAAAATTGGGTTCGCACTCATCAACACGGGCGCGTTGATTTACGCGGGCACCCGTGTTGATTCACTGTATGCTGATGAAAATGTGTTTTCTGGCCATAATTCAACACGGGCGTGTTGATTAACACGGGCGCCCGTGTTGATTCACTGTGTTGGCATAAAAATGGGTTTTCTGGGCACAATTCAACACGGGCCGTGTTGATTTACACGGGCGCCCGTGTTGATCCCCTGTTTTGTCAAAAAAACGTGTTTTCTGGACACATTTCCACACGGGCAGTGTTGTTTTACACGGGCACCCGTGTTAAACCTCCTGTGTTGGTTTTTAAACTATGTTTTCCATGCATGTTGTTAAGTACGGATTGATCCGGTTTTGATATGCAGTGTTTGATACGTTTTGAATATGTGTTTATTGAATTCCTAGTGTTGATTGATGTGCGTATCGAATAACGATTGTATGTTATGATACCAACACTATGTGGATCTTATTGTCATGCTTTTAGATGATGTTATCAAGCATGAATTATGATATAACTTGATATGATTGATGTTTAATAGTATGCTGAGTGGTTACATGCTATTCCTATCATGTTATGTTTGATATTGTTGATGTGCATGATATGTTGATTGATGTTCATAGTATGCTGAGTGTTACATACTTACATATCATGTTGCATTTGTTAATTCCCATTGTGTGGAATTAACATGGTGGCCAATATACGTGTCCGCGATATAATGGAACGTTGAGGTGGTAGCCGTGTCCGCGATATAATGGAACGGTGAGTTATCCGTGACCCGCGATTTAATGGGGCGGTGAAGTGGTACCACATGCATGGGTGTGTTGCATTACTCGAATATAACATGAATGGATGATTTTTCCAATGTTATATTTGATTGTTTGTATGCACGTATGATTGATAAATGGTTGATGATGTTTGATGAATATTTGCAAATATGAAAGGCAATATGTCATGGATATATGAATTGTAAAGGTTTTGTAAACTATGAAATATGCTAATTATTGGGTGATGCTTATGATTTTCGTGAATTGATTGTTATGAATGTATAACCAAATGTATATTTGAGAAGCTCACCCTTACTGTTGCATATTTCAGATTGAGGAGCTTCGCTCAGGTGCTTGGCGAAGGCTTATCGTGTCTAGTTTAGTTCGTTTTAGTATGTCCGGGTCATGCTCTGATAGTTGTAACTCCGGGAACGTTTGGTTGTCGAGCTGCTTTAGTCAGACTCGTTTATTTTCTTTTAATTGTTATAATATGACGTTGACTTTTCCAGGTGTTAATCCCTGATGATTTTGGAAAATATTATAACATTTGATTTTATTAAATAAATTATTCCGCTGTGTAGACATGTATGAGTTACCACTAAAATTATGCATGACAGGAATTTATTTTATTAAAAGAGAATTGTAGCATTCCTCGATTATTACATGTACTCTGAGTTTATAATTTTTAATATTTGCGAAAATTATATGCGGGGTTTTAGAGGGTGTTACAAAAGTGGTATCAGAGCATAGTCGGTCGTTGTGACCAGAGTCTTGAGTCAGTCATTCCTTTTCGTATGCGACTAGTGCAAGGTAACACTGTCGATACTGTATTCTGATGTGGAGCATGTTTTAATTCTCAGGAATATGGCTGGAAGAGGTAATGGACGAAATGATGCTGCACTAGCTGAGGCTTTGGGGATGTTAGCTGGTGTACTTGCTGGAAACCCAACTGGAGGCGTGATTGGTGCTGATAGGCAATTGGGAAATTTCCAGAGGAACAATCCTCCGTTGTTCAAAGGTACACATGACCCCGAAGGTGCTCAGAAGTGGCTGAAGGAAATCGAAAGGATTTTCCGTGTGATCGATTGTGCTGAAGATCTGAAAGTCAGATATGGTACGCATATGTTGGCAGAAGAGGCCGACGACTGGTGGGTTGCCACAAGGACTGAAATGGTTCAGGATGGAGAGGCACTGACTTGGGCTAACTTCAGAAGGGCTTTTCTGAGGAGGTACTTTCCTGAAGATGTTCGGGGAAGAAAGGAAATTGAATTTTTGGAGCTTAAGCAGGGCAATCTGACTGTTAGTGAGTATGCTACTAAGTTCACTGAGCTGGCAAAGTATTATGCACACTACAACAATGATGAGGCTGGAGAATTCTCTAAATGTATCAAATTTGAGAATGGTCTCCGAGATGAGATTAAGCAGGGAATCAGGTACCAGCGTATTCGTAGATTTTCTGATCTGGTGGATTGTAGCAGAATCTTGGAAGAAGATATTACCAAGAATCGGTCGTCTCACTCTCGTGGAGCTGTTGATAAAAGAGGGAAGCAACATATGGACCGTGGCAAGCCATATGGTAGAGATAACCAGAGATCAGGCGGTTGGAAAAGGCCTAGTGGGGGAGATTCTAAGGCTCCTACCAGATGCTACAGGTGTGGTGAGTCTGGTCATCACATTCGAGATTGCAAGAGTGATGAGAAGAAGTGCTATAAATGTGGAAAGGCTGGTCATTTGTCTATTGATTGCAAAGGGAAGTCTGTTACTTGTTACAATTGTGGCGAAGAAGGTCACATTCGTCCGCAGTGTCCTAAGCCTAGGAAGGATCAGTCAGGTGGAAAAGTGTTTGCTTTGTCTGGATCTGAGACTACCCCAGAGGATCGATTGATTAAAGGTACGTGTTTTATTCATGGCACACCTTTAGTTGCAATTATTGATACTGGTGCAACTCATTCTTTCATTTCTTTGGATTGTGCTGAGAGGTTGAAACTGGACATATCTGGTATGCGAGGTAGCATGGTTGTTGATACTCCTGCATCGGGTTCAGTGACAACTTCACTCGTATGTAGGAATTGTCCTATTGAGATTTTTGGTAGAGGTTTCGGTATGGATTTAGTGTGCCTACCGCTTGAACAAATTGATATTATCCTTGGGATGAACTGGTTGGAATTTAACCGGGTTCATCTGAACTGCTTTGCTAAGACGGTGATTTTCCCAGAAGCAGTTGGTGTCGAGAATTTGACTATGACTGCTAGGCAGGTGCAAGAAGCAATGGAAGATGGTGCTCATGTGTTTATGTTACTTGCTTCGTTAGATGCAACAGGAAAGGTCAGGAGTGGTGAATTGCCAGTGGTGTGTGATTTTCCAGAAGTCTTTCCTGATGATGTTGGTGAGTTACCTCCTGAGAGAGAAGTGGAATTTTCTATAGATTTGATTCCTGGTACGAGACCGGTGTCGATGGCGCCATATCGTATGTCTGCGTCTGAGTTGGCTGAATTGAAGAGTCAGTTGGAAGATTTACTAGAGAAGAAGTTTATTCGTCCAAGTGTTTCGCCTTGGGGTGCTCCGGTATTGTTGGTCAAGAAGAAAGAAGGTTCTATGAGACTGTGTGTTGATTACAGGCAATTGAACAAGGTAACCATTAAGAATCGGTATCCGTTACCGAGGATTGATGATTTAATGGATCAGATAATTGGAGCCAGTGTATTCAGTAAGATTGACTTGAGATCTGGATATCACCAGATTCGTGTGAAAGCGGAAGATATTCAAAAGACTGCTTTTCGAACGAGGTATGGGCATTATGAATATTCTGTTATGTCGTTCGGAGTTACTAATGCACCTGGTGTTTTCATGGAATATATGAACAGGATTTTTCACCCGTACCTGGATAAGTTTGTTGTGGTTTTTATTGATGACATTCTGATTTATTCCAAGAATGACGAAGAGCATGCGGAACATCTCAGAGTTGTGTTAGAGTTGTTGAAAGATAAGAAGTTGTATGCAAAGTTGTCCAAATGTGAGTTCTGGCTGAATGAAGTTAGTTTTCTTGGACATGTGATTTCTAAAAATGGTATTGCAGTGGATCCTACAAAAGTAGAAGCAGTATCTCAGTGGGAAGCGCCGAAGACTGTTTCTGAAATCAGAAGTTTCCTTGGTCTTGCAGGTTATTACAGAAAATTTATCGAAGGATTCTCAAAGTTAGCATTGCCGTTGACGAAGTTGACTCGTAAAGGACAAGCGTTTATTTGGGATTCTGATTGTGAGAAAGGTTTCCAAGAATTGAAACGGAGATTGACTAGTGCTCCTATTCTGATTTTGCCGAATCCGGTGGAATCTTTTGTGGTCTATTGTGATGCATCTCTGTTGGGTCTAGGTGGTGTTTTAATGCAGAATCAACAGGTAGTTGCGTATGCTTCGAGACAGTTGAAGGTTCATGAAAGGAACTATCCTACTCATGACTTAGAACTGGCAGCAGTTGTGTTTGTCTTGAAATTGTGGAGACATTATCTGTACGGTTCGAGATTTGAAGTGTATAGTGATCATAAGAGTTTGAAGTATCTTTTCGATCAGAAAGAGCTCAATATGAGGCAAAGAAAGTGGTTGGAATTTCTCAAAGATTATGATTTTGGTTTGAATTACCATCCTGGTAAGGCAAATGTGGTTGCAGACGCTTTGAGCAGGAAGTCCTTGCATATGTCTATGATGATGGTTCGTGAATTGGATTTAATTGAGCAATTCCGAGATTTGAGTTTGGTTTGTGAAAGTACTCCGAAGTGTGTTCGTTTGGGTATGTTGAAACTTACTAGTGGTATTCTAGAAGAGATCAGGATCGGGCAGAAATCCGATGTTAATTTAGTTGATAAATTGACATTGATCAACCAAGGTCAAGGTGGTGAGTTTAGGATTGATGAAAATAATGTTATGAGATTTGGCGATAGAGTTTGTGTTCCTGATGTCGCAGAAATCAAGAAAAGTATATTAGAGGAAGGACATCGCAGTGGGATGAGCATTCATCCGGGTGCCACGAAAATGTATCATGATTTGAAGAAATTGTTTTGGTGGCCGAGAATGAAAAAGGAAATAGCTGAATTTGTGTATGCATGTTTAATCTGTCAAAAATCGAAGATTGAGCATCAAAAGCCGTCTGGGTTTATGCAACCGATGTTTATTCCAGAATGGAAGTGGGATAGTATTTCTATGGATTTCGTATCTGGGTTGCCAAGGACTCCTATGAATTGTGAAGCGATATGGGTCGTTGTGGATAGGTTGACTAAGTCTGCTCATTTTATACCGGTGCGAATGGATTACTCGATGGAGAGATTGGCACAGTTGTATATTGAGAAAATAGTGAGTTTGCATGGAGTTCCTTCTAGTATTGTGTCAGATAGAGATCCGAGGTTCACTTTGAAATTTTGGGAAGGATTGCAGAAGGCTTTGGGTACTAAGTTGAGATTGAGTTCAGCTTACCATCCTCAGACTGATGGACAGACGAAGAGGACGATTCAATCGTTAGAAGACTTATTGCGTGCTTGTGTTTTAGAAAAAGGTGGAGCTTGGGATAGCTATTTGCCATTGATTGAGTTTACTTATAACAATAGTTACCATTCGAGTATTGGTATGGCTCCGTTTGAGGCATTGTATGGTAGACGATGTAGGACGCCTTTGTGTTGGTATGAATCTGGAGAGAGTTCGGTAATTGGGCCAGAGATTGTTCAGCAGACTACCGAAAAGATCAAATTGATTCAAGAGAAGATGAGAGCTTCTCAGAGTCGTCAGAAAAGTAATCATGATAAGAGGAGAAAGAATTTAGAATTCAGTGCTGGAGATCATGTGTTTATGAGAGTTACTCCGATGACGGGTATTGGTCGGGCGTTGAAGTCCAAGAAGTTGACTCCGCGTTTTATTGGTCCGTTTCAGATTACGGAAAGAGTTGGAGAAGTTGCTTATCGCATTGCTTTACCTCCGAGACTTGCGAATTTGCACGATGTTTTTCATGTTTCTCAAGTGAGGAGATACATTCCAGACCCATCTCATGTAATCCAAATAGATGATGTACAGGTAAGAGATAACCTGACAGTAGAAGCATTGCCTATGAGGATAGAAGATCGGGAAGTGAAACAGTTAAGAGGTAAAGAGATAGCATTAGTGAAGGTTGCTTGGGGAGGTCCAGCAGATGGAAATATCACTTGGGAGCTGGAGAGCCAGATGAAAGAGGCTTATCCGGAGCTGTTCGTCTAAGGTATGTTTTCGAGGACGAAAACTCTTTTAGTGGGGGAGAGTTGTAACACCCCGTTTTCAATTAATTGATTTATTTAAATTTGGGAATTTATTTTATTAGAATTAATAAAATAAAAAGAATTATTTATTTTGGAGTATTTGAGGAAAATAAAAGAAATAAGGAATATTGGGATTTTTATGTTATTGGGCTTAGATGTTGTTAGTAAAGAGTGGGGGTGCAGAGAAATAAAGTTATGTTTGGGACTTAGGCCATTTTCTCATTTTTGGTTTTCACGTAAGAACAGAAGTTGGAATTTGGGAAAATAGAGCTCTGAAGAACGGAGAACGAAGAACATCGCTCAGGAACTCAAAGCTGCTAATTGATAAGGTAAGGGGGGTTTATACTCGAATTATATTTGTTTATGGGTTTATGTACGGTTGATTCGGGTAATCGTAGGAAATCCCAATTGTTAGATGTTTCTAGGGATCGATAACCTTAGGATTGAACTTTGTTAGAAAAGGTTTAAGTTCCCGATTTTATGAATCAATTAGAGACTTTAGGTTCCTATGATGGATTGGATGTCTTTGTACTATATTGCACCGCCGTAGAGAGGTATTTTCGTGCAAAAAAATGGGTATATGAGCTGCTGCAAAAACAGAAAAATTGGGTTCGCACTCATCAACACGGGCGCGTTGATTTACGCGGGCACCCGTGTTGATTCACTGTATGCTGATGAAAATGTGTTTTCTGGCCATAATTCAACACGGGCGTGTTGATTAACACGGGCGCCCGTGTTGATTCACTGTGTTGGCATAAAAATGGGTTTTCTGGGCACAATTCAACACGGGCCGTGTTGATTTACACGGGCGCCCGTGTTGATCCCCTGTTTTGTCAAAAAAACGTGTTTTCTGGACACATTTCCACACGGGCAGTGTTGTTTTACACGGGCACCCGTGTTAAACCTCCTGTGTTGGTTTTTAAACTATGTTTTCCATGCATGTTGTTAAGTACGGATTGATCCGGTTTTGATATGCAGTGTTTGATACGTTTTGAATATGTGTTTATTGAATTCCTAGTGTTGATTGATGTGCGTATCGAATAACGATTGTATGTTATGATACCAACACTATGTGGATCTTATTGTCATGCTTTTAGATGATGTTATCAAGCATGAATTATGATATAACTTGATATGATTGATGTTTAATAGTATGCTGAGTGGTTACATGCTATTCCTATCATGTTATGTTTGATATTGTTGATGTGCATGATATGTTGATTGATGTTCATAGTATGCTGAGTGTTACATACTTACATATCATGTTGCATTTGTTAATTCCCATTGTGTGGAATTAACATGGTGGCCAATATACGTGTCCGCGATATAATGGAACGTTGAGGTGGTAGCCGTGTCCGCGATATAATGGAACGGTGAGTTATCCGTGACCCGCGATTTAATGGGGCGGTGAAGTGGTACCACATGCATGGGTGTGTTGCATTACTCGAATATAACATGAATGGATGATTTTTCCAATGTTATATTTGATTGTTTGTATGCACGTATGATTGATAAATGGTTGATGATGTTTGATGAATATTTGCAAATATGAAAGGCAATATGTCATGGATATATGAATTGTAAAGGTTTTGTAAACTATGAAATATGCTAATTATTGGGTGATGCTTATGATTTTCGTGAATTGATTGTTATGAATGTATAACCAAATGTATATTTGAGAAGCTCACCCTTACTGTTGCATATTTCAGATTGAGGAGCTTCGCTCAGGTGCTTGGCGAAGGCTTATCGTGTCTAGTTTAGTTCGTTTTAGTATGTCCGGGTCATGCTCTGATAGTTGTAACTCCGGGAACGTTTGGTTGTCGAGCTGCTTTAGTCAGACTCGTTTATTTTCTTTTAATTGTTATAATATGACGTTGACTTTTCCAGGTGTTAATCCCTGATGATTTTGGAAAATATTATAACATTTGATTTTATTAAATAAATTATTCCGCTGTGTAGACATGTATGAGTTACCACTAAAATTATGCATGACAGGAATTTATTTTATTAAAAGAGAATTGTAGCATTCCTCGATTATTACATGTACTCTGAGTTTATAATTTTTAATATTTGCGAAAATTATATGCGGGGTTTTAGAGGGTGTTACACCATCCCACCATTGAGAGGTAGGTAGCACCACCGTTGGAGGTGTTCGGGTCAATTCGAGGTTCGGGACATGGTGATCACCAGAGAAATGGGAAGACACCTTAGAAGCTACCCTCATGCCAGGTTCCCGGATCATGAGGACTTACTAAGACATCCTCTACTCGACGATCACCTTTCGAGGCAAGGCAACAGTGAGGCGTACCCTAGGGGTGGTGTGTGATTTGTGTGTCAGATTCAGATATTTTTGTCTTATCATGTCATAGGTGGTCTACGCGTTTGTTTTTATTTAATCATTCATTCTTGCATGCATTTATTTAACAGTTAAAAATTGCGAGAATTTAAAAGTTCTAAACTATTACAAAGGCGCGGGTCCACATCGCCAAATTTAATCCAGAACCCGATTTGACAGAAAATAAAGAAATAAAGTAAAGTGCGAGAAATTAAGTTTACACGGCTTTGGGAGAATTACATAAATATTTAAAAGAAGGAAATAAATAAAATGCGCGAATTGGAATTAAAATTGGAAGCGAGGGCGTTGGACCCTTTTTAATGAAATTAAATTAAATGATTAAATTAATTAAATTAAAATAAAAAAGAAATTATTTTGGTATTTTTTGGATTTATGAATTTTTAATAAGAGAATTAAATGAAATTGAAATATTAACCCTAATTCTAATTTTTTTAATTATTAAGAAAAACATGTTAAATTTAAACCTAAAATTAATCTAATTATTTACATGGTAATTTAATTACAAAAATAATATTTAATAATTAATTATTGTGAAAGAAAAGAAAAAAAGGATAAAAATACTTAAAAACCCTAATTCTACCAATTTTAGGTTTATTGAAAATATATTAAGATTAACCCTAGATTTAAAACTAATTAATTAGTGAGATTTTACTTACAAAATATTAATTAAATAAATATTCCCTTTTTTATGACTTTTCTGTTTTTTACTATTTTTTATATTTTTATGAAAATAAGTTAAATTAGGGAATTAATTAAAAAAGAAATAATTGTAATAAATAAAATAAGAGAAAAAAAGAAAGAAAATGCAATACCTTGGGGGGTTTCTGTCCCCAATTGGAGGTGAGATTGTAGCATTTTAGGCCCATCTATTCATGGCCTTGTTTGACTTTTTGGCTAGCATGTGCGCACGTGGACTCATGTCCATTATGTTCCTCCAACTATGGCCCTTTGATTGGTCTCAGCAAGCACGTGAAAGGCCTGGATGTGGAGAGTATGGTGGAACTCTTGTATTGAAACTGCATAGGATGACATTATGAAAAATAACATGGAAAGGGGGGGGGGGACCTGGGATTCGAACCCAGGTCCCAGGGGTTACCATACACATGCCTGACCAGTTGAACCAAACGCGCGTTTTGATTATTATCTGACCAATGAACAATATAGTATAAAACAAAAGTTAGTGGAAAATTAGCGCGCAAATTTGAACGATCCAATCACTGGCCTACACTTTATCATCTTCTTCATCGTTTGTGTTTTCCTGAAAATATAAAAAGGTTAGCGGGGGTTTTAAACCCCCCCAAAACATGCAGTATCCAATAATAGCGAATAGGCCGTCTTGGAATATAAATTGGGCGCGACCCCATCATTGAATTCGTTGGAAGCTTGTGGTTCTCATGGTGCCAGTCCCGTGTCTCAATTTTTCCTTGAACGTAAAGCCCTAAATTAGAATCCCTGTAACCCTAAAACCTTCCAATGGTGGAATCGCGTATGAGTGATAAAAACTTAATTAAATCACATGGTTAGTTTCAGAATCATCCAATTAATACAAATCATGAAGAAAAATGCATGAATATGGCCTAAATAACAAAGCACGATTATGCAAAAAGAGTGATACAGTTTGACTTTGAATTACCAATTCTTGATGTTAGGGATATGGAAAACTATTCAGTTAGCTTCAGTAACACTTTTGCAAGCTATTGGGATTAATCTTGGCCTCTGAATCGTCCTCTAAGACCACTTTCAGTTTTCAAATTTTTGACAAAAAAACTCAAGTTTGGTTATGGATTTCTGGTGCAGCTGGGAGCTTCTGAGGAGTAGGGTTAGCATGTATATATGTGTATGAGTGATTAGGGTTCAATATTTGGTCCAAAGAATCCTTGAATTGATGGAGAAGATATTTGATTTTCAATGCATATATTTTCAATCTTTTTCATGCTATTTTGCTTCAAATCATATCCAATCACCATAATTTTTTCTAAATCTGATTATGCACGAGATATTGAGTGTATTCCATGCATAAAAAGATTTAAAAACCTAAGTTTAGTATTTTCCATATATTTAATTTAATTAAATGAATTATTAATAATTAAAAATCCAAATAAATAAATAAAAATGATAAAAAACTTCCCTTTGGGCCAAATGGTCGTGCACATGCCTTGGATGATGAATTGTGGAAGAAAAAGAGGCCCATTAGCATTTTTAAGACTTTTGAAGCAATGTTGACTTTTCAAAATATCCAAAAATTTCCAAACTTCCACAAGGCATAACTTGCTCAATTTTTAAGCTTTGCTCATGTTTTTGGACATTTTGGGAAGGTCTTGAAGTCCTCTAACCAATTTATTTGGTCCCATGTCATTTTGATTTACCAATCTCAAGTTATGGCCTTTGACTTAAAGTCCCTTTTTGTTGACTTTTGAAAATGACCTATAATGTTGAAATTGATAACTTTTTGTGAGAGCATTTATTGGACTTGAAGTGTGAAGAGGAGTTGTAGGAAATGTCTTTATCTTCAAAATGAGCTTTGGATGGAATTTTTCTGATAATCCATGTGAAAGTTATGCCTTGGTCAAGTTACAGTTGACTTTTTCAACTGTCCAAATATGGAAACTTTTGCATCTTGAGACTTTTTGAGCCAAGCTTTGAGAATCATGATCAAGAATTGATCAAATGATGTTTGTGACTTCAAAATGAGATGTTGACCAAAAATTTGGACTTTTGACTGTCAAATGACCATTTTGCCCCTACAGTTGACTGTAGTGCAACTAGGGTTTTTGACTGTGCAATTTTGTGCTGTAAGTCTTGAAACTTGGTATGAGGATGCTTGACCATGTTTGTAGACATGTGAGACTTGATTAGACCTTTGGAAACCTCAACTTCTTTGTCAGAACCAAAACCCTAATTTTTTTATTGTTAGGAGGCCCTTGGACTGTGCAACCCTTGGGGAATTTTGAAGCTTTGACTTGGCAAATCTTGAAGAATATGGGAGGGCAAATTTTGGGGTACAACATCATGCAACATCTGAATCAACCGCTGTTTCACACTGAGCTCCAGATTGGCACCAATCTTAACTTCCTTTCTATCTGTCTCAGTACCCAGGTTTACCGTTTCCACTGGCTCTTCATGTGGCTGAATGGCCCTCTTATCCTGGAGTAACAGTCTTG
This sequence comes from Vicia faba, assembly GCA_948472305.1. NCBI lineage: Eukaryota > Viridiplantae > Streptophyta > Magnoliopsida > Fabales > Fabaceae > Vicia > Vicia faba. The sequence continues at coordinate 319,500,583 of OX451740.1, forward strand.
CAAGCTCGCCAGGCACTTCACAATCATCTTCACCTTCGTCTTCGGCTAAGTTGATCGGATTTTCGAAGTCATAACTGGCAGTAGCAGAGTCGTTACCAGTGAGATCCAGAGTGGATTGAAACCTGTATAAGTGAGTGTGTGTAAATACAGCTGTTTTGCAATATATAAAGAAAGAAAGAAAAGGAGCACAAGATTTGAAATGCGAAAAAACGTCCAATGTCTTTATTCATGATATATGGAAATGACAGTTAATAAGCCCTCACAAATGAAGCCACGGTGCCCCGGGTAAGACACCGGGCCATAAAGTTTCAATTTATTGTTTATTAAAAATTAAAAAAACAAAGGAATTCATTACTGCGTAACAAAAGTAACAGGTATGTGGTCTTTTGCGGTCCAATTGTTCAGTCCACCGCCGGTCGTCGGGTAGATCCAGCTATCAAACTCTGATTCCTCCGCCTCGCCTTCAATAGCATTCACTCCCGGGTTGGTGATGAACACGGGAGGTCTTCCGATCCTTGCTTTGCGTACATCCCTCTGAGCCTCTGCAGTGAAACCCAGCCCAAACTTGTCAGTCTTAGGAGTAAAATCAGGGAGCCTGCCCCAATTAGCACATTCACCTTTCTCAATTGCAGCCCGTGCGTCCTTTAAGGAGGCCATCTTCAAAGGAAAGTCTTCTTCAATCACTGTCTCCGCTGACGCTAATGTTGGAGGTACCTCTTCAAAATGTTGAAAGGGGGTTTCAATAAACTCCCCGTCCATCTCAATATACCGGAACGAGTTCAGATGACTAACCATGTATTCTTCCTCCCCCTGCACAGTAACAATCTTCCCTCTGACAGGGTACTTGAGCTTCTGGTGTAGAGTGGAGGTTACAGCCCCAGCCTTGTGAATCCAAGGTCGACCCAGCAAACAGGAATAAGATGGATGAATGTCCATCACATAGAACGTTGAATCAAAGACTTGGGAACCAACACGAATCGGAATATCTACCTCACCATGCACCATCCTCTTCGATCCGTCAAAGGCTCGGACCACGATGTTACTAGGCTTCAACTCTAGACCCTCACAATCCAACCTGTCCAAGGCCTTCTTGGGCAATACATTCAGCGAAGAACCGGTGTCCACCAACACGTGTGCGAGAGTAGTGCCCCTGCATTCAATGGAGACATGCAGGGCGTCATTGTGGTTTTTTCCCTTAGCGATCAGATCTGCATCCGAGAAACCCAACCCATTGTCAGCGGTCAAATTGGCCAGACAGTCAGTAAATTGGTCGGCAGACGTCTCTTGTGGCACATGTGTCGTCTTCAGAAATGAAATCAGGGCCTTGGCATGGGCCTCTGAGCATAGCAGCAATGATAGCATAGAGATCTTGGAGGGGGTATGCCCCAGCTGTTCAACGACGTTGAAGTCGCTCTTCTTAATAATCTTGAGGATTTCCTCCATCTCTTGCTGGAAGGCTTCAACATTGACAGTCTTCGGTGCCTCCGTCCGGGCAGGCACATCAGCACTCCCTTTGCCCCGAGCGTCAGATGACTCGGCAGCAGGGGAAGCAACTTGATCAGAAGGGGAAACAGGCGCACTTGTAGGTGTTATGATAAGAGGTCTTCGGATAACTGGTGGCGCAATGTCAGGCGAGAAGAGCCTGCCACTGCGAGTAACTTTAGCGGGACCAGTGATGTTACTGATACCGATGCTGGTGTCGAACTCCTGCTTCACTCCAAGTACATACACATCTGCCCCATAGTGCCATGGGACAGCCTTGTCAGATTTATAGGGGAGAGGCCCCGGAACAGTAATGATAATAGGTGCAACAGACATGATTTTGACTGGCTTCCCCGGGGGAGCCTTGGTAGGATTGTTGAAGATGGTAACGACGGATACTTCTGCAGTAGGAACAAAAGGAACAGCGGTCTTCTTGAACAGAATCTCCTTGCTATCTATCAGGCTTTGGATGCCTGATTTCAGCAACAGACAACCAGTAGGGGAAACATCACACAGAAGGCAACCCTTGCTACAACCCAGAAATAAACCGGCCAGCAGCAGGTTCCTCTTAACAGTCAATAGAGGGGTAGCAACATCATCCACAGAAACTGCATACAAGTCTTCCTCAATGGCATTTACTCCATGCTGGGGCATAGGAGCAGTCACAACATTTGGCCTTTCGGGCGCCTCAAATTGTATTTCCTTCGCATCAATAAGGTCCTGAACCTTATTTCTTAGGGCCCAGCAATCATCAGTAGAATGACCCGGGCTATCAGAGTGATAAGCACAACGGGCATTAGGATTATACTTCGGAGAGGTTGTGTTCACCACCTTTGGAGCCTCTCTGACGGTTACCAAGTTGGTCGATAGCAGTTGCGGCAAGATCTGTGACAAGGTCATGCTAAGCTGAGTATATTCTCTTCTGGGTCTCTCACCCCTTGGTTGGTTAGGTTGCCGAGGAGCGGCAGCAGGCTTTGCAATTACCACTGCGTTGACAGCTTGGCGGCGTTCCGGTTTATTCTGCCTTCTAGGCCCATACACAGCACTGGCCTCCTTTTTAAAAGGTTTCTTCTCAGAATTTGAGGACGCATCTTTCTGAATTTTCCCCAATTTCATACCAGCCTCTATCCTTTCCCCAGTCAGAATGAGATCTGTAAACCCTGCAGATGAATTGCCAATGAGATGATTGAAGAATGGCCCGGATAGGGTCCCCAAGAACATTTCCACTAACTCACGGTCGGTTAATGGTGGCTGCACCCTGCCAGCCAGGTCCCTCCACTTCTGCGCATACTCTTTAAAACCTTCTCCCGATCCTAGCGACATACCCTGGAGTTGGGTACGTGTAGGAGCGAGGTCGGCATTATACTGATACTGCTTGTAAAAAGCAGTAGCCAATTCCTCCCAGTTACGAACCTTGGTTCCATCCAGCTGATAGAACCATTTGAGATGAGTCCCTGAAAGACTCTCCTGGAAGAAATGGATCCACAAGTTCTTGTCCACAGTGTATGGTTAGATCTTCCGCACATAAGATCTGAGATGTAGCTTAGGGAAGGACGCCCTGTCATACTTTGCGAAAGATGGTGCTTTGAACTTGTGTGGGATGACCACACCAGAAGATAGACCCAGGTCTCCGAAATCCAACCCAGGCACTTGTTGAATTTCCATGGCATTCAGACGATCCTCTAACCGCTTGTACTTGTCTTTAGCTGGAGGATACTGCTCCTCATTAAAATCAGTCTCGTTGTCAGAGACCACCGGACTAGGAACTCTTCCCCCTTGGGGACTGCCTTTTCCCACAGAAGAACCAGCTTGATTAACCTTATTCTGCAGTGTGTTACCAAACCTCTGGCCAGTGTTGAATAGTACAGTTCTCTTCTTCTTCTTCTTGACCAGCAGAGCCTTCAATTCCTCTTGTCCTTGGGCCAAACTCATGATCAGCTCTTGGAATTGGGCGTTCTGAGCCTGGAGGGCCTTGATGGATTGCTCAGTAGATGATTCAGGGTTCATGATGCTGAAATAAACAGCGAAGAACATTAAGCAACCTGAAAAGAAGAGTACTTGTGATGCATATGATGAATGGAATGCGTATGATTTATGTTTTCAAAGACAATCAGGATTCAACTTTGTAAACAAAAAAGAACACACTTCATTAGATTCAACTTTGAAATTTAAATTGTTCAACAGATTGCCCTTAGGCGTTACATAAAGTGGAAATACTGAAAAGGGAAATAAAAGCTGTAAAAGAAAATCCAAAGCTCATCATTGATCCCAGGGTCTCCTCTTCTCAGTATGGATGTAATCATTCAAGGCCCGCTCGTTCTCCAATTGCTTGGTCAGCTTCTGGATCTTCAATTCCTGCTCGTTGAACTTTTCCCGATAAGAATCCCGTTCTTCCCGTAGTTGCACCCAAGACCTCTTTAGTGTATCAATATCAGTAGGTATCTGAGGAGGGAGAACAGTTGGAGGAGCCCCATCTCTATCAGGATATTCAAGAATGATGGGTCTGGCAGCTTCATATGGCATACCTAACTTCTGAGCACGGATGCGGACCCATTTGTAGTAGGCTTCCATAGGTAGAGAAGTCTTTGGTCCCAATTCTTGTGGGTCAGCTTTGTGAATTATGTCCCAAGCCTTGATGAACCTACGACGCAGCTCGTCACTATCTACCTGAAACTCAAAACTGATGTGAGGCACCAATATCTCATGAGGCCCTGCTCTTCTGGCTCTTCCAAACTGACGGAGAGCTAGACATGGATTATAAGAGATCCCTCCTTGGGTACCAATCAAAGGAACATTGGGATATTCTCCGCAACGATCAATAACATCTACCTCATCCAAACCTCTGAGAGTCCAAATGATGTTATTATCAGTGAGAGACATTAACCTATGAGCCCAACCTCTTCCTTCTTTGTTCTTCAGCACGAACTTAGGGAGGAGCGAAATAAACCACCTCACTAACAAAGGAATACAGCACCACAGAGTTCCTCGTCTTCGGGCAGTACGAGCATAAAGTTGTTGCAGGATATCACCCAAGAGAGTGGGCACAGGGTTCCGAGACATGAAGATCCTTATGGCAGTGACGTTAATGAAGTTATCAGGATTAGGAAACAAGACTAGACCATAGATTAAGAGAGCCAGAATGTCTTCATACGCCCTAAAGTCCAGGTGTGATCGGTGGATCTGGAACTGACTGTTTAACGCTGGTTCGCGAAATATCGCGGAAGCAAGAGTCGCCACCATCTTTTATTTTCTCCAAATGGAAAGGACAAAAGCACAGAAAAATTCCTTAAAGAGATTGCTCTCGGTTCGGGAGGTAGATTATAGAAAGGGAAGGTGTTAGCACCCTTTCTATCCATGGTTATCCATGGGCTCTTAGATACTTGCTCATTTGTGTTTTCAAAATTGTTTGTTTGCTTTTCAACTGTGGGTTTTAAAAAGTTTCTTTGAAAATTTCAGTTCGACTCTTGTATCGGTCCTCAAGAGTGTTTGAAAGATTGCTTTCGAAAGCTTTTTGAAAATGTGTTGGTGTGAAAAGTATTTTGAATTTGTTTTGAAATTTAGAGCAAGTATCTATGAGAACCTACCTACCCTAAGGAATTCGTCTGTGTAAATGTCCTTTAAAGTAGTGCCATCCCACCATTGAGAGGTAGGTAGCACCATCGTTGGAGGTGTTCGGGTCAATTCGAGGTTTGGGACATGGTGATCACCAGAGCAATGGGAAGACACCTTAGATGCTACCCTCATGCCAGGTTCCCGGATCATGAGGACTTACTAAGACATCCTCTACTCGACGATCACCTTTCGAGGCAAGGCAACAGTGAGGCGTACCCTAGGGGTGGTGTGTGATTTGTGTGTCAGATTCATTTATTTTTGTCTTGTCATGTCAAAGTGATCTATGCGTTTGTTTTTATTTAATCATTCATTCTTGCATGCATTTATTTAACAGTTAAAAAGTTGCGAGAAATGTAAAGTTCTAAACTATTACAAAGGCGCGGGTCCACATCGCCAAATTAAAATCCAGGACCCGATTTGACAGAAAATAAAGAAATAAAGTAAAGTGCGAAAGATAAATATTACACGGCTTTGGGAGAATTACATAAATACTTAAAAGAAGGAAATAAATAAAATGTGTGAATTGGAATTAAAATTGCAAGCGAGGGCGTTGGACCCTTTTTAATGAAATTAAATTAAATTATTAAATTAATTAAATAAAAATGAAAAAGAAATTATTTTGAGATTTTTTGGTATTTGTGGTTTTTATGAAATTAAAATATTAATTAACCCTAGTTCTAGTTTTTTTTATTTATTAAGAAAAGCATTAAACTTTAACCTAAAATTAAACCTAATTCATTAATTGCAAGTATCTACAAAAATAATATTAAATAATTAATTATGGTGAGAAAAAGAAAAAAAGAATGGAAAATTACTTGAAACCCTAATTCTACCAATTTTTAATTTATTAAGAAAAGATATTAAAATTAACCCTAAATTTAAATCTAATTGATTAGTGAGATTTATTCACAAAAATATTAGTTAAATAAAATATATTTAATTTTTTGTCTTTTCTGATTTTTTCTATTGTTTTTATATTTTTATGAAAAATAAACTAAATTAAAGGAATTAATTAAAAAGGGAAATAATTGAATCAAATAAAAAGAATAAAAAAATATAAAAGAAATAGCAAACCTTGGGGGGTTCTGTCCCCAATTGGAGGTGTAAATAAGCAATTCAGGCCCAATAGCTTTTGGCCTGGTTGACCTTTTCAGGAAGCATGTGGTACGTTTGACTAGAGTCCATGGTATTCTTCAAATTATGGCCCTTTGATTGATCTCAGGATGCACGTGGAAGGCTTGATATGGTGGATGTATGATGCACCCTAGCACTGAAACTGCACATAAGCGTTAATAGAAAAATAATATGGAAAGGGGTGGGGGACCTGGGATTCGAACCCAGGTCCCAGGGATTACCAATACTATGCCTTGCCAGTGGAGCTGTGAGCGCGTTTTGTTTATAAGGTAACCAATAAATAATATGAAATAAAACGTGTGTTAGTGGACTTTTTAGCGCGAATTTTCAAATCAACCAATTGCTGCCTTACACCTAGTCTTCGTCTTCCTCGTTTGTGTTTTCACCTGAAACATAAAAGGGTTAGCCCCCCCCCCCCCCCCCAAAACAGGCAGTTTTTAATAATAGCGATTAGGCCATATGCCCACATAAATTAGGCGCGATGAGTGTTTTCAAATCGTCCAAACTTCTTGAACTCAACCATGGTATTGGCATGTCCTGATTTTACAGCATCCAGAAACGCCTAATTTGAAAGCTTGGTAACCATAGCATCCTTTAATGGTGATTCATCATATAACGCATGAAAACTCAATCAAAGCACACAGTTAGCTTTAGAATTAATCAAGGAACACAAATCAAACATTACAAATGAATAAAGACGCATGAATCATGATGCAAGAATGTGAAAAAAATTCTGTACAGGACACGATTATTCTCACGTTTCTTGGTGTTAGGATGGATGGTTTTGATTTGAAAAACTTCCTTGAAGCCTCAGGAAGGTAATGGAACAAGTATTTTGGCTTGAATCGCCCTAGAACCTAGTTTTCAGTTTTGGAAAATTTGTCAAAAAACTCAAACTTGATAATGGATTTCTGGTGCAGCTTGGAGGTCATGAACACTAGGGTTTGCATCATTATTTATGTGTGAATGATTAGGGTTCAATTTTTTGTCCAAAGAATCCTTGAATTGATGGAGAAGATATTTGATTTTCAAGCCATGAGTTTTCAATCTTTTTCATGCTATTTTGGTTTCAATCATATCCAATCACCATAATTCCTTCCAAATCTGATCATACACGAAATCTTAAGCCTATTCCATGCACAAAAAGATTTAAAAAGTTAGGTTTAGTATTTTTCACCTATTTATTTTAATTAAATGAATTATTAATAATTAAAAATCCAAATAAATAGATAAAAATGATAAAAAAAAACTTCCCTTTGGGCCAAATGATCGTGCACATGCTTTGGATGATGAATTGTGGAAGAAAAAGAGGCCCATTAGCATTTTTAAGACTTTTGAAGCAATGTTGACTTTTCAAAATACCCAAACATTTCCCAACTTCCACAAGGCATAACTTGCTCAATTTTTAAGCTTTGCTCATGTTCTTGGACATTTTGGAAAGGTCTTTGAGTCCTCTAACCAATGTCTTTGGTCCCATGTTATTTTGATTTACCAATCTCAAGTTATGGCCTTTGACTTAAAGTCCCTTTTTGTTGACTTTTGAAAATGACCTATAATGTTGAAATTGATAACTTTTTGTGAGAGCATTTCTTGGACTTGAAGTGTGAAGAGGAGTTTTAGGAAATGTCATTCTCTTCAAAATGAGCTTTGGATGGAATTTTTCTGATAATCCATGTGGAATTTATGCCCTGGTCAAGTTACAGTTGACTTTTTCAACTGTCCAAATATGGAAACTTTTGCATCTTGAGACTTTTTGAGCCAAGCTTTGAGAATCATGATCAAGCATTGATCAAATGATGTTTGTGGCTTCAAAATGAGATGTTGACCAAAAATTTGAACTTTTGACTGTCAAATGACCATTTTGCCCCTACAGTTGACTGTAATGCAATTAGGGTTTTTGACTGTGCAATTTTGTGCTGTAGGTCTTGAAACTTGGTAGGAGGATGCTTGACCATGTTTATAGGCATGTGGGACTTGATTGGACCCTTGGAAACTTCATTTTCTTTGTCAGAACCAAAACCCTAATTTTGACTGTTAGGAGGCCCTTGAACTGTGCAACCCTTGGGAGCTTCTTGAACCTTTGACTTGGCAAATGTTGAAGAATATGGGAGGGCAAATTTTGGGGTACAACAGTTGCCCCTATTAAATCTTCTTAGACCTGAGGATGCAGATTGGCTGACATGCCTTTCGTAATCCGAAGGTGGAAGATGATTGAACACTAGAGTGCCCAGAAATTTGCGCTCACATAGTAGCAGTGTGATGGTGGAATGGGCTTATAGATGCCATTTGGAGATTGATGGATAGGATGATGGGCTTATAGATGCCATCTGGGTGTTGATCGCGTAAGAGATTCCTTAGCGAGAACTTGCGTACCTGCAAAAGAAAATGATTACCTGACCTGTTACATGAGTTGGTCTTCAGATTCTTTGTATAGATGTGTCCTGACTGGTTACAGGAGATGGATCTGGATCTTCAAAAGGTGATGAATGAACCAGGGATGGTTACTACCTCAACAGGAACGCTGAGAGAACCTTAGACGATTATTACCTCAACAGGAACGCTGAGAGAACCTTGGGACGATTACTACCTCAACAGGAACGCTGAGAGAACCTTGGGACGATTACTACCTCAACAGGAACGCTGAGAGAATCTTGGGCGACTTCTACCTCAACAGTAAAGCTGAGAGAATCTTGGGCGACTTCAACCTCAACAGTAATCATTGAGAGAATCTTGGGCGACTTCAACCTCAACAGTAATCATTGAGAGAATCTTGGGCGACTTCAACCTCAACAGTAATCATTGAGAGAATCTTAGGCGACTTCAACCTCAACAGTAATTATTGAGAGAATCTTGGGCGACTTCAACCTCAACAGTAATCATTGAGAGAATCTTGGGCGACTTCAACCTCAACAGTAATCATTGAGAGAATCTTGGACGACTTCGACTTCAACAGTAACGCTGAGCAAATCTGGGGATGATTACTACCTCCGCAGTAACGGGGAGAGAACCACAGGCGACTACAACCTCAACAGTAATCATTGAGAGAATCTTGGATAACTTCTACTGAGTCTTCATTAGAAAAATCTGTTAGGGGTCGATTTAACTGGACTAGAGAAGGCCTTTGACTCGATAAGAAACAGAAAATCTTAGGGTCGATTAACTGAACCGGTCTAGGTCTTGAAATGTCTTCAACTGGATAAGAAACAGGGAGATCTTAGGGTCGATCTGACTGAACCAGAGAAAGCCTTTGACTGGATAAGAAACAGAGAAATCTTAGGGTCGACTTAACTGAACCGGTCTAGGTCTTGAAATCTTCAACTGGATAAGAAACAGGGAGATCTTAGGGTCGATCTGACTGAACCAGAGAAGGCCTTTGTCTGGATAAGAAACAGAAAAGTCTTAGGGTCGACTTAACTGAACCGGTCTAGGTCTTGAAATATAGCTGAGAACTTAACTGAATTCTTCCTGAAAGGTAAAAGTCAGTCATATGCAATGCATGATATGGATCAAGCAATGATGTTCTCAATATAAATGAGATTTGTGAGATATGATGCGTATATGCATGCTATAATGTATGAAAATGCGATGTTTATGAATGTGTCTTTTCGTCTAGGAAAGTAAATCCTTTGACGGGTGCCGGGAAGTTAACTCATGGGCTGATGTTGGAGAATAGATCTTTGCTTCCGCTGGGGATGATAGTTGCAAGAATACCGGTAGGAGAAGATAACTCCGTTGGGGAATAAGCTTGGCGAATGGATTACTCTGCGGGGGGAAAAAATACTCTAGCGATCTTGCTGGGAAGCAATACTCTGTGGGGAGAGAGAGATTGTGTTGAGCTGTTGATAATAACTTGTTGGGGATACCCTTGTTGCGTCGGAAGTGTTAATAGACTTCGCTGGGGATAAGAAGAACTGTGTCGACGACGCTCTTTCCGGGGCTTTTGGCTGAGGATAACCCAGTTATACCCTGGTAGGGAAATAACTCTTTGAATAAAGCTGGGAGACGCGTTCGTGCTCTGCGAGGATAAGCTTCCAGAATCTACTGGGGATAAGCTTGCTGCTTGGGGAGATGGATCCCAACTTTCCTGGGGAAATTGGATTGGACTCTCCTGGGGAAGTTTTGAACTGTATCAGGGAATTGACTCCACTGAATGTTTGATATACCGCCGGGGAACAATCTTTAGGTCAAGACTGCCGGGGATGCTTGTTAAGAAGGTCCGTACATTGCTGGGGAATGTTGAGATCTGCAGGAGGATACCCAACTTCCTTAAGTTTGATAGTAGCTTCGCTTGAGGAGAGTATACTGTCTTGCTGGCTCACTCTCTGGGGAATTGGGATGTACTGGTTATGTTCTTTAGCTGAACCTACCTTGGTACTTTGGAGGACAGAACAATTAGATTGCTTAGACAACTCCTTATTGCCCCTGTTTCTAATGTTACCTGTAATTAATCCTTTGTTTCGTATGCAAATATTCATGAGTTAGCAAATTATTGTCAATGCATATATCACAAATTGAACCTTGGACGTTCTTCGCAAAACAAAACAGAAAAGGAAAAAACCAATGGCAATTTTAACTGAAAAGTGATTTTTGTATTGATTTTGAATTTGCCTGTAAATAGGCGTTTATATACAAGAGGCTGACGTCCTAGTAAGAGAATGTCGCCGAACAAAAGAGTTTATACAGTTTGTACAAGAGAAAATAAAACAGCTGTGTGAAATGAATGATCCCACTGGGTTTCAACTCTGCTATTGCCTTTATATCTCCGAGCGTCTCATCACTTGATGACCTTAGTGGAAGGTGAAGCTGACTGATCGATGCCGTCTGAACTTGATGTAGATACCGGATTCTGGATGCAAAATGATCCAATGAGACATAGTATTACGCTTTATCCCTAACTTTTGCCTGAACCGCCCTTTCGGGTTTTCGGTCCACCGGGATACCCATTTTTGCCCAAGCCGCCTTTTCAGGTTTTCGACTTGCCGGGTGTACAGATTTTTTCATTTTCATCCCTTCATTTTGCCCGAACCCTTTTGGTTCGCCGGGAAGCCCTAATTTTTGCCTAGGCATGTCAGCCTAGCGGGTCTTTTTTATGCGTAGTATCTTTTTACTATGTCTGCATTGGCGGGGTGAGGAAGGTCGTCACCATCCATGTTGGTTAGAATCATGGCTCCTCCTGAGAACACATGTTTAACCACAAACGGCCCTTCGTATGTAGGGGTCCATTTGCCCCTTGGATCACTCTGAGGAAGGATGATTCGCTTGATTACCAGATCCCCAACTTGATACTCTTGTGGTTTGACCTTTTTGTTAAATGCCCTGATCATCCGTTTCTGATACGTCTGACCATGACAGATAGCAGCAAGTCTCTTTTCGTCAATAAGGTTTAGCTGATCAAGTCGTGTCTGGATCCAATCATCTTCGTTCAGATTTGCATCCTTCATTATCCGGAGAGAGGGTATTTGCACTTCGATCGGTAAGACTGCCTCCATACCATAAACCAAGGAGAAAGGAGTTGCCCCGGTTGACGTCCTGGCTGAGGTACGGTACCCATGTAGAGCGAACGGTAACATCTCGTGCCAATCTTTATAAGTCACTGTCATCTTCTGCACGATTTTCTTAATATTTTTATTTGCTGCCTCTACAGCCCCATTCATCTTCGGTCTGTAAGGAGAAGAATTGTGGTGCTGTATTTTAAACTGCTCGCAGAGCTCAGTGATCATCTTGTTATTCAGATTGGTACCGTTGTCTGTAATAATCCTTTCTGGGACGCCGTATCGACAGATCAGGTTGTACCGAATGAACCGTGCCACAACAGTCTTGGTTACCGTAGCGTAGGATGCTGCTTCAACCCACTTAGTGAAATAGTCAATCGCCACCAGGATGAAGCAATGTTCGTTAGACGCTGTAGGTTTAATCTCACTGATCATGTCTATGCCCCACATTGCAAACGGCCAAGGCGCAGTCAGAACATTCAAAGGAACTGGTGGAACATGCACCTTGTCTGCATAAATCTGGCATTTATGGCATGTCCGAGAATGTTGGTAGCAGTCAGCTTCCATCGTGGACCAGAAATACCCTGCCCGAAGGATCTTCTTAGCCATAGTGTGCCCACTGGAATGTGTACCAAAGGTCCCTTCATGTAGCTCTTCCATGATCCTTTATGCTTCTGTCTTATCCACACAACGCAGTAAGGTCGAATCATGGTTTCACTTATACAGGATGCCGTTGCTAAGGAAGAACTTTGCTGCGAACCTCCTCAGAAACTTTTTATCATTGATAGACGCACCTTCAGGGTATTCCTGATCTTCCAAATATCTCTTCACCTCATGGTACCAAGGCTTCTCAGTCACCAATTCAGTCTCGAGATCACAACAGTATGCCAGTTCGTCCAGTTTCCAGATGATGATCCGGGGAGCCTCATTATCCCATTTGACCCTGAACATAGAAGACATTGTAGCTAACACGTCCTCCAACTGATTCTCTTCTCTTGGAAAGTGTTCAAAGGTTATCTTCGTGAAGTGAGGGATCAACGTCAACACACATTCTTTGTAAGGAATAAGATTCGGATGTTTCGTATCCCACTCTCCTTTGATCTGATTGATCACAAGAGCGGAATCTCCGAAGACACTCAGAAACTTGATCCTTAAGTCGATCGCAGCTTGAAGACCCATGATGCATGCCTCATACTCCGCCATGTTGTTGGTACAGTTGAAACATAGCCGGGCAGTAAGCAGAGTATGAGTGCCTTGAGGGGATATGATTATGGCGCCGATACCGTTACCCAAAGCATTGGAGGCTCCGTCAAAGTGCATAGACCATCGGGATCCTTCCTCAGGTCCTTCATCCGGTCCAGGTACTTCACAATCAGTCACAATCATGATGCTCTCGTCCGGAAACTCAAAGTTCATTAATTGATAGTCGTCTACGGCCTGATGTGCCAAGTGGTCTGCCAATACACTTCCCTTGATGGCTTTCTGAGTCGTGTATTGGATGTCGTATTCCGTCAAGATCATTTGCCATCTTGCAATTCTCCCAGACAGAGCAGGCTTTTCAAATATGTACTTTATAGGATCCATCTTTGAGATTAACAAGGTAGTGTGAGTCAGCATATACTGTCTCAGCCGGCGAGCAGCCCATACCAAAGCGCAACAAGTTTTCTCGAGCAGTGAGTATCGGGTCTCACAGTCGGTAAACTTTTTGCTAAGGTAATAAATGGCATGCTCTTTTCGGCCAGACTCGTCATGCTGCCCCAGCACACATCCCATTGAGTTGTCAAGTACTGTCAGGTATAGTATCAGAGGTCTCCCTTAAACCGGTGGCATAAGGATAGGTGGTTCCTGGAGATACTCCTTGATTCTGTCAAAAGCAGCCTGACATTCATCATTCCAACGTGCTACCTGATCTTTCTTCAGCAGCTTGAAGATTGGCTCACAGGTAGCAGTCAGGTGTGAGATGAACCGAGCAATGTAATTTAGGCGTCCTAAAAAGCCTCTGACTTCCTTCTCTGTCTTAGGAACTGGCATCTCTTGAATAGCTTTGACCTTAGCAGGGTCCACTTGAATACCCTTATCACTTACAACGAAGCCTAACAACTTTCCAGATCTGACCCCAAAGGTGCACTTGTTCGGGTTCAACCTCAGTTTGTACAACTTCAGACGGTCAAACAATTTCTGCAGATGATCTAGGTGCTCTTCCTCAGTCTGGGACCTTGCGATCATGTCGTCCACATACACTTCTATCTCATGATGGATCATGTCATGAAATAAAGCAACCATAACACGTTGGTAGGTTGCCCCAGCGTTCTTCAGTCCAAAAGGCATGACCTTGTAGCAGAAGGTGCCCCACTGAGTAACAAATGTAGTCTTTTCCATGTCTTCAGGTGCCATCTTGATCTGATTATAACCTGAAAAGCCATCCATGAAAGAGAATACCTTATGCTGAGCTGTATTGTCAACAAGGACGTCAATATGAGGTAGGGGGAAGTCATCCTTGGGGCTGGCCCTGTTCAGATCCCTGTAATCGACACACATTCTGACCTTACCGTCCTTCTTTGGTACCGGCACCACATTAGCAACCCACTGAGGGTAAGAAGTCACTGCAAGAAACCCGGCATCAAACTGTTTCATAACCTCGGCTTTGATCTTCTCTGACATCTCTGGACGCATACGACGGACCTTTTGCTTAACCGGAGGGCAGTCTTCCTTAGTAGGCAAATGATGGACCACAATATCAGTATCCAAACCGGGCATGTCTTCGTAGGACCAGGCAAAGATCTCCATATAATCATGTAGCATCTTAGTCAACCGTTGCTTCACGCTGAGCTCTAGGTTGGCACCAATCTTTACCTCTTTCCTGTCTGTCTCGGTACCCAGATTTATTGTTTCCACTGGCTCTTCGTGTGGTTGAATTGCCCTCTCCTCCTGAAGTAACAGTCTTGCAAGCTCGCCAGGCACTTCGCAATCATCTTCACCTTCGTCTTCAGCTAAGTTGATCGGATTTTCGAAGTCATAACTGGCAGTAGCAGAGTCGTTACCAGTGAGATCCAGAGTGGATTGAAACCTGTATGAGTGAGTGTGTGTAAATACAGCTGTTTTGAAATATATAAAGGAAGGAAAGACAGAAAAGGAGCATAAGATTTGAAATGCGAGAAAACGTCCAAGATTCTTATTTATGATATATGAAATGACAATTTATATGCCCTCACAAATGAGACCACGGTGCCCCGGGTAAGACACCGGGCCATAGAGTTCAAATTATTGTTTATTACAAATAACAAAACAAAGAAGTTTATTACTGCGTAACAAAAGTAACAGGAGTATGGTCTTTGGCAATCCAATTGGTCAATCCGCCATCAGTTGTCGGGTAGATCCAGCTATCAAACTCAGCTTCATCCACCTCATCTTCGTCCCCAATAGCATTCACTCCGTGAGCAGGCAGGGGAGCTGTCACTACATTAGGCTTCTCAGATGCCTCAAATTGTACCTCCTTGGTGTCAATAAGGTCCTGCAGCTTGTTTCTTAACGCCCAACAGTCATCAGTAGAGTGCCCCGGGCTGTCGGAGTGATAGGCACAGCGGGCATTTGGGTTGTATTTGGGAGAAGTCGTATTCACAACTTTTGGGGCCTCTCTGACAGTTACTAGGTTGGTGGATAGCAACTGTGGCAAGATCTGCGATAAGGTCATGCTCAAACGGGTAAACTCTCTCTGGGGTCTTTCAGCCCTTGGTGGATTGGTTTGCCGAGGAGCGGCAGCAGGCTTAGCAATCATTACCGCACTGACAGATTGGCGGCACTCAGATTTCTCTTGTCTCCTGGAGCCATATACAACACTAGCCTCCTTCTTGAAGGGTTTCTTCTCAGAACTTGTAGCTGCACCCTTCGGAATCTTACCAGACTTCAACCCAGCCTCAATTCTCTCTCCAGTCAGAATAAGATCAGTAAACCCTGCAGACGAGTTACCGATAAGATGGTTGAAAAATGGCCCAGATAGGGTCCCCAAGAACATGTCTACCAACTCTCGATCAGTCAACGGAGGCTGCACCCTGCCAGCCAGATCCCTCCACTTCTGAGCGTACTCTTTAAAACCTTCGCTTGAACCTAACGACATACCCTGGAGTTGGGTACGCGTAGGGGCAAGGTCGGCATTATATTGATACTGCTTATAGAAAGCAGTAGCCAACTCCTCCCAGTTACGAACTTTGGTCCCATCCAGCTGATAGAACCATTCGAGATGAGTCCCTGAAAGACTCTCCTGGAAGAAGTGGATCCACAAATTCTTGTCCACTGAGTACGGTTGAATCTTCCGTACGTAAGATCTGAGGTGTAGCTTGGGACAAGACGCCCCGTCATACTTGGTAAAGGATGGTGCTTTGAACTTATGAGGAATGATCACAACAGTAGACAAACCCAAATCTCCAAAATCCAGCCCAGGCACTTGTTGGATCTCCATAGCATTCAGCCTGTCCTCTAACTGCTTGTATCTGTCTTCTGCAGGAGGATATTGTTCTTCATCAAAATCAGTCTCGTTGTCGGAGACTACCGGACTAGGACCTTTCTCCCCTTGAGGGGTACCCTTGCCTATAGAAGAACCAGCCTCTTCATTCTGCAGAGTATTGCCAAACCTTCGGCCCGAGTTGAAAAGAACAGTTCTTCTCTTCTTCTTCTTTTCCTTCTTCAGGAGCAGAGCCTTCAGCTCTTCTTGGCCCTGAGCCAAACCCATGATTAGTTCCTGAAATTGCACATTCTGCGCCTGAAGAGCCTTGATGGACATCTCGGTTGATGATGAGTCAGGATTCATGATGCTGAAATAAACAGCGAAGAACGGTAAGCAACCTGAAAAGAAGAAAACCTGCTATGCACATGATGAATGATATGTGTTTATGCAATGCATTCAAGGGTTCGAAAGTTCAAATTTGTTATAAACAAAAAGGAACACACGTTATCATTAAAGAAATAATTGTTCAGTACATCAAAGCCTCATGGGCAAAAATTACAAAGCAAATCAATCCCAAAAGACACTACGCATCCTCTTTGGAGCTATGTAGGTGTTGAGATTCCTCTCCTCATGCAATAGGCGGGTGAGCTCCAAGACCTTCTTTTCACTAGCATGTAGACTGGTCTCAAGAGAATTCCGTTCTTCCTTAAGTTGGATCCAGCTCTTCTGCATCTCTTCCCAGGATGTGGGCATGTCAGGATGCTGAATGGTGTAGGACACTTCTCCTTCCAAGACTGGCTCTTTGATCACAGGGAGCATATGAGGATAAGGCATTACTAACTTCTGGGAGCGGGCACGTACCCACTTGAGATAAGGTTCCAATGGGATGGAATTCCTGTGCCCCAGTGTCTTGCTGTCTATCCTACTGGGCATCCTCCAAGCTCTGATAAATCTCTGGCGAAGTCCTTGTGCATCGTTGTCGAAGTCAAAAACTATGTCAGGAATTAACATGTCATGAGGACCATCCCTTCGAGCATAACCAAACTGTCTCCAAGCCAGGCATGGGTTGTAAGTAATACCTCCTCTGATTCCAAGTAAAGGAACATTAGGGTACTCCCCGCAACGATCAATGATAGTGACATCTTCTCTGGACCGAGGGCACTAATGTATATCTGCATGTGTAAGAGTCATCAACCGTTGTGACCATCTCAAACCCCGCTCGTTCTTCAAAACTGATTGTGGAAGGTGCGAAATAAACCACCTTCCCAGGAGAGGAGTGCAACACATAAGGACACCTCTTTTTCTCATGGTTCGAGTGTAACATGAGTGAAGGATGTCCCCCAGCAACGTAGGTATAGGATTCCTGGACATGAAGATCTGGACAGCACTGATATCTATAAGCTGGTCTGGGTTAGGGAACAACACCAAACCATAGACAAGGAGGGCCACAACTTCTTCAAAAGCCTGTAAGTCAAGGGAGTTCCAACATTCATGGGCCTTTTCAAACAGAAACCTGGCTAAGAACCCTTTGATACCACTTCTAACTTCCCAATGTCCCCTGAGGTCAGATGATTGTAGATGTAAGGCTTTAGCAATCTCTTCAAGCTTGGGTTCCTTTTCCGTACCGTTGTAGGGTAGTTGATCAAGGATATGGATCTTCAGGAGCCGGGAGAACTCCTCCAATGTAGGTACCAGCTGATAATCCAGGAAGGTGAAACAGTGATGCAGAGGGTCAAAGAATTGGAATAGGACCTTTATCATGTCTTCCTCAATGTTGGTGTTGACCAAGCTGATGAGGCTTCCATGTCTTTCACTGAATGAAGAGTTCTCGGGAATCCTGGATATAAGCTCCTTAAGTTGAGGAGGGATCCTTACAAGACTGATTTGAATTGTCTTTCTACGAACAGTTTCCATGTCCTACAAAACAAGAACAAAGATGAAGATTCGAACCCCTGAAATGGTTAGTCAATGCATATGATGCTGAATGATGTCATGATGCTATGATTAAACACACCACAGATATTTACAAAGACAAACATGTAAGGCACACAAGGCACACAAGACAAGCCCTTAGGGTTTAAGGCCAGCATGGGGTCTGGGTAGTACCCTCTTGAAGTTGGTGGGTTCAACCTGTCCTATTAGAAGTAACCGGGTTCTAAGGGTCCCAATATCACGGGATTGCTTTCATTGTTCATCGTTTCGATTTAGCCACTGAACTGGCGACCGAAATATTCCAGGAAAGCAACCCTCAATTGAGTGCAGTATCGAGTATCAACCAACCTCGGACTGCACCAAAGTCAGTTATCTCACTACCCTAAAGAGGCCAAGATAGTTCAATTAATGTTCCTAAGGTCTGTTGATGCTTCACGACACCATACGGAGGCCCCGTACTCTCCTTGACTAAACTCAAGGGTTACCGGTACACACCAAAGTGCCACATCAACGTAGAAGACTGCTTCAACCATGTCGGTATACCCCGCACAGTTCCCTCACAGTCTTGTTGCTACTTTCTAAGAAGGTATCCCCTAGATCCGGGTTAGGATCTATAGAACTCCCAAGCAACCCACAATAATAAAGCAAGCAAGGAAAGCAATTGAAAACACAGTGATCTTAGTCCTAAGGTACACCTCACTTTATAAAGTATCCCCAGCAGAGTCGCCAGTTCTGTGATCGGTGGATCTGGAACTGACTGTTTAACGTTGGTTCGCGAAATGTCGCAGAAGCAAGAGTCGCCACCGTCTTTTATTTTCTCCAAATGGAAAGTACAAAAGCACAGAAAAATTCCTTAAAGAGATTGCTCTCGGTTCGGGAGGTAGATTATAGAAAGGGAAGGTGTTAGCACCCTTTCTATCCATGGTTATCCATGGACTCTTAGATACTTGCTCATTTGTGTTTTCAAAATTGTTTGTTTGCTTTTCAACTGTGGGTTTTAAAAAGTTTCTTTGAAAATTTCAGTTCGACTCTTGTATCGGTCCTCAAGAGTGTTTGAAAGATTGCTTTCGAAAGCTTTTTGAAAATGTGTTGGTGTGAAAAGTATTTTGAATTTGTTTTGAAATTTAGAGCAAGTATCTATGAGAACCTACCTACCCTAAGGAATTCGTCTGTGTAAATGTCCTTTAAAGTAGTGCCATCCCACCATTGAGAGGTAGGTAGCACCATCGTTGGAGGTGTTCGGGTCAATTCGAGGTTTGGGACATGGTGATCACCAGAGCAATGGGAAGACACCTTAGAAGCTACCCTCATGCCAGGTTCCCGGATCATGAGGACTTACTAAGACATCCTCTACTCGACGATCACGTTTCGAGGCAATGCAACAGTGAGGCGTACCCTAGGGGTGGTGTGTGATTTGTGTGTCAGATTCATTTATTTTTGTCTTGTCATGTCAAAGTGATCTATGCGTTTGTTTTTATTTAATCATTCATTCTTGCATGCATTTATTTAACAGTTAAAAAGTTGCGAGAAATGTAAAGTTCTAAACTATTACAAAGGCGCGGGTCCACATCGCCAAATTAAAATCCAGGACCCGACTTGACAGAAAATAAAGAAATAAAGTAAAGTGCGAAAGATAAATATTACACGGCTTTGGGAGAATTACATAAATACTTAAAAGAAGGAAATAAATAAAATGTGCGAATTGGAATTAAAATTGCAAGCGAGGGCGTTGGACCCTTTTTAATGAAATTAAATTAAATTATTAAATTAATTAAATAAAAATGAAAAAGAAATTATTTTGAGATTTTTTGGTATTTGTGGTTTTTATGAAATTAAAATATTAATTAACCCTAGTTCTAGTTTTTTTTTATTTATTAAGAAAAGCATTAAACTTTAACCTAAAATTAAACCTAATTCATTAATTGCAAGTATCTACAAAAATAATATTAAATAATTAATTATGGTGAGAAAAAGAAAAAAAGAATGGAAAATTACTTGAAACCCTAATTCTACCAATTTTTAATTTATTAAGAAAAGATATTAAAATTAACCCTAAATTTAAATCTAATTGATTAGTGAGATTTATTCACAAAAATATTAGTTAAATAAAATATATTTAATTTTTTGTCTTTTCTGATTTTTTCTATTGTTTTTATATTTTTATGAAAAATAAACTAAATTAAAGGAATTAATTAAAAAGGGAAATAATTGAATCAAATAAAAAGAATAAAAAAATATAAAAGAAATAGCAAACCTTGGGGGGTTCTGTCCCCAATTGGAGGTGTAAATAAGCAATTCAGGCCCAATAGCTTTTGGCCTGGTTGACCTTTTCAGGAAGCATGTGGTACGTTTGACTAGATTCCATGGTATTCTTCAAATTATGGCCCTTTGATTGATCTCAGGATGCACGTGGAAGGCTTGATATGGTGGATGTATGATGCACCCTAGCACTGAAACTGCACATAAGAGTTAATAGAAAAATAATATGGAAAGGGGTGGGGGACCTGGGATTCGAACCCAGGTCCCAGGGATTACCAATACTATGCCTTGCCAGTGGAGCTGTGAGCGCGTTTTGTTTATAAGGTAACCAATAAATAATATGAAATAAAACGTGTGTTAGTGGACTTTTTAGCGCGAATTTTCAAATCAACCAATTGCTGCCTTACACCTAGTCTTCGTCTTCCTCGTTTGTGTTTTCACCTGAAACATAAAAGGGTTAGCCCCCCCCCCCCCAAAACAGGCAGTTTTTAATAATAGCGATTAGGCCATATGCCCACATAAATTAGGCGCGATGAGTGTTTTCAAATCGTCCAAACTTCTTGAACTCAACCATGGTATTGGCATGTCCTGATTTTACAGCATCCAGAAACGCCTAATTTGAAAGCTTGGTAACCCTAGCATCCTTTAATGGTGATTCATCATATAACGCATGAAAACTCAATCAAAGCACACAGTTAGCTTTAGAATTAATCAAGGAACACAAATCAAACATTACAAATGAATAAAGACGCATGAATCATGATGCAAGAATGTGAAAAAAATTCTGTACAGGACACGATTATTCTCACGTTTCTTGGTGTTAGGATGGATGGTTTTGATTTGAAAACCTTCCTTGAAGCCTCAGGAAGGTAATGGAACAAGTATTTTGGCTTGAATCGCCCTAGAACCTAGTTTTCAGTTTTGGAAAATTTGTCAAAAAACTCAAACTTGATAATGGATTTCTGGCGCAGCTTGGAGGTCATGAACACTAGGGTTTGCATCAGTATTTATGTGTGAATGATTAGGGTTCAATTTTTTGTCCAAAGAATCCTTGAATTGATGGAGAAGATATTTGATTTTCAAGCCATGAGTTTTCAATCTTTTTCATGCTATTTTGGTTTCAATCATATCCAATCACCATAATTCCTTCCAAATCTGATCATACACGAAATCTTAAGCCTATTCCATGCACAAAAAGATTTAAAAAGTTAGGTTTAGTATTTTTCACCTATTTATTTTAATTAAATGAATTATTAATAATTAAAAATCCAAATAAATAGATAAAAATGATAAAAAAAACTTCCCTTTGGGCCAAATGACCGTGCACATGCTTTGGATGATGAATTGTGGAAGAAAAAGAGGCCCATTAGCATTTTTAAGACTTTTGAAGCAATGTTGACTTTTCAAAATACCCAAACATTTCCCAACTTCCACAAGGCATAACTTGCTCAATTTTTAAGCTTTGCTCATGTTCTTGGACATTTTGGAAAGGTCTTTGAGTCCTCTAACCAATGTCTTTGGTCCCATGTTATTTTGATTTACCAATCTCAAGTTATGGCCTTTGACTTAAAGTCCCTTTTTGTTGACTTTTGAAAATGACCTATAATGTTGAAATTGATAACTTTTTGTGAGAGCATTTCTTGGACTTGAAGTGTGAAGAGGAGTTTTAGGAAATGTCATTCTCTTCAAAATGAGCTTTGGATGGAATTTTTCTGATAATCCATGTGGAATTTATGCCCTGGTCAAGTTACAGTTGACTTTTTCAACTGTCCAAATATGGAAACTTTTGCATCTTGAGACTTTTTGAGCCAAGCTTTGAGAATCATGATCAAGCATTGATCAAATGATGTTTGTGGCTTCAAAATGAGATGTTGACCAAAAATTTGAACTTTTGACTGTCAAATGACCATTTTGCCCCTACAGTTGACTGTAATGTAATTAGGGTTTTTGACTGTGCAATTTTGTGCTGTACGTCTTGAAACTTGGTAGGAGGATGCTTGACCATGTTTATAGGCATGTGGGACTTTATTGGACCCTTGGAAACTTCATTTTCTTTGTCAGAACCAAAACCCTAATTTTGACTGTTAGGAGGCCCTTGAACTGTGCAACCCTTGGGAGCTTCTTGAACCTTTGACTTGGCAAATGTTGAAGAATATGGGAGGGCAAATTTTGGGGTACAACACCAGGTCATTCCAGAAACTGTTAGCCTTACCAATCAGAAACTTGGCCAAGAAACCCTTAACTTTGCTTCTAGTCACCCAGTTGTCCATTACCTCTTTGTGGGTCAAGGGAAGAGCTGCAGCAATCTCCTCAAGCCTAAGAGTCTTTTCCCAACCAGTGTAGGGAGTCTGATCCAAGATAGGGATGCCAAGCAAATCAGAGAACTCTTCCAGGGTAGGGACCAGCTGGAAGTCTTGAAAGGTGAAGCACTGGTACAGAGGGTCATAAAACTGGGTCAGGACACTCATCAGTTGTTGGTCCCACTTTGCCGTGACTAAGCCGAGAAGAGAACCATGCCTCTGGATGAAGGAAGTAGTATTTGGAATTCTGCTAACCAACTCTTCAAGCAACTCAGGTGGGTGAACAAAATTGAACCGGATAGTGTTCCTTCGCATAGGCATCATGATGTCCTACAAAACAGAGCAAAGGTGAAACCCTCTTGTCTTTGAAATGGTCAGTCCTTATGCAGGATGCATGCAATGTTTATGATGGCATGATGTTATGATAAAGCACACCACAAATATTCACAAAGGCAAACATGATAAGGCACACAAGTCACACAAGACAAGCCCTTAGAGTTTAGGCCAGCATGGGGTCTAGGTATTACCCTCTTTCAGTTTGTTGGTTAAGACCTGTCCTATCAGAAGTAACCGGGTTCTAGAGGACCCCAATATCACTGACTACCCTCAATCGGTCATAACTCCAGCATCGCAATCTTTTCTTGCGGCCAGAACCATCACAAGAGTTTAGCCTCAATGGGTGTAGCATACTGCTACTGTTCTATTGTCCAAGTTGGGTCATTTAAGGTTCTAAGGTCGGTTGGTGCTTAATGACTCCTCAGAAGACCCATATTCTCCTCGTTGCGACACAAGAGATATCAGTACAGACCAAGGTGCCACACCAACGTAGCCACTGCTTCACCCATGTCGGTCTACGCCGGACAGGTCCCTCACAGCTTATGCTACCTAACAGGGTATCCCCAGATCCGAGTTAGGATCTATGTAACTCCGAAACAGTACCCAAAATAATAAAGCAAACAAACATAGCAATTGAAAACACAAGTCTGAGCTATCCTAAGGTACACCTCACTTTAAGTATTTCCCCAGCAGAGTCGCCAGTTCTGTGATCGGTGGATTTAGAACTGACTGTTTAACGCTGGTTCGCGAAATGTCGCGGAAGCAAGAGTCGCCACCGTCTTTTATTTTCTCCAACGTGGAAAGGACAAAAGCACAGCAAAATTCCTTATTGAGATAGTTTCTCGGTTCGGGAGGTAGATTTATAGAAAGGGAAGGTGTTAGCACCCTTTCTATCCGTGGTTATCCACGGGCTCTTAGATACTTGCTCATTATGTTTTCAAAATGTTTGCTTTTCAATTGTGAGTGGGTTTGAAAAAGTTTCTTTGAAAGTTTTCGGAATAACTCTTGTATCAGTCCTCAAGAGTGTTTGAAAAATTGTTTTGAAAGCTTTTTTGAAAGTGTCGGTGTGAAAAGAGTTTTGATTTGTTTTTGAATAGAGCAAGTATCTATGAGTCATCTACCTACCCTAAGGAATTAGGCTGTGTAAATGTCCTTAAGGTAGTGCCATCCCACCATTGAGAGGTAGGTAGCACCACCGTTGGAGGTGTTCGGGTCAATTCGATTGTTAAGGATGATGTGGTCACCAGAGCAATGGTAGGACACCTTAGAAGCTACCCTTATGCCCTTGATCCTTTTTTAATCCGAGGCAACCGTTTCGAGGCAACTGGATCATGGACATAAGGACTTACTAAAACGTCCTATACTCGACGACCACGTTTCGAAGGCAACAGGTGAGGCGTACCCTAGAAGTGGTGTGTGAATTTGTGTGTTATTTTCATGTCAATATTTATCTTTGATCAGGGAATTGTGAGTTACGCTTGTTTTTAATTAGCCATACATTCTTTCATGCAATTTAGAATTTAAGAGTGCGGAAAGTAAAAGCGGAAAGGTAAAAAACTACGCTATTACAAGGCGCGGGTCTATACATCGCCAAAATACAAAGACCCATTTGATAAAAATGCGGAAGGTAAAAAGACCCAATTACTATTACAATCCTTGAGCAGTTACATAATATTCAAAAAAAGAAAATAAATGCGCGAAAGAATTAGAATTGAACGTTCGAGGGCGTTGGACCCTTTTGCTTGAAATTAAATTAATGCATAATAATTATTTAATTAAAGAAAATGTTTTTTATGTTTTTGGTATTTATGAAAATAAAGAAAATTAAAATCAAGAGAAACCCTAATTCTAAGTTGTTTTTAATTATTAAAGAAAATATACAAGTTAACCTAATTTACACCAATTAGTTAATTTACATATTTATTTACAAAAATATTTAATAATAATAATAAATAATAAGGCAAGTAATTAATTAAGAAAAAAAGATAAAAATGTCAAAAACCTAATTTCTACATATTTTTTATTTATTAAGAAAAAGTGTTAAAATTGAAACCTAATTTAACTAAATTAATTATTTAACATTTATTTACAAAAATATTCAAATGGTGAAATTAAATATTAATTAAAAAAACATTTTTTAGTTTCTGATTTTTTTAATTATGAAAATTAATTATTTGTGAATTAATAAAACAATTAAAAAAAGAATTAAAAAGAATTATAATTAAAAGAGAAAAATAAAATTAAAAGATGCAAACCAGGGGGTATCAGGCCCAAGGGGAGGTTTTTTGAAGTAATTTTGGAATTCAGGCCCAAGCACACAAGGCCTTGTTTGACTTCCCTGGTTGAGTGCACGTGGATTGACTAGCGTGTACCATGGACTGCATTATCTGGCCATTAGATGGAACATCAGGGGCACTTGGCAAGCCAGCATGTTAGGACGTAGGGTAGTCCTTTGAGTAAATGATGCATGGGAACGCATTAAAGCAAAAAATATGAATTTATGTGGGGGGACCTGGGAATCGAACCCAGGTCCCATTGTTTGCAAGACACCTCATCAACCAACTGAGCCAGGCAACGCGCTTGTTAACATAATGAAGAATAAATGTTATATAAAAATGCAATGTTAGTGGTATAAACAAAGAAAAGCGCGCCAGATATTTGAATGCCCCTATCATATGAAGACACGCATGCTTTCTTCTTCGTTTGCCTGAAACAAAAAGGACTGAATAGCGGGAGTTTTAAACCCCCACAACCTGAAAACGTGAAAATAGCGATTAGGCATATACTTAATATAAAAAAGGCGCGATGGTCTTAATAGCTTCGTCTTGATGCCACGAATTCATCCATGCAAGTTTGAAGGTCCAATTTTACAGTATATGGGAACCCCTAATTTTGAAGTTCCTGAAACCCTAAGTTTCATCAATGGTGGATTCGTCTACAGGCAGTGTTAGTCCAATTAAATGTTACCGATCGCTTCAGAACATCATTATTAGTGTAAATCAACAAATAAAACATAGGAATAATGCATGGAAATCATGTTTCGATTATCAACATATTAGTTCAAACCATAACCATATTTTACCGTTTCTTTGAGTATGGGGACTGGAAAATGGTTGCAACACGTTCAAAGAAGTCTCAGCAAGGGTTTGGAATCAACAATCTTCCCTGAATTGGACTGTAAATCAGAAAACAGTTTTGAGTTTTTATCAAAAATTTGCAAAGTGAATATGTGCTTTCAGCAGCTTTTTCGTCTGTGCTTGCATTAGGTTAGGTCTTGCATAAGTATATGAATGAAATTAGGTCAAGAAACCAGCCCAAAGATCCATGAATTGATGATTTCAATATTTGATTTTTTCATATCTCTTTCAATCTTTTTTTCATGCAAATCTTGCCAAATATGGATGATCTTGTCCCCTTGAGATGATGCACGAAATTTTTTGCATATAATGAACATATTTGCTGCACAAAAAAGATTTAAAACCATTATTTGATATTTTTCTCATAATTAAATCTAATTAAATGAATTAATAAGAATAAAAATTCAATTAATTAATTAAAAATAAGAAAATAAATCATTTTTAGCTCAATGGGTCGTGCATAGGCTTTGGGTAATGATTCAAGGAAGAATTTGAGGCCCATTAGCATTTTTGAAGCTTTTGAAGCAAAGTTGACTTTTCAAAATTCCCAAAAATTTCCCAACTTCTCCAAGGCATATCTTGCTCAATTTTGAAGCTATGATCATGTTCTTGGACATTTTGGAAAGGTCTTGAAGTCCTCTAACCAATGCCTTTGGTCCCATATCATTTTGATTTACCAATCTCAAGTTATGGTCTTTGACTTAAAATGCCTTTTTGTTGACTTTTGAAAATGACCTATAATGTTGAAATTGATAACTTTTTGTGAGAGCATTTCTTGGACTTGGAGTGTGAATATGAGTTGTAGGAAATGTCATCCTCTTCAAAATGAGCTTTGGATGGGATTTTTCTGATAAACCATGAAGAAGTTATGCCCTGGTCAATTTGCAGTTGACTTTTTCAACTGTCCAAAAATAGAAACTTTTGCATCTTGAGACTTTTTGAGCCATTCTTTGAGAATCATGATCAAGAATTGATCAAATGATGTTTGTGGCTTCAAAATAAGATGTTGACCAAAAATTTTGATTTTTGACTGTCAAATGACCATTTTGCCCCTACAGTTGACTGTGGAGCAATTAGGGTTTTTGACTTGTGCAATTTGATGCTGTGAGTCTTGAAACTTGACATATGGATGCTTGGCAATGTATATGGGTATATGGGACTTGATTGGACCCTTGGAAACCTCAATTTCTTTGCAAGAACCAAAACCCTAATTTTGACTGTGTTAGGAGGCCATTGGACTGTGCAACCCTTGAGAGATTTTGAATCATCTGGAGTTTGATCTTGACAAATCTTGAAGAATATGGGAGGGAAAATTTTGGGGTACAACACCTACCAAGGAAGACTGTCCCCCAGTAAAACAAAAGGTTCGCCGTATGCGCCCAGAGATGTCTGAGAAAATCAAGGCTGAAGTTATGAAACAATTCGACGCCGGTTTTCTAGCAGTTACTTCTTACCCTCAATGGGTCGCCAATGTGGTTCCTGTGCCAAAGAAAGATGGGAAGGTCCGAATGTGTGTTGACTACAGGGATCTGAACAGGGCGAGCCCTAAGGATGACTTCCCTCTACCTCATTTTGACGTTCTGGTTGACAACACCGCTCAGCACAAGGTCTTCTCCTTCATGGATGGTTACTCCGGTTATAATCAAATAAAAATGGCTCCCGAAGACATGGAGAAGACCACTTTTGTTACTCAGTGGGGCACCTTTTGCTACAAGGTTATGCCTTTTGGACTAAAGAATGTTGGTGCAACATATCAGCGTGCCATGGTTGCTTTGTTTCATGACATGATCCATCACGAGATTGAAGTATACATCGACGATATGATTGCAAGGTCCCAGACTGAGGAAGAACACCTTGACCATCTACAGAAGCTCTTTGACAGGTTGAAGTTGTACAAGTTGAGGTTGAACCCGAACAAGTGCACCTTCGGGGTGAGATATGGTAAGCTACTGGGTTTCGTTGTGAGCGACAAAGGTATTCAAGTGGACCCTGCCAAGGTGAAAGCCATACAAGAGATGCCAGCTCCCAAAACAGAGAAAGAAGTCAGAGGCTTTCTGGGACGTCTGAACTACATTGCCCGATTCATCTCACACCTGACCGCTACTTGTGAACCAATCTTCAAGTTACTAAAGAAAGATCAAGTAGTACGTTGGAACAATGAATGTCAGGCCGCTTTCGAAAGGATCAAAGAGTATCTCCCAGAGACACCCATCCTGATGCCACCAGTTGAAGGGAGACCTCTGATCTTATACTTGACAGTACTTGATAACTCAATGGGGTGTGTGCTGGGGCAGCATGACGAGTCTGGCCGAAAAGAGTGTTGTACCCCAAAATTTGCCCTCCCATATTCTTCAAGATTTGTCAAAAGCATGCTTCAAAATTCCCCAAGGGTTGTACAGTTCAAGGGCCTCCTAACAGTCAAAATTAGGGTTTTGGTTCTGACAAAGTAAATGAAGTTTCCAAGGGTCAAATCAAGCCCCACATGCCTATAAACATGGTCAAGCATCCTCATATAAAGTTTCAAGACTTACAGCACAGAATTGCACAGTCAAAAACCCTAATTGCACTACAGTCAACTGTAGGGGCAAAATGGTCATTTGACAGTCAAAAGTTCAAATTTTTGGTCAACATCTCATTTTGAAGCCACAAACATCATTTGATCAATTCTTGATCATTATTCTCAAAGCTTGGCTCAAAAATCATCAAGATGCAAAAGTTTCCATATTTGGACAGTTGAAAAAGTCAACTGCAAATTGACCAGGGCATAACTTCCACATGGATTATCAGAAAAATTCCATCCAAAGCTCATTTTGAAGAGAATGACATTTCCTACAACTCCTCTTCATATTGCAAGTCCAAGAAATGCTCTCACAAAAAGTTATCAATTTCAACATTATAGGTCATTTTCAAAAGTCAACAAAAAGGGACTTAAAGTCAAAGGCCATAACTTGAGATTGGTAACTCAAAATGACATGGGACCAAATACATTGGTTAGAGGACTCAAAGACCTTTCCAAAATGTCCAAGAACATGAGCAAAGCTTAAAAATTGAGCAAGTTATGCCTTGTGGAAGTTGGGAAATTTTTGGATATTTTGAAAAGTCAACATTGATTCAAAGGACCTAAAAATGCTAATGGGCCTCTTTTTCTTCCACAATTCATCATCCAAGACATGTGCACGACCATTTGGCCCAAAGGGAAGTTTTTTATCATTTTTATTTATTTATTTGGATTTTTTATTATTAATAATTCATTTAATTAAATAAAATACATGAAAAATACCAAGCCTAATGTTTTGAATCTTTTTGTGCATAGAATAGGATCAATATTTCGTGTACAATCAAATATGGAAGGAATTGAAGTGATTGGATATGATTGAAGCCAAAATAGCATGAAAAAATATTGAAAAAGATCTTTGAAAATCAAATCTGGAAAGTCATGAATGCCAAGGTTTTTGGTGGTTTTCTTTGACCTAAATCATTCACATATAAGGATGGATGCAAACCCTAATGCAGGAGAACTCCAAGCTGCGCAGAAAAGCCATATGCAAACTTGAATTTTTTCAAGAAAACTCCAATACTGAAAACTGAGTTTTAGGACGATTCAAGGCCAAATATTTGTTCCATTAGCTTCCTGAGGCTCCAAGGAAAGTTTTCCAATCAAAATCAATCATCCTAACGCCCTGAATTGGTAACACGATCGCAACCTGTACAGAAAATATTTCATATTCGTGCATCTCAATTCATGCATCTTTTGCAATTTTTAACATTTGATTTATGTTCATTATACAATTCTGAAGCTAACTGCGTGGTCTGATTTTGTTTTCGTGCACCATGGAAGGATTCACCATTGTTATCATCTAGGGTTTTCCAAGTTCTAAATTGGGCGTTTTCAGCTATTGTAAAATTAGGACAGGCCAATACCATGAACGAATTCAGCGTGTTCAGACGAAAACAAATTGATCCTCGCGCCTAATTTATGAGGCCATATGGCCTATTCGCTATTCTTAGATATGGCGTATTTTGGGGGGGGGGGGTAAAAACCCTCGCTAACCATCTTTTGTTTCAGGAAAAAAGAACAAGCGAGGAAGAAGACGCTTAGGTGGCCATCAGTGATTGGGTCATTCAAATTCTCGCGCGAAAAAAGCACTAGCGTTTGTTTTACTTTATTATATTTATTGTTTATATAATGAACAAAGAAAAGAAGCAGCACAGTTGGTCAGGCGTATGCGTGGTAATCTCTAGGACCTGGGTTTGAGCCCCAGGTCCTCACCCCTTTCATATTATTTTTCCTTTAATTGTTATCCCATGCAGATTCAACACAAGATTCCACCATATGCTCCTCCATCCAACACGCCACTTGGCCAATTGCACTCAATCAAGGGACCAGATCTGGAGACTATGATGAACCTCAGTCAATGCACAGGCATGCTAATCAAAAGGTCAACGAGGCCTAAGGCTTATTGGGCTTAAATTGCTAAGACTTACCTCCCAATTTGGGGACAGACCCCCCTAGGTTTGCAATGTCCTTCTCACTATTTTTTTTATTTGATTCAATTTTTTTTCTTTTATTTATTAATTCCTTTAATTTAATATTTTTCATAAAAAAAAACATAAAAAACAATAAAAAATCAGAAAAAGACAAAAATTAAATATATTTATTTAATTAGTATTTTTTGTAAATAAATTTCATTAATTGACTTAGTTTTTAATTTAGGATTTAACCTTAACATTTTTTAATAAAATCTAAAATTGGTAGAATTAGGGTTTCAAATCTCTTTTATCCTTTTTTCCTTTTTACCACTTTAATTATTAATTCTTCCTATTATTTTTATAAATCAAGATTCCATGTAATTAATTAGGTTAACTTAGGTTTAAACTTTAATATTTTTTAATAAACTAAAAACGATTAGAATTAGGGTTAGCATTTTAATTTCAATTAATCTCGTTAAATTCTCATAAATACAAAATCTCAAAAAAAACAACTTCCTTTTCTTTTAATTTTAATTAATTTAATCATTTAATTTAATTTTGCAAAAAGGGTCCAACGCCCTCGTTTTTAATTCTTATTTAATTCGCGTGTTTATTTCTTTTTCGTATAATTTTTATGTACCTCTCCTAAGGCCTTGTAAACTCGGACATTTTAATCTTTCGCACTTTATCTCTATTTATTTTTCTGTCAAATCGGGTCCTGGAAATTTTGGCGATGTGGACCCGCGCCTTTTGTAATAGTCTAGAACTTTACCTCTTTCGCACTTTTTTTAACTGTAATTAAATGCATGCAAGAATGAATGGACAAAAAATAAAAACAAACGCTTAGACCACCAATAACATGACAAGATAGAATATCTGAAAACGACACACAAATCACACACCACCCCTAGGGTACGCCTCACTGTTGCCTTGCCTCGAAAGGTGATCGTCGAGTAGAGGATGTTTTAGTAAGTCCTCATGATCCGAGAACCTGGCATGAGGGTAGCTTCTAAGGTGTCTTCCCGTTGCTCTGGTGATCACCATGTCCTGAACCTCGAATTGACCCGAACACCTCCAACGGTGGTGCTACCTACCTCTCAATGGTGGGATGGCACTACTTTAAAGGACATTTACACAGACGAATTCCTTAGGGTAGGTAGACGACTCTAGATACTTGCTCTAATTTCAAAACAAATCAAAAAAATACTTTTCACACCGACACCTTTTCAAAAAGCTTTCGAAAGCAAATTTTTCAAACACTCTTGAGGACCGATACAAGAGTCGAACTGGAATTTTCAAAGAAACTTTTTAAAACCCACAGTTGAAAAGCAAACAAACCATTTTTGAAAACACAAATGAGCAAGTATCTAAGAGCCCATGGATAACCATGGATAGAAAGGGTGCTAACACCTTCCCTTTCTATAATCTACCTCCCGAACCGAGAGCAATCTCTATAAGGAATTTTTCTATTCTTTTGTCCTTTCCATTTGGAGAAAATAAAAGACGGTGGCGACTCTTGCTTCCGCGACATTTCGCGAACCAGCGTTAAACAGTCAGTTCCAGATCCACCGATCACAGAACTGGCGACTCTGCTGGGGACTAAAACTTAAAGTGAGGTGTACCTTAGGGTTAGTTCATAACTGTGTTTTCAATTGCTTTCTTTGTGTGCTTTAAATTGTGGGTATTGTCTTGGGAGTTCTATAGATCCTAACCCGGATCTGGGGATACCTTCTTAGAAAGTAGCAACAAGGCTGTGAGGGAACTGTGCGGGGTATACCGACATGGTTGAAACAGTCTGCTACGTTGATGTGGCACTTTGGTGTGTACCGGTAACCCTTGAGTTCAGTCAAGGAGAGTACGGGGCCTCTGCGTGGTGTCGTGAAGCATCAACAGACCTTAGGAACCTTAATTGAACTATCTTGGCCTCTTTAGGGTAGTGAGATAACTGACTTTGGTGCAGTCCGAGGTTGGTTGATACTCGATACTACACTCAATTGAGGGTTGCTTTCCTGGAATATTTCGGTCGCCAGTTCAGTGGCTAAATCAAAACGATGAACAATGAAAGCAATCCAGTGATATTGGGACCCTTAGAACCCGGTTACTTCTAATAGGACAGGTTGAACCCACCAACTTTAAGAGGGTACTACCTAGACCTCATGCTGGCCTAAACCCTAAGGGCTTCTCTTGTGTGACTTGCGTGCCTTCGTACTTGACTACTTGCATGCTTGTTATCTGACACTTGAATTCCCTGCAGGTTTTGTTTGTAGTCCTTAATTAGGACTCATAACAGGTTGTACTAAGTTTCTTGCAGGTTTTGTTTGTAGTCCTTAATTAGGACTCATAACAGGTTGTACTAAGTTTCTTGCAGGTTTTGTTTATAGTCCTTAATTGGGACTCATGACAGGTTTTACTTGAGTTTCTTGCAGGTTTTGGTTTGTAGTCCTAAATGGGGACTCATAACAGGGTTTACTCACATTACCCCATGCATACCATAACATCATACCATTGCATACATCTTAACCCATTTCAAGGATCTCAAGGGCTTGTGATGCAGGTCATAGGGAATCAAACATCTAGCAAGGGGCAAAGAGGATTTATTTTCCTCTAGCAAAAAAGGTCAGGGGCTATGACCCACTGGATATGGTGAGCCTTTGACCCTTGAAGAAGGACTCTCAACAATATGCAGTACCTTCAATCAAGTTACCAGTTCCCAAATTCTAACCAATTTTCTTGTTTACCCCGCGAGGTCCTTGAAAGCATCGCATGCATATCATACATATCATTGCATAACAGGTACCCTTTCTCTGCAGGTTGCTTACCTTCTCCGCTGTTTATTTCAGCAGTCTCGTCATGAATCCTGAATCGTCTACTGAGCAATCCATCAAGGCCCTCCAGGCTCAGAATGCCCAGTTCCAAGAGCTGATCATGAATTTGGCCAAGGGGCAACAAGACCTGAAGACTCTGCTCTTGAAAAAGAAGAAGAATAGGACTGTTTTGTTCAGCCCTAGACGCAGATCTGGGAATACACTGCAGGATGAGGCTGAGAGGACAACTCCATCTGTGGGGAAAGGCAGTCATCAGGAGGAAAGGGTTCCCAGTCCAGTGGTCTCCGACAATGAGACAGATTTCAACGACGAACAATACCCTCCTGCTGAAGACAAGTACAAGCAGTTGGAAGACCGTCTGAATGCAATGGAAATTCAACAAGTACCTGGTTTGGATTTCGGAGATTTGGGTCTAACTTCTGGTGTGGTGATCCCACACAAATTCAAAGCACCCTCTTTTGCTAAGTACGATGGGGCATCCTGTCCCAGGCTGCATCTCAGGTCTTATGTGCGGAAGATTCAACCGTATACTGTGGACAAGAACTTGTGGATCCACTTCTTCCAGGAAAGTCTTTCAGGGACTCATCTCGAATGGTTTTATCAGCTGGATGGAACCAAGGTTCGTAACTGGGAGGAGTTGGCTACTGCTTTTTACAAGCAGTATCAGTACAATGCCGACCTCGCTCCTACGCGTACCCAACTCCAGGGTATGTCGTTAGGATCGGGAGAAGGTTTTAAAGAGTATCCGCAGAAATGGAGAGACCTGGCTGGAAGGGTACAACCACCGCTGACTGACCGTGAACTTGTGGACATGTTCTTGGGGACCCTGTCTGGTCCATTCTACAACCACCTGATCGGGAATTCGTCTGCTGGATTCACAGATCTTATCTTGACTGGAGAGCGAGTAGAAGCTGGCATCAGGTCTGGGGAAATTCAAGAGGCTGCACCTTCTGATAAAAAGCCTCATCATGGAAAGAAAGAGTCCAATGCTGTGCACGGTAAAAAGAGTCGTCATGAGGTAGGGGCAATCCAGATCTCCAATCCTAGACCTACTCAACAAGGACAGGGGAAGCAACGCAAGGAGAGCGCACCCAAACGATAGTACACCAAGCTCAACATGTCGTTGGATCAAGCACTACAACAAATGTTGAAGGCAGGGCTGATCACCTTAAGGGCTCCTCTTCGGAATCCGAACACTTCTGCTCCGAACTACCATCCCAATGATAGGTGCGCATATCATTCTGATAGCCCGGGGCATACCACGGACAACTGCTGGCCTCTCAAGAACAAGATTCAAGATATGATCGACGCTGGAGAGATTCAATTTGAATTATCTGAGACTCCGAACATAATCACTGCTCCATTGCCCAATCATTGAAGACCTTTTGTTTATTTGAATTTCTGAGTTGTATTTTTCTTTGCTTATACAAACAATTAATGTCATAGCAAACTTGTTTATTTCATTAATGCATCGCATATGTCTGTTCCGAAACAATATATTCGTATTCACTAAATGCAAATTATTTTCATATCTTTTCTGATGTCAACTCTTGATCTAAAGTTCTAAGCCTCTTGAAGGAGGATGACGAAAACGATACCGCGATCACTACAGTATGCTTTTGAAAAGACCCCGCTGATGAAGTACAGGCATTGTTTTAAATCCTAAACACTGGAGTTATAAGGAAGATAATCCCTCGTCAACCCCTCTGAGCCAAAGAAGTAGGAGTTTTTCTTTTCGAAATTAAAACCCTTAATCATAACCTGGGGCAGGGTAGTCTCTCAGTTGATCCAAGTGCATAACGAATGGCACCAAAGAGGTCCTTACAAAGCAGAGAAAAACGGTGATGGTTCCGAATAATCAATAAAGAAAGGCAGTCATTATCTCAAAAAATAAAAAACCCATTAAGTCAAAACCCATGAAGGAGACTTACAAAACTGGGGCATCCCGCTGACTGTAATTCCAAAAAAGGAAACAGTTCAGGCAAAAAAAAGAAAAAAGAAAGGGATAACAAAAAATCAGACAAGAAAGAGGTCTTACAAACCCTCAACAAAAAAAGGAATGACCGCCTATTCAAAATAAGTTATCAACGTCCGAACCATCATCGGAAAATCAGAGCAAAGACTCAAACAAGGTCTAACGTATGATCAACTGAGTTTAGGTTTGAAGAACATCACGAAGAGCGGGTGGGTACAAATAAAATTTGAGCCTTTATCCTTTGTTTCTTAAACCGTGAACCAGGCCACGTTATAACCCTTAAAAGTCCTAGCTGAAGCATGGGTTAGTTCGAAAGCATAATGTTACGAAGGGTATCCTGACTCCTTAAGGCCTACGATAAAATACGGAGTTGACATCACGTTTTACAAACATTCATTTGTTTTATGAAAAAGAATGCATTTTCAAAATCTTCAAGACAGACATAGGCTTTGCATTTTTAACATAACTTTGTTTGCATATGACTTTTTGTTTGAACCGCAGGGAAATTCGCACGATGAATACCAAGTGAACAAAAGCACTTCCAATCAAGGGGCAGACATGATCATGGTCCATCATCTGGGGCAATCCAATCAAGATTCGGAGAATCTCTCAAAGGCCAAAATAGCCTGGGGCAAATCTCCGCCTGAGTCACTTGGGGGCATTCCAGCAACAAATCTTGCCTGATCAAACACCTTCGGGTGGCGTGGCAAAATACTTCCAACAGGGGCAACTCCCTACATTCCCTGAACGTGGACATAGTCGAAAAAATACTATGCATAATCAAAGACCCGCTAGGTTGACATACCTAGGCAAAAATTAGGGCTTCCCGGCGAACCAAAAGGGTTCGGGCAAAATGAAGGGATGAAATGAAATTTGTACACCCGGCAAGTCGAAAACCTGAAAAGGCGGCTTGGGCAAAAATGGGTATCCCGGTGGACTGAAAACCCGAAAGGGCGGTCCAGGCAAAAGTTAGGGATCAAAGCGTACGACTATGTCCTGTCATCTTGTCACCTGCCTACCTGAAGAAGGTTTGACCCTCAACAATTATCAGCATCTCACAGGTGTCTCCCCCATAGAAACAGGGGCAATAATGGGTGGTCTAAGCAATCTGTTTGTTCTGTCCTCCAAGGTACCAAGTTAGGTTTCGTTGAAGAACATAACCAATACAGTTCAATACTTCCCCAGGAGAGTCCAATCCAGTTTCCCCAAGAAAGTTGGCCATCTCCCCAAGCAGTAAGCTTATCCCCAGCAGATTCTGGAAGCTTACCACTCGCGGAGCACGAACGCGTCTCCCGGCTTTATTCAAAGTTTATTTCCCTACCAGGATATAACTGGGTTATCCTCAGCCAAAAGCCACGGAAAGAGCGTCCTCGATGCAGTCTTCTTATCCCCAGCGAAGTCTATCAACACTTCCAACACAACAAGGGTATCCCCAGCAAGTTATTATCAACAACTCAACAAAGTATCTCTCTCCCCACAGAGTATTGCTTCCCAACAAGATCATTAGAGTACTTTTCCTCCCGCAGAGTAATCCATTCGCCAAGTTCATTCCCCGACGGAGTTATCTTCTCCTCCCGGTATTCCTGCAACTATCATCCCCATCGGAGGCAAAAATCTATTCTTCAACCGCAGCCCAGGAGTGACTTCCCGGCACTCGTCAAGGATTTATTTTCCTAAGACGAAAACATATGTTCATAAACATCACATCTTCATACATTATAGCATGCATATGCATCATACTACACGAATCTCATTAATTTTGAGGACATGTAGAAATCATGCAGTTCATGCATCATGATCTTGCATACAACTAATGCTTTACCTTTCAGGAAAGGTCAATACAAAGATGATTACTATCAACTATCGCAACTCTTTCTAGATATAGTTCAGATGTGAACCAGATATGGCGACGTTCTGATACTGCTTCCAGATTTCCTTCTAGATATAGTTCAGATGTGAACCAGATATGGCGACGTTCTAATACTGCTTCCAGATTTCCTTCTAGATATAGTTCAGATGTGAACCAGATATGGCAACATTCTGATACTGCTTCCAGATTTCCTTCTAGATATAGTTCAGATGTGAACCAGATATGGCGACGTTCTGATACTGCTTCCAGATTTCCTTCTAGATATAGTTCAGATGTGAACCAGATATGGCGACGTTCTGATACTACTTCCAGATTTCCTTCTAGATATAGTTCAGATGTGAACCAGATATGGCAACGTTTTGATACTGCTTCCAGATTTCCTTCTAGATATAGTTCAGATGTGAACCAGATATGGCGACGTTCTGATACTGCTTCCAGATTTCCTTCTAGATATAGTTCAGATGTGAACCAGATATGGCGACGTTCTGATACTGCTTCCAGATTTCCTTCTAGATATAGTTCAGATGTGAACCAGATATGGCAACGTTCTGATACTCCTTCCAGATTTCCTTCTAGATATAGTTCAGATGTGAACCAGATATGGCGACATTCTGATACTGCTTCCAGATTTCCTTCTAGATATAGTTCAGATGTGAACCAGATATGGCAACGTTCTGATACTCCTTCCAGATCCCCTTCTAGATATAGCTCGGATGTGACCCAGGCATGGCGACGTTCTGACACTTATTCCAGTTGAAGATTTCAAGACCTAGACCGGTTCAGATTTTTCTGTTTCTTATCCAGTCCAAGGCCTTCTCTAGTCCAGCTAAATCGACCCCAAACAGATTTTCCTGATAAAGGCTCATTAGAAGTTATCCAAGGTTCTCTCAATGATTGCTGTTGAGGTGGTAATCGCCTATGGTTCTCTCCCCGATACTGCGGAGGTGGTAATCCCAGATTTCGCTCAACGATTGCTGTTGAAGTTGAAGTTATCCAAGGTTCTCTCAATGTTTGCTGTTGAGGTGGTAATCGCCTATGGTTCTCTCCCCGATACTGCGGAGGTGGTAATCCCAGATTTCGCTCAACGATTGCTGTTGAAGTTGAAGTTATCCAAGGTTCTCTCAATGTTTGCTGTTGAGGTGGTAATCGCCTATGGTTCTCTCCCCGATACTGCGGAGGTGGTAATCCCAGATTTCGCTCAACGATTGCTGTTGAAGTTGAAGTTATCCAAGGTTCTCTCAATGTTTGCTGTTGAGGTGGTAATCGCCTATGGTTCTCTCCCCGATACTGCGGAGGTGGTAATCCCAAGATTTGCTCAACGATTGCTGTTGAGAATAAAGTCATCCAAGGTTCTCTCACCGTTCCTTTTGAGGTAGTAACCATCCCTGGTTCATTCATCACCGTTTGAAGCTCCAGATCCAGATCCTGTAACCAGTCAGGACACATCTACACAAAGAATTTGAAGACCAGCCCCCGAAACAGGTCAGGTACTCATTTTTCTTTTTTGCAGGTATGTAAGTTCTCGCTAAAGAAGCTCTTACGCGATCAACATCCAGATGGCATCTATAAGCCCATCCGCCATCCATCATCTCTTAGGATGGCATCTATAAGCCCATCATCCTATCCATCAATCTCCAAATGGCATCTATAAACCCATTCCCATCATCATACTGCTACTATGTGAGCGCAAATTTCTGGGCACTCTAGTGTTCAATCATCTTCCACCTTCGGATTACGAAAGGCACGTCAGCCAATTTGCATCCTCAGGTCTAAGAAGATTGAACAGGGGCAACTGTTGTACCCCAAAATTTGCCCTCCCATATTCTTCAAGATTTGTCAAAAGCATGCTTCAAAATTCCCCAAGGGTTGTACAGTTCAAGGGCCTCCTAACAGTCAAAATTAGGGTTTTGGTTCTGACAAAGTAAATGAAGTTTCCAAGGGTCAAATCAAGCCCCACATGCCTATAAACATGGTCGAGCATCCTCATATAAAGTTTCAAGACTTACAGCACAAAATTGCACAGTCAAAAACCCTAATTGCACTACAGTCAACTGTAGGGGCAAAATGGTCATTTGACAGTCAAAAGTTCAAATTTTTGGTCAACATCTCATTTTGAAGCCACAAACATCATTTGATCAATGCTTGATCATGATTCTCAAAGCTTGGCTCAAAAATCATCAAGATGCAAAAGTTTCCATATTTGGACAGTTGAAAAAGTAAACTGTAAATTGACCAGGGCATAACTTCCACATGGATTATCAGAAAAATTCCATCCAAAGCTCATTTTGAATAGAATGACATTTCCTACAACTCCTCTTCATATTGCAAGTCCAAGAAATTCTCTCACAAAAAGTTATCAATTTCAACATTATAGGTCATTTTCAAAAGTCAACAAAAAGGGACTTTAAGTCAAAGGCCATAACTTGAGATTGGTAAATCAAAATAACATGGGACCAAATACATTTGTTAGAGGACTCAAAGACCTTTCCAAAATGTCCAAGAACATGAGCAAAGCTTAAAAATTGAGCAAGTTATGCCTTGTGGAAGTTGGGAAATTTTTGGATATTTTGAAAAGTCAACATTGATTCAAATGACCTAAAAATGCTAATGGGCCTCTTTTTCTTCCACAATTCATCATCCAAGACATGTGCATGACCATTTGGCCCAAAGGGAAGTTTTTTATCATTTTTATTTATTTATTTGGATTTTTTATTATTAATAATTCATTTAATTAAATAAAATACATGAAAAATACCAAGCCTAATGTTTTGAATCTTTTTGTGCATAGAATAGGACCAATATTTCGTGTACAATCAAATATGGAAGGAATTGAAGTGATTGGATATGATTGAAGCCAAAATAGCATGAAAAAATATTGAAAAAGATCTTTGAAAATCAAATCTGGAAAGTCATGAATGCCAAGGTTTTTGGTGGTTTTCTTTGACCTAAATCATTCACATATAAGGATGGATGCAAACCCTAATGCAGGAGAACTCCAAGCTGCGCAGAAAAGCCGTATGCAAACTTGAATTTTTTCAAGAAAACTCCAATACTGAAAACTGAGTTTTAGGACGATTCAAGGCCAAGTATTTGTTCCATTAGCTTCCTGAGGCTCCAAGGAAAGTTTTCCAATCAAAATCAATCATCCTAACGCCCTGAATTGGTAACACGATCGCAACCTGTACAGAAAATATTTCATATTCGTGCATCTCAATTCATGCATCTTTTGCAATTTTTAACATTTGATTTATGTTCATTATACAATTCTGAAGCTAACTGCGTGGTCTGATTTTGTTTTCGTGCACCATGGAAGGATTCACCATTGTTATCATCTAGGGTTTTCCAAGTTCTAAATTGGGCGTTTTCAGCTATTGTAAAATTAGGACAGGCCAATACCATGAACGAATTCAGCGTGTTCAGACGAAAACAAATTGATCCTCGCGCCTAATTTATGAGGCCATATGGCCTATTCGCTATTCTTAGATATGGCGTATTTGGGGGGGGGGGGGGGGGGGGTTAAAAACCCCCGCTAACCATCTTTTGTTTCAGGAAAAAAGAACAAGCGAGGAAGAAGACGCTTAGGTGGCCATCAGTGATTGGGTCATTCAAATTCTCGCGCGAAAAAAGCACTAGCGTTTGTTTTACTTTATTATATTTATTGTTTATATAATGAACAAAGAAAAGAAGCAGCACAGTTGGTCAGGCGTATGCGTGGTAATCTCTAGGACCTGGGTTCGAGCCCCAGGTCCTCACCCCTTTCATATTATTTTTCCTTTAATTGTTATCCCATGCAGATTCAACACAAGATTCCACCATATGCTCCTCCATCCAACACGCCACTTGGCCAATTGCACTCAATCAAGGGACCAGATCTGGAGACTATGATGAACCTCAGTCAATGCACAGGCATGCTAATCAAAAGGTCAACGAGGCCTAAGGCTTATTGGGCTTAAATTGCTAAGACTTACCTCCCAATTTGGGGACAGACCCCCCTAGGTTTGCAATGTCCTTCTCACTATTTTTTTTATTTGATTCAATTTTTTTTCTTTTATTTATTAATTCCTTTAATTTAATATTTTTCATAAAAAAAAAACATAAAAAACAATAAAAAATCAGAAAAAGACAAAAATTAAATATATTTATTTAATTAGTATTTTTTGTAAATAAAGTTCATTAATTGACTTAGTTTTTAATTTAGGATTTAACCTTAACATTTTTTAATAAAATCTAAAATTGGTAGAATTAGGGTTTCAAATCTCTTTTATCCTTTTTTCCTTTTTACCACTTTAATTATTAATTCTTCCTATTATTTTTATAAATCAAGATTCCATGTAATTAATTAGGTTAACTTAGGTTTAAACTTTAATATTTTTTAATAAACTAAAAACGATTAGAATTAGGGTTAGCATTTTAATTTCAATTAATCTCGTTAAATTCTCATAAATACAAAATCTCAAAAAAACAACTTCCTTTTCTTTTAATTTTAATTAATTTAATCATTTAATTTAATTTTGCAAAAAGGGTCCAACGCCCTCGTTTTTAATTCTTATTTAATTCGCGTGTTTATTTCTTTTTCGTATAATTTTTATGTACCTCTCCTAAGGCCTTGTAAACTCGGACATTTTAATCTTTCGCACTTTATCTCTATTTATTTTTCTGTCAAATCGGGTCCTGGAAATTTTGGCGATGTGGACCCGCGCCTTTTGTAATAGTCTAGAACTTTACCTATTTCGCACTTTTTTTTAACTGTAATTAAATGCATGCAAGAATGAATGGACAAAAAATAAAAACAAACGCTTAGACCACCAATAACATGACAAGATAGAATATCTGAAAATGACACACAAATCACACACCACCCCTAGGGTACGCCTCACTGTTGCCTTGCCTCGAAAGGTGATCGTCGAGTAGAGGATGTTTTAGTAAGTCCTCATGATCCGGGAACCTGGCATGAGGGTAGCTTCTAAGGTGTCTTCCCATTGCTCTGGTGATCACCATGTCCCGAACCTCGAATTGACTCGAACACCTCCAACGGTGGTGCTACCTACCTCTCAATGGTGGGATGGCACTACTTTAAAGGACATTTACACAGACGAATTCCTTAGGGTAGGTAGACGACTCTAGATACTTGCTCTAATTTCAAAACAAATCAAAAAAATACTTTTCACACCGACACCTTTTCAAAAAGCTTTCGAAAGCAAATTTTTTAAACACTCTTGAGGACCGATACAAGAGTCGAACTGGAATTTTCAAAGAAACTTTTTAAAACCCACAGTTGAAAAGCAAACAAACCATTTTTGAAAACACAAATGAGCAAGTATCTAAGAGCCCATGGATAACCATGGATATAAAGGGTGCTAACACCTTCCCTTTCTATAATCTACCTCCCGAACCGAGAGCAATCTCTATAAGGAATTTTTCTGTGCTTTTGTCCTTTCCATTTGGAGAAAATAAAAGACGGTGGCGACTCTTGCTTCCGCGACATTTCGCGAACCAGCGTTAAACAGTCAGTTCCAGATCCACCGATCACAAAGAGCATGCAATTTACTACCTTAGCAAAAAGTTTACTGACTGTGAGACCCGATACTCACTGCTCGAGAAAACTTGTTGCGCTTTGGCATGGGCTGCTCGCCGGTTGAGATAGTATATGCTGACTCACACTACTTTGTTGATTTCAAAGATGGATCCAATCAAGTATATCTTCGAAAAGCCTGCCTTGTCCGGAAGAATAGCAAGATGGCAGATGATCTTGACTGAGTATGACATCCAGTACACGACTCAAAAGGCAATCAAGGGAAGTGTATTGGCAAACCATTTGGCACATCAGGCAGTGGATGATTACCAGTCTATGAACTTTGAATTCCCGGACGAGAATATCATGTTGATAACTGATTGTGAGACACCTGGACCGAATGAAGGACCTGAGGAGGGATCCCGATGGTCTATGTACTTTTATGGAGCTTTGAATGCTTTGGGTAATGGCATTGGCGCTGTGATCATATCTCCTAAAGGCTCTCATACCCCATTTACCGCCCGACTATGTTTCAACTGCACCAACAACATGGCGGAGTATGAAGCATGCATCATGGGTCTCCGAGCTGCAATTGACCTAAGGATTAAGTTTCTAAGTGTATTCGGAGATTCCTCTCTCGTGATCAGTCAGATCAAAGGCGAGTGGGATACGAAACACCCAAATCTTATTCCTTACAAGGAGTATGTATTGACGTTGCTTCCCCATTTTGAGGAGATAACCTTTGAACACTTCCCTAGAGAGGAGAATCAGTTGGCGGACGCACTGGCTACGATGTCTTCTATGTTCAAAGTCAATTGGGACAACGAGGCTCCCCGGATCATTATTGAAAGATTAGACGAACCTGCACATTGCTGTGATCTTGAGACTGAAGAGGTGCCAGGAAAGCCCTGGTATCATGAGGTGAAGAGGAACCTTAAAGCTCAAGAATACCCCGAGGGTGTATTTGTTAATGATAAGAAGTTTCTGAGGAGGTTCGTGGCGAAGTTCTTCATCAGCAATGGTATTCTTTACAAGCGTAACCATGATTCAACCTTGCTGCGTTGTGTGGATAAAAATGAAGCAGGAAGGCTCATGGCAGATTTACATGAAGGTACCTTCGGAACCCATTCCAGTGGACATACCATGGCAAAGAAAATCCTCCGGGCAGGATATTACTGGTCCACAATGGAAGCTGACTGTTATCAGCATTCTCGGACATGTCACAAGTGTTAGGTCTATGCTGATAAGGTGCACATACCTCCAGTACCTCTGAACATTTTAACGGCACCTTGGCCTTTTGCAACGTGGGGCATTGATATGCTCAGCAAGATCAGACCTACGATATCCAATGGGCATCGTTTCATCCTGGTAGCGATTGATTACTTTACAAAGTGGGTTGAAGCAACTTCCTTTGCTACCGTAACCAAGAACGTCGTGGCACGGTTCATTCGGCACAATCTGATTTGTCGATACGGTGTACCAGAGAGGATCATTACGGGAAATGGTACCAATCTCAACAACAAGATGATCACTAAGCTCTACGAGTAATTCAAAATACAACATCACAACTCTTCTCCTTACCGGCCGAAGATGAATGGGGTTGTAGAAGCAGCGAATAAGAACATTAAGAAGATTGTGCAGAAGATGACAGTGACGTACAAAGACTGGCATGCGATGTTACCATTTGCTCTTCATGGGTATCGTACCTCAGCGCGGACGTCAACAGGGGCAACACCTTATTCCTTGGTATATGGCATGGAGGCAGTCTTGCCCATTGAAGTTCAGATACCCTCTCTTCAGATCATGAAGGATGCAGGTTTGAGTGAAGATGACTGGATTCAGACCCGACTTGATCAACTGAACCTAATTGACGAAAAGAGACTCACTGCTATTTGTCATGGTCAGACGTACCAAAAACGGATGATCAAGGAATTTAACAAGAAAGTTAGACGACAAGAGTATCAAGTTGGGGACCTGGTAATCAAGCACATTATCTTATCTCAAGGTGATCCCAGGGGAAAATGGACCCCTACTTAGAAAGGGCCATTTGTGGTTAAGAACATTTTCTCAGGAGGAGCTATGATTCTAACCACCATGGATGGTGACGACCTTCCTCACCCCGTCAATGCAGAGATAGTAAAAAGATACTATGCATAATCAAAGACCCGCTAG
This sequence comes from Vicia faba, assembly GCA_948472305.1. Taxonomy (NCBI): domain Eukaryota; kingdom Viridiplantae; phylum Streptophyta; class Magnoliopsida; order Fabales; family Fabaceae; genus Vicia; species Vicia faba. Next base: position 319,545,532 of record OX451740.1, read on the forward strand.
GTTGACTGGCCTAGGCAAAAATAAGGGCTTCCCGGCGAACCAAAAGGGTTCGGGCAAAAATAAGGGATGAAAATGAAAAAAAAAATGTACACCCGGCAAGTCAAAAACCTGAAAAGGCGGCTTGGCCAAAAATGGGTATCCCGGTGGACTGAAAACCCGAAAGGGCGGTCCAGGCAAAAGTTAGGGATTAAAGCGTAACACTATGTCTCATTGGATCACCTTACATCTAGACTTCGGTATCAACTATCAAGCTCGGATGGCATTAACCAATCCGATTCATCTTCAACTAAGCAGCAAAGTGATGAGATGCTTGAAGATATAAAGGCAATAGCAGAGTTGGAACCCAGTGGGATTATTCACACAGCTATTTTGTTTCCTTTTCACAAATTGTATAAATTCTATTTGTTCGGCAGCGTTCTCTTACTAGGACGTCAACCTCTTGTACAAAAACGCCTATTTTCAGGCCCAACTTCAAAATCAATACAAATTCATTTTCAGACAAATTTCAAATTGTTTTTCCTTTACCTGTTTTGTTTTGCAAAGACCGTCCACAGGTTCATTTTTGATATATGCATTTGACATTAATTGCTGATCATAAATAATTACATGTGAAACAAAAGATAAATTACGGGTAATATCGGAAACAGGGGCATAAGAAATGTCCAAACTGTATAGTTGCTTTGTCCACCCGGTACCAAGGTAGGTTCAGCTGAAGAGGATGGCTGCGATACCTTCACTCTCGCAGAGTAAAACAGTAATGGTAGCTCTCCCAGCTGAAATTTGCAGTCAGGTACAAATCAGCATTACTCTCCCCAAGCAGAGTTAGTCTACCATCAGCCCTAAAAAGGTAGGGTATCCCCAGAAGGTCTTAATCTTCCCCAGCAGAGTATAAAGACATTCCCCAGCAAGTACAAGAGCATCCCCAACAATCTTAATATTCCTCAACGGAGTATAAGAATGTTCCCCGGTAGAGTCCAAGATATCCACAGTGGAGCCATTTCCCCAGCGCAGTCTAAAAAATGCTTTCCCAACAAAGTTGAATCATCTTCCCCAGTAGATTCTGGAAGCTTATCCCCTGCAAAGCGCAAATAAATCTCCCCAGCCAAATTCAGAGGGTTATCCACACAAGAGTCTAACTGGGTTATCCTCAGCAAGTGGCAACTGAAAGATCATCCCCAACAAAGTTCTTTCTTTCCCCAAGCAGGAGTTCTATCCTCAACAGATTCTATATCACCAGCAACGGTAATCCATCCCCAGCGGAGTTTATCATTAAAATCCCCAGCAGAGTGTATCAGCGGAATCCCCAGCGAAGTTTATCAGTTAAAATCTTCAGCAACACATCTCTTCCCCACAGAGTAATTCCCCTCGGAGTAATCTCTTCATCAGTTTATTCCCTAATGGAGTTCTTTTCTCCTGCAGGCTTATTCTCACAATCGCCTTCGTTTACCATCCCCAGCGGAAACGAAGAACTCAACTTTATTCTCCAGCAGCTCCGAGATTTATTTTCCCCAGCTAAAACATTACATGTCCATACATCATGATACATACATATACGTATCATACCATACAATCTCATTTATTTTGAGAACATCATTGCCTGATACATATCATGCATTACATACAGCTAACCTTTACCTTTCAGGAAAGATACAATCAAAATTCGAGTTATGAAGCTCGGGTACAACCGGATGGTATCTTGATTTCTACAACATAGTGTGAAGCCTGGATTACGGTCGGATAACGATGTCAGACTACCGCGAAGCCTGGATTACGACCAGATAGTGACTACTCTCAAAAGCAAGCTATGAAGCTCAGAGAACGACCGGATAATAGTTTATTCCCCAGTGAGACATGAAGCCCAGATTGCAATCGGATAGCAGCTCAGTAAGCACCATGAAGCCTAGATTCGACCAGATAGTGGTATATCATAAACACAAGTCGTGAAGCCCGGATCATGACCGGATAACAACTCAGCAAGTTATTGTGAAGCCTGGATCACGACCAGATAGCAACCAAGAGTACTACGAAGCCTGGATTTCGACCAGATAGTGGTATGATACATTGTGAAGACTGGATTACGACCAGATAGCAACCAAGAGTACTACGAAGCCTGGATTTCGACCAGATAGTGGTATGATACATTGTGAAGACTGGATTACGACCAGATAGCATTAAGGGACACTGTGAAGCTTGGATTACGACCAAATAACAATTTACCCAACTAGTTACTGTGAAGCCCGGATTCGACCGGATACTAGTAAACCCAACAGTCAAAAGGAAGCCCTGATGCGACCGGATAACCACTTGATTTATTCTGAAGCCTGGATTTCGACCAGATAAGAAGTGAGGTATTGTGAAGACTGGATTACGACCAGATAGTGGTACAAAGCACTATGAAACTTGGATTCCGACCAAATAGCAATTTACATGGACAGTTACTAAGAAGTCCGAAGTCGGCCGAATATTAGTGTGCCCTAAATTCACGTTGAAGCCCGGATGCGACCGGATAACCACTTGATTTATTATGATGCCTGGATTTCGACCAGATAAGAAGTGAAGTATTGCAAAGCCTGGGTTACAAGCAGATAGCAAGTTTAATCTCATCTCCCCTGTAAGTTAATGTAAAGCCTGGATTACGACCAGATAGCAGTCAGTCTTATCACTATGAAGCTCGGGTTGCAACCAGATAGTAGTTCACTCTCACCTCTTCAACAGAGATGATTCCCCAGTAGAATAACGGACGACCGAAGCTCCTAAAGTTCTATTTCTCCTAAGACAAAGAGCAGCATTCCCCGACGGAATCTCCCTCAACAACAAGTATACAAGCTCTCGCTAAGGAATCTCTTACGCGATCGACACTCCTTCGGATGGCATCTTTAAGCCTATCTCTCATCAGCAATCTCCAGATGGCATCTGTAAGCCCATTCCCGACATCACAAGACAAATACTACTTCATGCGAGTGCAAATTTCTGGGCACTCTAGTGTTCAATCATCTTCCACCTTCGGATCATAAAAGGCCTGAACGCCAATCTATATCCTCAGGTTTAAGAAGATTGAATGGGGGCAACTGTTGTACCCCAAAATTTTCCCTCCCATATTTCTCAAGACATGTCAAGAATCATCCCCAAGTTGCTCAAGATGGCTCAAGAGTTGGACAGTCAAATCACCTCCTAAGGCAGTCAAGTCAAAATTAGGGTTTTGTGTTGCATCAAGGTCCTTACATCAAAATGATCTCAAATTCTCCCCAATATCCTAATATTTTCTCAAGTTCATCCATGTCAAATTTCAAGCCTTGCAAAGGAAGTTTGGTCAGTCAATTGCTCAAGAGGTCCAAAAATCGACTGTGCTAGGGCAAAAGTCAACTGTGACCTAAATACAGTCAAACCTCAAGATTTTTTGTCAAAATTCTCATTTTGAATGATAATTCATCATTTTATCAAGGGTTCATCATGATTCATCAAGGATTGCTCAAGATTCATCAAGATTCAAAAGTTGCTAAATTAGGGTTTTGTAGGAAAAAGTCAACTCAACTTTGACCAAGCATAACTTTCTCATACTTTATGAGAAATGATCCATCCAAAGCTCATTTTGAAGAGGATTCAATTTCCTACAACCCATCTTCACACCCAAAGATCAATAAATGCACTCACAAAAAGTTACAAATTTGGACATTATAGGTCATTTTTGAAAGTCAACAAAAACACCTTTTTTTCCAAAGCTTATAACTTGAGCATGGAATATCAAAATGAGATGAGACCAAAAGGGTTTGTTATAGTACATCTCAAGATTTCTAAAAAGTCCAGTAACACTTCCAAAAGTTCAAAATTGAAGAAGTTATGCATTGTTGAAGTTGTATATTTTTCCAAAATTGCCAAAAGTCAACTATCCCCAAAACATCAAATTTTGACAAAATGGCCCACTTTTTTCCACTTGATATGGTCTTGTCATGCCACACTCGTGTCCCATATTTAATTTCATGGCCATTCATTTATTTTTCTATTTTATTTAATTTTTATTGATTTAATTCATTTTAAATCAATATTAAATCAAATAAAATCTAAAAATTGATGTAATGAGATTCTTGTGGTCATTATAGGTCTTCATTGTCAAGACAGACCAAACCAAATCCGAATCATGCCTTATGGTGCACAGAATATTTGATTTGAGCCATTTTTGGAAATTTGTTAATGGAAGATCATATCAAATCATGAATCTTCAATGCACATGGATTCAGGCCAAAAGGTTAAACCTAATTCATTCTATAATACTTGTACAAGCCACACACATCAAGAACACGCACAAAGCATTGCATAAACGGCCATACAAAGTTTGGAAAAAGTGTGAAAAAGTGTGAGATCAAAAACAACATTAGAGCTCGATTCAAAGCAAAAGCTGGACACTAATCCCTTGCTGGCAATCCCCTGAAGCGATACCAACCAAAATCAAGCCTTCTCATCGCCTGAAACTCGTTGTAAGTCATCACGAATACACCTCTGTATATGAAAACGTAACTCATCATTCTTGCATCTTTTTGCCAATTTTCTTGTACATTCATACTTGCCATTCAATTTCCAATTACTCTATAATATTTAATTTTGTTTTCATGGCTTATAACCCCGTATCCAGAGCTAGGGTTCTTGTTCTTGCTTTTTAGGCATTTTTGATGCAGGATAAATTGAGACTAATGATGGGTATAGGGATGATCATGGGAGAGAGACGAATGCAGTGATGGTCTCCATTGGCATTTATATGGCATGTAGCTCATGATAGGATGATGCCATGGATTTAGTTGCGGAATAAAATCCTCAGGTAAACGAACCAGTCTTCGTTGAAGAAGACGAAGACGTGTCCTAGCTTCATTGGACAATTCAAACAAATTGCGCGTTTTTTTTTATTTTCAGCATGATTAATTGATTTGTCCATATAATGTTTGTTGTATATTCCATTAACAATAAAGCAGCATTGGTGGAGTGGTTGGAGTGCTGGCATTTGAGCATTGGGACCTGGGTTCGAATCCCATGTCCCCCAAAAACTTTGTTGAATTTTGTTTTCAGGTAATCTCACGCAGCGTTCAAAGATTTGGTCCACCATACGCCTCAAGGATCCACCTGCCAGATGGCTTGCAAATCAGATCCAATGATCCAGATTGAAGGTTCACCATGAACCCTGGTCAACATGCGCCTATGGAATCACAATCAAATAAGGCTGGACAAAAATGGGCCTGGAAATTGCAAGTCACACCTCCAAAATTGGGCCCAAATCCCCCTGAGTTTGCTCTCTTTTTTTTGGCAAAATAGTCATTTTGGTCCCTTAACTATACCCTTGGGTTCACATTGGTCCCTTAACTTTTTTTCGTGTCATTTTGGTCCCTTAACTTTCAAAAAGTTTCATTTTAGTCCTTTTTGTCTAATTAGCGACGGAAAAACTTTGAAATACGTCGCTAAATCTGTCGCTAATTAGACAAAAAGGACTAAAATGAAACATTTTGAAAGTTAAGGGACCAAAATGACCCGGAAAAAAATTAAGGGACCAATGTGAACCCAAGGGTATAGTTAAGGGACCAAAATGAGTATTTTGCCTTTTTTTTATTTTTTATTTTCTTTCATTATTTTCCTATTTTATTTATTGTTTTATTATTATTATTTTAATTAATTACTAACCCATTAATTTTTCTCATAAAATCAGAAAACCTAAAAAATAATATTTTTATTAATTTCATTATTTTATTTTTTTGTAAATAAACAATAAGCAATTTATTTAGTTTTTAATTAGGTATAATTTTAACAATTTTTTGCAATAAATTAAAATTAACTAGAATATTAGGTTTTAACATTTTTAATCATTTTATTTTATTTCCTTAATTATAAGTAAAACCCAAAAAAAATTTCATTTAATTAATTAATTTAATTATTAACTTAGACTTAATTTTTAATTCAAAAAAAATAACAAAAAATGTTTTCTTTAATAAAAAAAGTGTCAAAACCCTAAAATTACTCCGATTTAATTTTCTCGCACGCGTATTATTTTATCCAATAATGTAATTGCTTCGGGAATGTAATAGTTTTCAAATTAGGACTTTATTTATTTATCGCTTTCTTTTATTTTTCCGCAATTTAAATTAAAGGGTTTGTCTTTGGCGATGTAAATACCTGACGCCTTGTAATAACTTAGATTTACCTTCCCGCAATTTAATTTCCGCACAATATTGACTGCTAGATGTTTGATAAATAGGCAATGCATGACAAGATTAATCTTTAACCTAAAATCAACAGTAGTTCACCATAACATGTATAAAGATAATATAACTGAAAAATAACATACTCGCACATGCCACTCTTAGGGTACACCTCACTTGGTTGCCTCGAACGTGGTCATTGAGTATATGAAGTTTTAGAGGTCGCCCTCTTGTCCAAAGATCATAAGTTGCCTCGAAACGGTTGCCTCGGATAAAATGATCTAAGACATTAGGGTTACCGCTAAGGCGTCCTAACGTTGCTTTAGTGACCACACGTCCCTTAATCGAATTGACCCTTAAACTCCAACGACGATGCTACCTACTCATCAATAGTGGGCTAGCATTGTCTAAAGGACACTTGTACAGTTTCATTCCCTTTTGAGTAGGTAGATGGTTCTTAAGTACTTTCTCCTTTTAAAACAAAATAAAACTTTTCACACTTACACACCTTTCAAACAAAAACTCCTTTCAAACCCACAAACACAAAGAAAAGCAAATTTTGAAAACACTTTGAGCAAGTACCTAAGAGCCCGTGGATAACCACAGATAGAAAGGGTGCTAACACCTTCCCTTTCTATAATCTACCTCCCGAACCCGAGAAATATCTCAAAAAGGATTTTTTTTTGTGCTTTTGTCCTTTCCTTGTTGGATAAAATAAAAGACGGTGGCGACTCTTGCTTACCGCGACATTTTGTGAAAACAAACGTAAACAGGAACCAGCATTCCAAAACAGTCAGTTCTCATTCCCACCGATCACAGAACGTTGTACCCCTAAATTTTCCCTCCCATATTTCTCAAGACATGTAAAGAATCATCCCCAAGTTGCTCAAGATGGCTCAAGAGTTGGACAGTCAAATCACCTCCGAAGGCAGTCAAGTCAAAATTAGGGTTTTGTGTTGCATCAAGGTCCTTACATAAAAATGATTTCAAATGCTCCCCAATATCCTAATATGTTCTCAAGTTCATCCATGTCAAATTTCAAGCCTTGCAGAGGAAGTTTGGTCAGTCAATTGCTCAAGAGGTCCAAAAATCGACTATGCTAGGGCAAAAGTCAACTGTGACCTAAATACAGTCAAACCTCAAGATTTTTTGTCAACATTCTCATTTTGAAGGATAATTCATCATTTGATCAAGGGTTGATCATTATTCATCAAGGATTGCTCAAGATTCATCAAGATTCAAAAGTTGCTAAATTAGGATTTTGTAGGCAAAAGTCAACTCAACTTTGACCAAGCATAACTTTCTCATACTTTATGATAAATGACCCATACAAAGCTCATTTTGAAGAGGATTCAATTTCCTACAACCCATCTTCACACACCAAGACCAAGAAATTCACTCACAAAAAGTTACAGATTTGGACATTATAGGTCATTTTTGAAAGTCAACAAAAACACCTTTTTTGCCAAAGCTTATAACTTAAGCATGGAATATCAAAATGAGATGAGACCAAAAGGGTTTGTTAGAGTACATCTCAAGGTTTCTAAAAAGTCCAGTAACACTTCCAAAATTTCAAAATTGAAGAAGTTATGCATTGTTGAAGTTGGGCATTTTTCCAAAATTGCCAAAAGTCAACAATCCCCAAAACATCAAATTTTGACAAAAGGGCCCACTTTTTTCCACTTGATATGGTCTTGTCATGCCACACACGTGTCCCATATTTAATTTCATGGCCATTCATTTATTTTTCTATTTTATTTAATTTTTATTGATTTAATTCATTTTAAATCAATATTAAATCAAATAAAATCTAAAAATTGATGTGATGAGATTCTTGTGGTCATTATAGGTCTTCATTGTCAAGATACACCAAACCAAATCCGAATCATGCCTTATGGTGCACAAAATATTTGATTTGAGCCATTTTTGGAAATTTGTTAATGGAAGATCATATCAAATCATGAATCTTCAATGCACATGGATTCAGGCCAAAAGGTTAAACCTAATTCATTTTATAATACTTGTACAAGCCACACACATCAAGAACACACACAAAGCATTGCATAAACAGCCATACAAAGTTTGGAAAAGTGTGAAAAAGTGTGAGATCAAAAACAACATTAGAGCTCGATTCAAAGTAAAAGCTGGACACTAATCCCTTGCTGGCAATCCCCTGAAGCGATACCAACCAAAATCAAGCCTTCTCATCGCCTGAAACTCGCTGTAAGTCATCACGAATACACCTCTGTATATGAAAACATAACTCATCATTCTTGCATCTTTTTGCCAATTTTCTTGTACATTCATACTTGCCATTCAATTTCCAATTATTCTATAATATTTAATTTTGTTTTCATGGCTTATAACCCCGTATCCAGAGCTAGGGTTCTTGTTCTTGCTTTTTAGGCATTTTTGAAGTAGGATAAATTGAGACTAATGATGGGTATAGGGATGATCAGGGGAGAGAGACGAATGCAGTGATGGTCTCCATTGGCATTTATATGGCATGTAGCTCATGATAGGATGATGCCATGGATTTAGTTGCAGAATAAAATCCGCAGGTAAACGAACCAGTCTTCGTTGAAGAAGACGAAGACGTGTCCTAGCTTCATTGGACAATTCAAACAAATTGCGTGTTTTTTTATTTCCAGCATGATTAATTGATTTGTCCATATAATGTTTATTGTATATTCCATTAACAATAAAGCAGCATTGGTGGAGTGGTTGGAGCGCTGGCATTTGAGCATTGGGACCTGGGTTCGAATCCCAGGTCCCCCAAAAACTTTGTTGAATTTTGTTTTCAGGTAATCTCACGCAGCGTTCAAAGATTTGGTCCACCATACGCCTCAAGGATCCACCTGCCAGATGGCTTGCAAATCAGATCCAATGATCCAGATTGAAGGTTCACCATGAACCCTGGTCAACATGCGCCTATGGAATCATAAAGATCAAACAAGGCTGGACGAAAATGGGCCTGGAAATTGCAAGTCACACCTCCAAAATTGGGCCCAAACCCCCTGAGTTTGCTCTTTTTTTTTTTATTTTCTTTCATTATTTTCCTATTTTATTTATTGTTTTATTATTATTATTTTAATTAATTACTAACCCATTAATTTTTCTCATAAAATCAGAAAACCTAAAAAATAATATTTTTATTAATTTCATTATTTTATTTTTTTTGTAAATAAACAATAATCAATTTATTTAGTTTTTAATTAGGTATAATTTTAACAATTTTTTACAATAAATTAAAATTAACTAGAATATTAGGTTTTAACATTTTTAATCATTTTATTTTATTTCCTTAATTATAAATAAAACCCAAAAATATTTTCATTTAATTAATTAATTCAATTATTAACTTAGACTTAATTTTTAATTAAAAAAAATAACAAAAAATGTTTTCTTTAATAAAAAAGGGTCAAAACCCTAAAATTACTCCGATTTAATTTTCTCGCACACGTATTATTTATCCAATAATGTAATTGCTTCGGGAATGTAATAGTTTTCAAATTAGGACTTTATTTATTTATCGCTTTCTTTTATTTTTCCGCAATTTAAATTAAAGGGTTTGTCTTTGGCGATGTAAATACCCGACGCCTTGTAATAGCTTAGATTTACCTTCCCGCAATTTAATTTCCGCACAATATTGACTGCTAGATGTTTGATAAATAGGCAATGCATGACAAGATTAATCTTTAACCTAAAATCAACAGTAGTTCACCATAACATGTATAAAGATAATATAACTGAAAAATAACACACTCGCACATGCCACTCTTAGGGTACACCTCACTTGGTTGCCTCGAACGTGGTCATTGAGTATAGGAAGTTTTAAAGGTCGCCCTCTTGTCCAAAGATCATAAGTTGCCTCGAAACGGTTGCCTCAGATAAAATGATCTAAGACATTAGGGTTACCGCTAAGGCGTCCTAACGTTGCTTTAGTGACCACACGTCCCTTAATCGAATTGACCCTTAAACTCCAACGACGATGCTACCTACTCATCAATAGTGGGCTAGCATTGTCTAAAGGACACTTGTACAGTTTAATTCCCTTTTGAGTAGGTAGATGGTTCTTAAGTACTTGCTCATTTTAAAACAAAACAAAACTTTTCGCACTTACACACTTTTCAAACAAAAACTCCTTTCAAACCCACAAACACAAAGAAAAGCAAATTTTGAAAACACTTTGAGCAAGTACCTAAGAGCCCGTGGATAACCACAGATAGAAAGGGTGGTAACACCTTCCCTTTCTATAATCTACCTCCCGAACCCGAGAAATATCTCAAAAAGGAATTTTTCTGTGCTTTTGTCCTTTCCTTGTTGGATAAAATAAAAGACGGTGGCGACTCTTGCTTACCGCGACATTTTGCAAAACTAAACGCAAACGGGAACCAGCATTCCAAAACAGTCAGTTCTCATTCCCACCGATCACAGAACGTTGTACCCCTAAATTTTCCCTCCCATATTTCTCAAGACATGTCAAGAATCATCCCCAAGTTGCTCAAGATGGCTCAAGAGTTGGACAGTCAAATCACCGCTTAAGGCAGTCAAGTCAAAATTAGGGTTTTGTGTTGCATCAAGTTCCTTACATCAAAATGATCTCAAATGCTCCCCAATGTCCTAATATGTTCTCAAGTTCATCCATGTCAAATTTCAAGCCTTGCAGAGGAAGTTTGGTCAGTCAATTGCTCAAGAGGTCCAAAAGTCGACTATGCTATGGCAAAAGTCAACTGTGACCTAAATACAGTCAAACCTCAAGATTTTTTGTCAACATTCTCATTTTTAAGGATAATTAATTATTTGATCAAGGGTTGATCATTATTTATCAAGGATCGCTCAAGATTCATCAAGATTCAAAAGTTGCTAAATTAGGATTTTGTAGGAAAAAGTCAACTCAACTTTGACCAAGTATAACTTTCTCATACTTTATGAGAAATGACCCATACAAAGCTCATTTTTAAGAGGATGCAATTTCCTACAACCCATCTTCACACACCAATATCAAGAAATGCACTCACAAAAAGTTACAAATTTGGACATTATAGGTCATTTTTGAAAGTCAACAAAAACACCTTTTTTGCCAAAGCTTATAACTTGAGCATGGAATATCAAAATGAGATGAGATCAAAAGTTTTTGTTAGAGGACATCTCAAGGTTTCTAAAAAGTCCAGGAACACTTCCAAAAGTTCAAAATTGAAGAAGTTATGCATTGTTGAAGTTGGGCATTTTTCCAAAATTGCCAAAAGTCAACTATCCCCAAAACATCAAATTTTGACAAAAGGACCCACTTTTTTTCCACTTGATATGGTCTTTTCATGCCACACACGTGTCCCATCTTTAATTTCATGGCCATTCATTTATTTTTCTATTTTATTTAATTTTTATTAATTTAATTCATTTTAAATCAATATTAAATCAAATAAAATTTAAAAATTGATGTAATGAGATTCTTGTGGTCATTATAGGCCTTCATTGTCAAGATAAACCAAACCAAATCCTAATCATGCCTTATGGTGCACAAAATATTTGATTTGAGCCATTTTTGGAAATTTGTTAATGGAAGATCATATCAAATCATGAATCTTCAATGCACATGGATTCAGGCCAAAAGGTTAAACCTAATTCATTCTATAATACTTGTACAAGCCACACACATCAAGAACATGCATAAAGCATTGCAGAAACGGCCATACAAAGTTTGGAAAAAGTGTGAAAAAGTGTGAGATCAAAAACAACATTAGAGCTCGATTCAAAGCAAAAGCTGGACACTAATCCCTTGCTGGCAATCCCCTGAAGCGATACCAACCAAAATCAAGCCTTCTCATCGCCTGAAACTCGCTGTAAGTCATCACGAATACACTTCTGTATATGAAAATGTAACTCATCATTCTTGCATCTTTTTGCCAATTTTCTTGTACATTCATACTTGTCATTCAATTTCCAATGATTCTGTAATATTTAATTTTGTTTTCATGGCTTATAACCCCGTATCCAGAGCTAGGGTTCTTGTTCTTGCTTTTTAGGCATTTTTGATGCAGGATAAATTGAGACTAATGATGGGTATAGTGATGATCACTGGAGAGAGACGAATGCAGTGATGGTCTCCATTGGCATTTATATGGCCTGTAGCTCATGATAGGATGATGCCATGGATTTAGTTGCGGAATAAAATTCGCAGGTAAACGAACCAGTCTTCGTTGAAGAAGACAAAGACGTGTCCTAGCTTCATTGGACAATTCAAACAAATTGCGCGTTTTTTTTATTTCCAGCATGATTAATTGATTTGTCCATATAATGTTTGTTATATATTCCATTAACAATAAAGCAGCATTGGTGGAGTGGTTGGAGCGCTGGCATTTGAGCATTGGGAGCTGGGTTCGAATCCCAGGTCCCCCAAAAACTTTGTTGAATTTCGTTTTCAGGTAATCTCACGCAGCGTTCAAAGATTTGGTCCACCATACGCCTCAAGGATCCACCTGCCAGATGGCTTGCAAATCAGATCCAATGATCCAGATTGAAGGTTCACCATGAACCCTGGTCAACATGCGCCTATGGAATCACAAAGATCAAACAAGGCTGGACGAAAATGGGCCTGGAAATTGCAAGTCACACCTCCAAAATTGGGCCCAAACCCCCTGAGTTTGCTCTTTTTTAATTTATTTCCTTTCATTATTTTCCTATTTTATTTATTGTTTTATTTTTATTATTATTTTAATTAATTACTAACCCATTAATTTTTCTCATAAAATCAGAAAACCTAAAAAATAATATTTTTATTAATTTCATTATTTTATTTTTTTGTAAATAAACAATAATCAATTTATTTAGTTTTTAATTAGGTATAATTTTAACAGTTTTTTGCAATAAATTAAAATTAACTAGAATATTAGGTTTTAACATTTTTAATCATTTTATTTTATTTCCTTAATTATAAATAAAACCCAAAAATATTTTCATTTAATTAATTAATTTAATTATTAACTTAGACTTAATTTTTAATTCAAAAAAAAATCACAAAAAATGTTTTCTTTAATAAAAAAGGGTCAAAACCCTAAAATTACTCTTATTTAATTTTCTCGCACGCGTATTATTTTATCCAATAATGTAATTGCTTCGGGAATGTAATAGTTTTCAAATTAGGACTTTATTTATTTATCGCTTTCTTTTATTTTTCCGCAATTTAAATTAAAGGGTTTGTCTTTGGCGATGTAAATACCCGACGCCTTGTAATAGCTTAGATTTACCTTCCCGCAATTTAATTTCCGCACAATATTGACTGCTAGATATTGATAAATAGGCAATGCATGACAAGATTAATCTTTAACCTAAAATCAACAGTAGTTCACCATAACATGTATAAAGATAATATAACTGAAAAATAACACACTCGCACATGCCACTCTTAGGGTACACCTCACTTGGTTGCCTCAAACGTGGTCATTGAGTATAAGAAGTTTTAGAGGTCGCCCTCTTGTCCAAAGATCATAAGTTGCCTCGAAACGGTTGCCTCGGATAAAATGATCTAAGACATTAGGGTTACCGCTAAGGCGTCCTAACGTTGCTTTAGTGACCACACGTCCCTTAATCGAATTGACCCTTAAACTCCAACGACGATGCTACCTACTCATCAATAGTGGGCTAGCATTGTCTAAAGGACACTTGTACAGTTTAATTCCCTTTTGAGTAGGTAGATGGTTCTTAAGTACTTGCTCATTTTAAAACAAAACAAAACTTTTCGCACTTACACACCTTTCAAACAAAAAATCCTTTCAAACCTACAAACACAAAGAAAAGCAAATTTTGAAAACACTTTGAGCAATTACCTAAGAGCCCGTGGATAACCACGGATAGAAAGGGTGCTAACACCTTCCCTTTCTATAATCTACCTCCCGAACCCGAGAAATATCTCAAAAAGGAATTTTTCTGTGCTTTTGTCCTTTCCTTGTTGGATAAAATAAAAGACGGTGGCGACTCTTGCTTACAGCGACATTTTGCAAAAACAAACGCAAACGCGAACCAGCATTCCAAAACAGTCAGTTCTCATTCCCACCGATCACAATCTTGATGCAAACTGAAACCCTAATTTGAGGTAGACTGCCTTAGGAGAGGGTTTGCCTGGTCAACCCTTGGACTTCCTTGAGCAATTTGAGGACCTCACTTGAAAGGTATTGAGAAATATGGGAGGGAAAAATTTGGAGTACAACAGCTTCCCCTGTTTAATCTTGTTAAACCTGAGGATGTAGATTGGCTTGCTTGCCTTTCGTGATCCGAAGGTGGAAGATGATTGAACACTAGAGTGCCCATAAATTTGCACTCGCATGAGGTGATACTTATCTTGTGATGTCAGGAATGGGCTTATAGATGCCATTTGAACTTGGGAGCTGATGATGAAACGTAGAGAATTGCATCCTCTTCAAAATGATCTTTGGATGGATCATTTTTTATAAAGTATGAGAAAGTTATGCTTGGTCAAAGTTGAGTTGACTTTTCCTGCAAAACCCTAATTTAGCAACTTTTGAGTTTTGATGAATTATGAGCAATCCTTGAGGAATCATGATCAACCCTTGATCAAATGATGAATAATACTTCAAAATGAGGATGTTGACCAAAAAGTGTCGATCGCATAAGAGATTCCTTTACGAGAGCCTGTATACTTGTTGTTGAGGAGGATTTCGCTGGGGAATACTGGTCTCTGTCTTGAGAGAAATAGAATTTTAGGAGCTTCAGTCGTCCGTTATTCTACTGGGGAATCATCTCTTAGTCGGGGAGGTGAAAATAAACTGTTATCTGGTCGTGTTCCAGGCTTTACAGTGATTTGCTGAGGAAAATAAGTCTGACTGCTATCTGGTCGTGCTCTAGGCTTTACAGTGACTTACTGGGGAGATGAGATTAAACTTGCTATCTGGTCGTTCTCCAGGCTTTGCAATTTCTCTATTCTTATCTGGTCATACTCCAGGCTTCAGAAGGAATTAAGTTGTTATCCGGTCGCATCCGGGCTTCAACTTGAATTTAAGGCATACTAATATCTGGTCGATTCCGGGCTTCTTAGTAATTGGCCAGGTAAACTACTATTCGGTCGAATTCTGAGCTTCGCAGTATCCCATACTGTTATCTGGTCGATTCCAGGCTTCAGTCCTTTGCTGTTATCTGGTCGTAATCCAGGCTTCACAACTTCTTACTTCTTATTTGGTCTTGTTCCAGGCTCCAGAAGAAATCAAGTGGTTATCCGGTCGCATTCGAGCTTCCATTTGATTTTAGGGCCTACTAATATCCGGTTGATTTCCGGGCTTCATAGTAATTGGCCGGGTAGACTGCTATTTGGTCGAAATCCAAGCTTCACAGTGTCCCCTATTGTCATTTGGTCGTAGTCCCAGGCTTCAGTGTCTTTTGCCGCTATCTGGTCGTAATCTAGGCTTCATGGTGTCTTATATCATTATCTGGTCGAATCCAGGCTTCATGATGTCCTGTACTGCTATCTGGTCAATTTCCAGGCTTCACAATACCTTGTTAAGCTATTTCCCGGTCAATTTCCGGGCTTCACCACTTGTGTTTATGATATACCACTATTTGGTCGACTCCAGGCTTCATGGTGTTTTGTACTGCTATCTGGTCAATTTCCAGGCTTCATAGTATTTTGCTGGGGATTCAACTATTTTTCGGTCGATTTTCGGGCTTCATAGCTTTGAATTTGGGATATACCACTATCTGGTCGACTCTAGGCTTCGTAGTATTTGGGTACTGTTATCCGGTTGTTTTCTGGGCTTCATAGTATGATGGAGAAATCAAGGTATTATCCGGTCAGATCTGGGCTTCATAGCTTGAACTGTAATAGAAATCTTAGCATCAATTTGACTGAACCAGAGAAAACTTGTGAGAATTTGATTGCATCTTTCCCTGAAAGGTAAAGAGTTAGTCATATGTAATGTCATGATGCATAATATGTATCGAGTAATGATGTTCTCAAAATGAATGAGATTGTGCTGCATGATGTATATGCGTATGCCATGATGTATGGATATGCAATGTTCTTATGATATTCTCTATTTGGGGAAAATAAATCCCAGACTGCTGCTGGAGAATACAAGGAGATGAGTTCCTCTTTCTCGCTGGGGGTAACAACCGAAGATGATTTGAGAATAAAATGGTGAGAGAATGACTCTGTAGGGAAGAGAGATACTCTACTAGAAGATCTGTTGATTTGCAGAAATAACCTCAGCTGGGGATGAATTATTGTTGCTGGTGATAATGAACCCTGCCGAGGATTGAATTTATGTATGTGGAAGAAATAAACTCCAATGGGGATAATCTTCTATTGCTGGTGATAGATATACTCTGCTTGAGGAGAACTAACACCACTGTTTTTTGGGTATTTCCTACTCTGCAGGGAGTGTATGCACTTTTAGTCATTTTCTCAAGCTGGCTCTGTCCCTGTAACTGGTGGGTAGAGAAACTGTAAGGTTTGGACATTTCTTGTTTTCCCCTGTTCCTGAAATTACGAGTAATTTTCTTTTGTTTCACATGTAAATATTTATGAGCAGAAATTATTGTCAAATGCATATATAAAAAATGAACCATTGGACGTTCTTGCAAAACAAAACAGAAAAAGAAAAGCAATTTTGAAATTTATTGTAAAATGAATTGTATTGATTTCTGAAGTTGGCCTGTAATAGGAGTTTTGTACAAAGGGGCTGACGTCCTAGTAAGGGAACGCCGCTGAAAGACAGAATTTATACAATTTGTGAAAAACAAAGAAAAACAGCTATGTGAACAATCCCACTGGGTTCCAACTCTGCTATTGCCTTTATATCTTCGAGCGTCTCATCACTTTGCTACTTGGTCGAAGGTAGATCAGATTGATTGGCGTCGTCCGAGCTTGATAGTCGATAACGAAGTCTGGTTACAAGATGATCCAATGAGACATAGTGTTACACTTTGATCCCTAATTTTTGCCTGGACCGCCCTTTCGGGTTTTGAGTCCACCGGGATACCCTTTTTTGCCCAAGCCGCCTTTTCAGGTTTTCGACTTGCCGGGTGTACAGTTTTTTCATTTTCATCCCTTACTTTTGCACGAACCCTTTTGGTTCGCCGGGAAGCCCTTATTTTTTCCTAGGCCAGTCGACCTAGCGGTTCTTTGATTATGCGTAGTATTTTTTCACTATGTCTACATTAACGGGGTGAGGAAGGTCGTCACCATCCATGGTGGTTAGAATCATAGCTCCTCTTGATAAAATGTTCTTAACCACAAATGGCCCTTCATACGTGGGGGTCCATTTGCCCTTGAGATCACCTTGCGGTAGTATGATGCATTTGATCACTAGATCCCCGACTTGATATTCTTATCGTCTGACTTTCTTGTTAAAAGCCTTGATCATTCGCTTTTGATACGTCTGACCATGACAAATAGCAGTAAGTCTCTTTTCGTCGATTAGATTCAACTGATCAAGTTAGGTCTGGATCCAATCATCCTCGCTCAAACCTGCATCCTTCATAATCCGGAGAGAGGGTATCTGGACCTCAATGGGTAGGACTGCCTCCATGCCATACACCAGAGAGTAGGGGGTCGCTCCCTGTCGACGTCCTTGCTGAGGTACGGTACCCATGAAGAACGAATGGTAACATCTCATGCCAGTCTTTATATGTCATTGTCATCTTCTGCACAATCTTCTGGATGTTCTTATTAGTCGCTTCAACAACCCCATTCATCTTCGACCAGTAGGGAGAAGAGTTGTGATGCTGTATCTTAAACTGTTTGTAGAGCTCGGTGATCATTGTGTTGTTGAGATTTGTACCATTGTCCGTGATGATCCTTTCTGGTACACCGTATTGACAGATCATATTATGTCAGATAAACCGCGCCACGATGTTCTTGGTTACTGTAGCAAAGGAAGCTGCCTCCACCCATTTCATGAAATAATCAATAACTACCAGAATGAATCGATGCTCGTTAGACACAGTAGGTCTGATCTCACCTATCATATCGATGCCCCACATTGCAAAAGGCCAAGGAGCTGTCAAGACATTCATAGGAACTGGAGGTACATGCACCTTATCAACATAGACTTAGCACTTATGACAGGTCCGAGAATGCTGATAACAATCGGCTTCCATAGTGGACCAATAATATCCCGCCCGTAGGATTTTCTTTGCCATGGTATGTCCACTGGAATGAGTTTCAAATGTACCTTCATGTAACTCTTCCATGATCCTTTCTGCCTCGCTCTTGTCCATACATCGCAGTAAGGTTGAATCATGGTTTCGCTTATAAAGAATCCCATTGCTAATGAAGAACTTCGCAATGAACCTTCTCAGAAATTTCTTGTCATTAACAGATGCACCCTCGGGGTACTCTTGGGCCTCAAGATACCTCTTTACCTCGTGGAACCAGGGTTTATCTACTACCTCTCCAGTCTCAATGTCACAGCAATATGCAGGTTCATCCAACCTCTTGATGGTAATCTGGGGAGCTTCGTTGTCCCATCTGACCTTGAACATAGAAGACATGGTAGCTAGCGCGTACGCTAACTGACTCTCCTCTCTTGGAAAGTGTTCAAAGGTTATCTCCTCAAAGTGTGGGAGAAATGTCAGTACATACTCTTTATAAGGAATAAGATTTGGGTGCTTCGTATCCCTCTCGCCTTTGATCTGACTGATCACAAGAGTGGAATCTCTGAATACACTAAAGAACTTAATCCTCATGTCGATAGCAGCTCGAAGGCCAATGATGCACGCTTCATACTCCGCCATATTGTTGGTGCAGTTAAAACATAATCGGGCGGTAAATGGAGTATGATAACCCTCAGGAGATATAATTACAGCGCCAATGCCATTACCCAATGCGTTTGAGGCTCCGTCAAAATACATAGACCATCGGGATCCTTCCTCAGGTCCTTCATCCGGTCCAGGTTCTTAACAGTCGGTCACTAACATGATGTTCTGATCCGGGAACTCGAAATTCATGGATTGGTAATCATCCACGGCCTGATGCGCCAAATGATCCGCTAATACACTCCCCTTGATTGCTTTCTAGGTTGTGTATTAAATGTCGTACTCGGTTAGGATCATTTTCCATCTTTCTATCCTTCCGGATAAGGCGGGATTTTTGAAGATATACTTGATTGGGTCCATCTTTGATATCAACAAGGTGGTGTGAGTCAGCATATACTGTCTCAGCCGGCAAGCAGCCCATGCCAAAGCGCAGAAAATTTTCTTGAGTAGTGAGTATCGGGTCTCACAGTCGGTAAACTTTTTGCTAAGGTAGTAAATAGCATGCTCTTTTCGGCCAGACTCGTCATGCTGCCCCAACACGCACCCCATTAAATTATCCAACATTTTCAAGTATAAGATCAAAGGTCTTCCTTCAACTGGAGGCATCCGAATTGGTGGCTCTTGGAGGTATTCCTTGATCCTTTCGAAAGCGGTCTGACATTCATCATTCCATTTTACCACTTGATCTTTCTTCAACAGCTTGAAGATTGGCTCACAAGTAGCAGTCAGATGTGAAATGAATCGGGCAATGTAGTTCAGACGTCCCAAAAAGCCTCTAACTTCCTTTTCTGTGTGGGGAGCTGGAATCTCCTGTATAGCCTTCACCTTTGTGGGATCCACCTGAATACCTTTATCACTAACGACGAAACCCAGCAGCTTACCAGACCTTACCTGAAGGTGCACTTGTTCGGGTTCAACCTTAGCTTATACATCTTCAACCTGTCGAATAGTTTCTGGAGATGGTCAAGGTGTTCTTCTTCAGTCTGGGACCTTGCAATCATGTCATCAATGTAAACCTTAATCTCATGGTGAATCATGTCGTGGAACAAAGCGACCATTGCGCACTGATACGTTGCCCCAGCATTCTTCAACCCGAAAGGCATTACCTTGTAACAGAAGGTGCCCCACTGTGTAATGAAGGTTGTCTTCTCCATGTCCTTGGGAGCCATCTTAATATGATTCTAACTAGAAAAACCATCCATAAAGGAGAAGATCTTATGCTGCGCGGTGTTGTCGACCAGAACATCGATGTGAGGAAGTGGGAAATCATCTTTGGGGCTTGCCCTATTTAGATCTCTATAGTCCACACACATTCATACCTTACCATCTTTCTTAGGCACCGGAACAACGTTGGCAACCCACTGTGGGTAAGAAGTAACAGCTAGAAATCCGGCGTCAAACTGTTTCATGACCTCAGCTTTGATTTTCTCAGACATCTCAGGGCGCATACGGCGAACCTTCTGCTTTACCAGAGGGTAGTCTTATTTGGTTGGTAGGCGGTGAACCACAATGCCAGTGTCCAAATCAGGCATATCTTCATATGACCAAGCGAAGATCTCAACATAGTCACGTAGCATTTGTATCAACCGTTGTTTGACACTAGGTTCCAGATTCGCACCTATCTTGACCTCTTTCATGTCTTCCTAGGTACCCATATTCACTGATTCCACTGACTCTTCATGGGGCTGTATGGCCCTCTCTTCCTGTAGTAATAGTCTAGCAAGTTCCCCAGGAACTTCACAATCATCCTCACCTTCGTCCTCGGCTTGGTTGATCGGATTTTTGAAGTCATAACTGGCAGTAGCAAAGTTGTTATCAATGAGATCCAGAGTGGATGTGGATCTGCATTATGATACATGAGTGTGTGTGATACAATAGCTGTTTTTGATAAAGTGAGATATGAAAAAGAAAAACAAGGAGCTTAAAATTTGTAATGCAAGAAAATGTCCAATGCTTTATTGATGATATATGAAAATGATAAACAATAAGCCCTCACAAACAAAGCCAAGGTGCCTCAGGCAAGGCACCAGGCCGTAAAGTTTCAAACTGTTTGTTACAAATCTCAAAACAAAAGTCTATTACTGTGTAATAAAAGAAGCGGGTACGAAGTCCTTTGCCGTCCAGTTGTTCAATCCACCATTGGTAGTCGGGTAGATCCAGCTGTCGATATTCGGGTTTTCATCATCAGCATCTTCCGTGGCGGAGACAATCTCAATAGCATTGATTCCAGAGCCGTGCTTGGTCATGGGTGCCTTTATGACATTGGGCTTCTCCGGAGCGTCAAACTCAATCTCTTTGGCTTCGATCAAGTCTTGCACCTTATTCTTCAAGGCCCAACAATTGTTTGTATCATGACCTGGGTTGTTGTACCCCAAAATTTGCCCTCTCTTTTCCACAAGAAATCACAGCTTCGGGCTTTTCCTAATTTTTCAGATTGGCTCAAGAATCGGTCAAACAGACTTTTCTTATCAGTCAGACAAAATTAGGGTTTCCATTTGATTTTGAATCAGTTCAAGCAAATTGTTAGGGTTGGTTTGAGTTTGGCTCAGGGTTTGATCAGACAGACGTTTCTCTGACAGTAAATCAAGAATTAGGGTTTGCACGCGCATTTTCAAAAGAATTTGAATCCACAGTGTCTTAATTGGCTGTTACACTGCTTTGACGCCTGCTCAAGATTTCAGTTTATTTCTCAAAAACCTGAACCTATGGTTTAGAAGCTGAGGCTTCTGTTGAAAATTTGCAGTGTTTGGTTTAAATCAATAAAAGGAAAGGCATATGGACGTTTGTTTGATTAACTATGCAATACATGGGGTTAATTGGGACGCCGGGTTTATTATTGATTAATGCGAAGTTGCAAGACTACAGTGTTTATTAATTATTTATTTTATCTAAGTTAGAATAATTTGGATTTACTTCCAGTTATTTTAATTCAAGAAAACTTAAATAATTAAATAGACAGTGAAATAAAAGAGATATCTGACAAAAAGACTTTTATTTATTTTTAATTATTGGTACAAGTGTTATTTAAATACAGTAATTATTTACAAGTATTTATAATAATATTTATTACAAATGATTAAAATAAAATAAAGTTATATCCTAATTTTCCTAAGTCTTCATCTTCTACTGCTGCTCCCCATTGCTCAACTGATTTTTATCTGCAAAGACAAAAAAGAAAGAAGTCAGTACAGATGAATTTAAAAAAAAAACATTCTCAGACAGTTAATCAAAACTCATCATTAAAAGTGTTGGCCGGAATCAGTTTGTTCGCCCTCTCTGCAAATCACAAGAAGACTCTTGGTTCACAAAGAGGGAAAGAAAATTATCTTGCAAGCTAAATCAATTAGGAAGCATATTAAACAAAATGCACAAAGCTACATGAAAATATACAAGGCTGCATAATTCCAAAACAAGCTGCACAGTTCAAAATCCAAACAAATTACAAAGTTCAAACTGAACAAACAATGCACAAGGGAAAACTAAGTTGTCCAAGGAAATGCAAAGCAGTCAAATTGTCCAAAAGAGATGTCAACCAAGCTACCCAAAGAAACTATGAAAAGTCTGTCAAAGAGATATCAACAAGTACACAAAATGCAGAAAATCTGAAGAAAGAAGAAAGTACACAGAGCAAAGCTAACAATGCAAGCAATGTTTCAAGATTATCATCATTTTCCAGGCCATCACTTTTTCAGAAAAGTACAGTTTTAAGCAATATAATATGCTTTTTATCTGTGGAGAGAGAAAGAGAGAAAAAAGGAAGAGGCTTACAGTTTTTTCAGGCAGGCTAGAGATATAAAACAAAGATATACCAGAACAGTTAAAAAAAGGCAGAATAACACACCAGAAGAATATATCACAAAGACAAGATATACCACAAGCTTGCCTCCAACTTGTTGGATCCTGCCTAAAACACATAACAGAAACAACAAGCTTGCAACCCCATCCTATCAAACACAAACCTGTGTCCAAAGCCTAAAAACCTGCATAAATCTCAAACACAAGCCTTTCAAAACCTGTTGTCAAGCAAACAAATAGCTTGTTCAAGTCTAAGCCAACCTCAGCTGGTTCAACCTCAAGCCAAAACACAAGCCTGAAGCCAGTAAACCTGTTTCAAACCACAAACATCAAAACCAGCATATCAACCTGCATAAACTCAAGACATAGTAACCCAAAGCAAACCTAACAGCCTTCAAACCAGAAGCCCACAAGCCATTCCAAATAACCAAACTCAAACAAACCTTTGTACAAACATAGGCCTGCCTTCATTCCAAAACCCAAAACATCAACTATTGCAATCCATCATCACAGAGTCAAACAAATAAGCATATCAAAAGCAACTCAGATTCGAAATCATCATCATTATCAAAGAACACAAAAGTTCATCAAAAGTCAGAATCACACATATCCAAACAAGCTCTCAGAACAAAAAGTTCATCATCGAGAAACCAAGCATACAGTCATCAAAGCAAGCATCTCAGAAATTCAACATTTTAAAATCATCAAAAAGTCCAAATCTCTCAGAACCAAGGTTCATCATTGAGCAAGCCAAAGCCAAAGATATCAAAGGCAACTCAGAATCAACATCATTAATATTCAGAGGCCAGCAATCAGAAGAAGAGGAAAAGAAATTATACAAGCGTTTTCAGAAGCAAAGCGTCATCATAAAACACAAAAGCAAGATACAAGTACCAAGAAGCCTTTATCATTGCGTCCCCGCCTCCGGCCGCCTGAGGATACCGCCGGTCCACCTCCGTCCTTTCCCCAAAGACAAACCCCCAAAGGTATCGCCTTCTACTCCCTCAGTCCATTGATATACCTCATGAACACAAACAACACGTAAAAATCAATAACATGTAGAAATTAATAACATGCGAGAGAAAGTCCGAAAACCCTAAAACATGAAAAGCAGGAATCAATACCTTCATTTTTCATCACTGCCTGAGCGATCTTAGGGAGGAGAAGGTGGAAGTAGTGTCCTAGTGGCCGGAGGCACGGAGAAAAGCGTCAGAAACCATGTCTTGAGAAAGTGAAGAGGGAAAGAAGGAGAAGATGAGAGCACCGTTCTAAGCAAAACTGTGTAACCCTAACTCTGAAGCCAACAAAACAAACCCTAAATTCTTTGTAAAACCCGGTTGGGCCTGCCTCATGTACAAAAAACCCTTAGGCCCAATTGATTTAGGCGCCTCACCCCCTTCTCTGACTTTGTTTGCTCTTTTGTTTGGGCCAAACAATATAACACCAAGCCCATCTAATCTTTTACCCCTTTTTATTTTATTTTACTCAAACTAATACTATTTTTTCTATCACTTTACTTTTTATATATAACTTAA
Organism: Vicia faba; assembly: GCA_948472305.1. Taxonomy (NCBI): domain Eukaryota; kingdom Viridiplantae; phylum Streptophyta; class Magnoliopsida; order Fabales; family Fabaceae; genus Vicia; species Vicia faba. Next base: position 319,569,806 of record OX451740.1, read on the forward strand.
ACAAATATTTTTGTTAAATAAAAATAATACATTAATTTCCTTTTTGTAAAAATCTTACTAATACTGTTTATCACACTTAAAATGAAAATATTAGATTTTATTAGGTTTAAACAATTTTCTCTTTAAAACCTTTTTTTTAATTAAAACTTTTGTATATAAACTAAAATACATAAACATTAATTTTCTTTAACTTAAATATTTTTCTTTTCTTTAAAACTTTTGTTTATACATAATTAACAAAAACATAAAAATAAATAAATACTTAATAACACATTAGGTTAAATATTTGCATCATGTGTAAATAATCACATACACTTTCACAAATACTTTTATTTCTCTTTTATTCTTATACATTGCTATATTTTACATTGAGAATGCGATTCGATTTTGTTGTACCCCAAAATTTGCCCTCCCATATTCTTCAAGATTTGACAAGCATCACCTCAAATGGTTCAAAGTCTACTCAAGGGCTACACAGTCAACCATCCTCCTAAGCCAGTCAAATTAGGGTTTTGGTTCTTGCAAGGAAGTTGAGGTTTTCATGGGCTTAATCAAGTCCCATATGCTCATGTACATTGCCAAGCACCTACATGTCAAGTTTCAAGGCTCACAAGGTCAAGTTGCACAGTCAAAAGCCCTAATTGCTCCACAGTCAACTACAGGGGCAAAATGGTCATTTGGCAGTCAAAAGTCAAAATTTTTGGTCAACATCTTATTTTGAAGCCACAATCATCATTTGGTTAAGTCTTGACCATGATTCCACAAGAATGGCTCAAAAATCATCAAGATGCAAAAGTTTCTATTTTTGGACAGTTGAAAAGTCAACTATAACTTGACCAAGGCATAACTTTTTCATGGTTCATCAAAAAAATCCCATCCAATGCTCATCTTGAAGGGGAAGACATTTCCTACAACTCATCTTCACATTCCAAGTCCAAGAAATGCTCTCACAAAAAGTTATCAATTTCAACATTATAGGTCATTTTCAAAAGTCAACAAAATTGCACTTTAAGTCAAAGATCATAACTTGAGATTGGTAAATCAAAATGACATGGGACCAAAGACATTGGTTAGAGGACTTCAAGACCTTTCCAAAATATCCAAGAACATGTTCATAGCTTCAAAATTGAGCAAGATATGCATTGGAGAAGTTGGGAAATTTTTGTGAAATGGCCAAAGTCAATTATCCTTGAAACTTCATTTTTGACAAAAGGGGCCCACTTTTTCCACTTGATTCAGCTTGGCCATGCCTCCCACGTGTCCCACAATTTATTTCAAAATTAAAAATTAATTTTTCCATTTTTATTTGATTTTATTTGATTTAATTCATTTTAAATCTTTAAAATTCAAATAAAAATCAAGAAAATTAATGGAGGGATATATTTTGTGTTGATTTGCTTTGATATACCATGAAGTACATTCCAAATTCGTGCAAGACCTATTATGGGCATAAAAATTCAAATTTTCACAAATATGGCAAGTGGTTCAATGTTGGTTATGGAGGAAATCAAGAACATTATTGCAAGGCTTCAATGACCATTATTTGGATTGATACACATTACAAAACACATATGCAAGTCCTCACAATAGAAGTCACGACCTAGAAACACTCATAGAGCATAAGCAATTTCCATTTTTCAAGAGAAAAGTGACAAATCGAAAACCACCTTGCAGCCTATTCCAAGCCTCCATTTTAATCCAAATACGCTCCTTGCATTGCCAGGAACCTTTGGCAATCAGAATTAAGCAAAAAACCTCAAGGAATCACGCTACACAAGTCACACGGTTTGTCCAAACATTGAAAATCGAAACTCCATTTTTACGCCTCTTTAATTCATTTTGATCATGGTTATACATTGATGACATTATTACCAAGCTTTCTGTGTATTTTAATTTGATTATGATGCTGTAAAACGCAAAGTGCCATTGTTGACTTTCTAGGTTTTCAGAACTTCAAATTTGGGGTTTCTCACATAGTGCAAAATTAATCCTCCAAACACATACAGTCAAACTCAGAAGCTCAAGACGGATTGAATGGACATATCGCACCTAATTTATGTTTCATGAGCGTCTAATCGCTATTTTTTATAGGCTTGCATTTTGTGGGGGTTTAAACCCCCGCTATGTGTTTCATGTTTTGCAGGAACGAAGAAGATGAAGGACGTGCCTCCATGTGATTGGTGCATTCAAATCCTGCGCGCGCCTTTTTGTTTGTCAGCATATAACGCACATTTTTTATATTATATTTCTTTTCTATTTTACTAACACACGCGCATAGTTGGTCCAGTGGTTGGAAACGTGGTTTGTATTCACTGGGACCTGGGTTCGATTCCCAGGTCCCCCCATAATTCTCATGTTATTTTTCCAAGTGCTTTCCTTTGCAGATTCCAAACTGACCACACTGTCCCGATAATCGAATTGACCCGAACACCTCCAACGATGGTGCTACCTACCCCTCAATGGTGGGATAGCACTATCTAAAGGACTCTTACACAGCTTAATTCCTTATAGTAGGTAGATTATCCTGGGTACTTGCTCTCTTTCAAACAAACAAAACAACTTTTCGCACTCACACTTTCTAAAAGCTTTCAAACAAATTTTTCACACACTCTTGAGGACAGATACAAGAGTTACTTAGAAATTTTTCAAACGAAACTTTTTCAAAACCCACACACACTTGAAAAGCAAACAAATTTTGAAAACATAAGAGCAAGTACCTAAGAGCCCATGGATAACCATGGATAGAAAGGGTGCTAACACCTTCCCTTTCTATAAATCTACCTCCTGAACCGAGAAACATTCTCAAAGAAGGAATTTTGCCATGCTTTTGTCCTTTCCATGTTGGAGAATATAAAAGACGGTGGCGACTCTTGCTTACCGCGACATTTTGCGAAACCAGCTTAAAAAACAGTCAGTTCTATTTCCACCGGTCACAGAACTGGCGACTCTGCTGGGGACTTAATAAGTGGGGTGTACCTTAGGAATAGTTCATCATCATGTTTTCAATTGCTTGCTTTGCTTGATTTAATATTGTGGGCCTGTTTTGGGAATTTCATAGATCCTAACCCGGATCTGAGGGATACCTTCTTAGAAAGTAGCAACAAACTGTGAGGGAACTGTGCGGGGTATACCGACACGGTTGAAGCAGTTTGCTACGTTGATGTGGCACTTTGGTGAGTACCGGTAACCCTTGAGTCAAGTCAAGGAGAGTACGGGGCCGCCGCGTGGTGTCGTGAAGCATCAACTGACCTTAGGAACCTTACTTGACCATCCTGGCCTCTTTAGGGGTAGTGAGATGACCGACTTTGGTGCAGTCCGGAGTTGGTAGATACTCGATACTACACTCATTGAGGGTTGTTTTCTTGGGATATTTTGATTTCCAGTTCAGTGGCTAAATCAAAACAATGAACATAGAAAATAACCCAATGATATTGAGCTCCTTAGAACCCAGTTACTTTTGATAGGACAGGTTTTTGAGCCCACCAACTTCAAGAGGGTAGTACCCCAAACTTCATGCTGGCCTAAACTCTAAGGGTTGTCTTGTGTGCCTTCAAACTTGACTACTTGCATGCTTGCTATCTGACACTTGAGTTTCTTGCAGGTTTTGTTTACAGTCCTTAACAGGGGCTCATAACAGGGTCACTTACATCACTCCACGCATAGCATAACATCATACCATCATACCATTGCATACATCCTGCATAAGGACTAATCCATTTCAAGGATCTCAAGGGTCTGTGATGCAGGTCATGATGAATCCAACTGTCTAGCAAGGGGCAAAGGGGATTTATTTTCCTCTAGCCAAGGTTGTTCAGAGATCAAAACATGGTGACTTGAGTCAGGGGCTATGACCCACCCGATATGGTGAGCCTTGACTCTTGAAGAAGGACTCTCAACAATATGCAGTCCCTTCAATCAAGCTACAAAATTCAAGTTCTAACAATCTTTCTTGTTTATCCTGTGAGGTCCTTGAAAACATTGCATGCATATCATACATATCATTGCATTACAGGTACCCTTGTTACAGGTCACTTACCTTCTTCGCTGTTTATTTCAGCAATGGCTTCCCAACAAGGTAACCAGGGTCTTCATGCTCAAGAGACTCAGTTCAGGGAGATCTTCCTAAGCCTATCCAAGGGGCAGGAAGAGTTGAGGACACTCCTCATGGGGAATTTGGCCAAGAAAAGTCCCTCGATGATAAGGAAGAACGGCTGAAACGTCTGCAAGCTGAGGTAGATACAATGAGAACCCAAATGCTGGGGCGAATGGCTCTCATCCAAGGCTTAGCTCGGGAGCAAGAAGAGTTGAGGGCCATGATCAGTCAGCTTCATCAAGATAGATACAACATGAAGCGACCAGTCCAAGTCAGGGACCAGGTCATTGATCAACTTCCAAGAGGACAAGAGTCTGGTATGGTGAAGAATAGACCTCTCCAAATTGCTACCACTTCACAGGTCCAACCACAACCTCGCCCCGAGCAACAGGTTGATCAGAGCAAGCCAGACAAGCCCAGGAGGAAATTCACCCAGCTCAACACGTCGCTGTCCCAAGCTTTGCAACACATGTTGAAGTTGAATCTGGTGACGTTGATAGGACCTCACCCTAATCCTAAGACTTCTCCACCCAACTATAATCCTGGGGCCAGGTGCGCATACCATTCTAACAGCCCGGGGCATGATACTGATGACTGTTGGAAGTTGAGGTACAAAATCCAAAGCCTGATTGATGAAGGAGCTATGGAATTCACCCCAGATGGTCAGATCGAGTTCTTCTACTATCCCTGCGAGGTTTACCATTTGAAGTGACAAGTCCTGAGACTAGAAGACTTTTTGTTCATTCGAATGTTCAAGTTGTATTTTCTTTGCTTATACAAACAATTATTGTCATAGCAAAATTTATTACTTTATCAATGCATCGCATATGTCTGTTTTGAATCAATATATTCGCATTCGCTATATTCAAACTGCTTTCATTTTTTTGATGTCAACTCTTAATAACTCTAAGCCTCTTGAGGGAGGATGACGAAAATGATACTACAGCATTTACAGTATGCTTTTGAACAGACCCCGCTGATGAGGTACAGGCATTGTTTCAATTCCTAAACACTGGAGCTATAAGGATGATAATCCCTCGTCAACCCCTTCGAGCCAAAGAAGTAGGAGTTTTTCTTTTCGAAATTAAAACCCTTAATCATAACCTGGGGCAGGGTAGTTCTCTCAGCCGATCCAAGTGCACAACGAATGGCACCAAAGAGGTCCTCAAAAAACAAAAGACAGTGATGGTTCCGAATAATCATAAAGACAGGCAGTCGTCATCTTTCAAAAAATAAAAAGCCCATTAAGTCAAAACCTATGAAGGAGACTTACAAAAACCGGGGCATCCCGCTGACTGTAATCACAAAAGAAACAGTTCAGGCAAAAAACAGGGATAACGAAATCAAAAAGAAAGAGGTTCTACAAACCCTCAACAAAAAAGGAATGACTGCCTATTCCAAATAAACTGTCAATATCCGAACCATCACTGGTATATCAAAGCAAAGACTCAAACAAAGTCTAATGCACGGTCAGCTGAGTTTAGGTTTGAAGAACTTCACGAAGAGCGGGTGGGTGCAAATAAAATTTGAGCCTTTATCCTTTGTTTCTTAAACCATGAACCAAGCCATGTTACAACCCTTAAAAGTCCTAGCTGAAGCATTGGGTTAGTTCGAAAGCATACTGTTACGAAAGGTATCCTGACTCCTTAAGGCTTGCGGTAAAATAACGAGTTGACATCACAGTTTACAAAAAATTCACCTGTTTTTATGAAAAAATGCATTTTCAAAAAACTTCAAGACAGACATAAGCTTTGCATTTTTAAAATAACATTGTTTGCATATGACTTTTTGTTCAAACAACAGAGAAATTCGCATGATGAATATCTTATGGACAAAAATCTTCTCAACAAAAGAGTCATCTCAAGGGGAAAAAGCACTTCCAAACAAGGGGCACGGCATGAGCATTGTCTATCATCTAGGGAAGTCCAGTCAAGATTCAAGTAATCTCTCAAATGCCAAATACCAGGGGCAAATCTCCATCTGAATCACTTGGGGCACTGGACATGAATTCCCGCTGCGAATCTTGCATGATCAACGAAGACCTTCTGGTGGTATGACAACACTTCTGACAGGGGCAACTCTCTACATTCTGAGAGCATGGACATAGTCGAAAAAATACTACGCATAATCAAATACCCGCTAGGTTGACTGGCCTAGGCAAAAATAAAGGCTTCCCGGCGAACCAAAAGGGTTCGGGCAAAAATAAGGGATGAAATGAAAAAAATCTGTACACCCGGCAAGTCGAAAACCTGAAAAGGCGGCTTGGGCAAAAAAGGGTATCCCGGTGGACTGAAAACCCGAAAGGGCGGTCCAGGAAAAAGTTAGGGATTAAAGCGTACAACTATGTCCTGTCACCTTGTCACTTGCCTACCAGAAGAAGGGTTGTCAATCGGCAGTTATCGAGCACCTCCACAGGTACCTTCTCCCGCAGAAACTAGGGCAATAGGAATTGTATAGAAGATCTAGTTGCTCTGTCCACCAAGGTACCAAGGTAAGTTCAGCTGAAGAACGTAGCCAAGATACCTCCACTCCCCAAGAGTAAGACAAGATTCAACGATACTCCCCCCGAGCAGAGTTGGCCTCCCAATCAGCCCCGAAAAGGCACAGCGTCTCCAGCAAGTCAGTGATACTCTCCCCAAGCCGAGTTAGTCTACTGTCAGCCTTAAGGAAGTTGGGTATCCCCAGAAAATCTCAATATTCCCCAGCGGAGTATACAGATGTTCCTAAGCAAGCATCCCCGGCAGTCTTAATATAAGATTGTTCCCCGGCGGAATACAAGACACCCAGTGGAGCCACTTCCCCAGTACAGTCCAAAGTCTCCCCAGGAGAGTTGAACCATCTCCCCAGTAGATTCTGGAAGCTTATCCCCAGTAGATTCTGGAAGCTTATCCCCAGTAGATTCTGGAAGCTTATCCCCTGCAGAGCACGAACGCGTCTCCCGGACTTTATTCAAAAGTTATTCTCCACCAGAGCTTATAACTGGGTTATCCTCAGCTAATTGCCACGGAAAGATCGTCCTCGGCGAAGTTCTTCCTATCCCCCAGCGGAGTTCATCAAATCTTCCAACAAAACTCAACAACGGTATCCCCAACGGAGTTATCATCAACATCTCAGCAAAGTGCCTCTCTTCCCACAGAGTAATTCCCCATAGAGTGATCTCTCCAGCAAAGTTTATTCCTCAACGGAGTCATCTTCTCCTACTGGTTTATTCTTGCAACCATCATCCCCAGCGGAAACGAAGAACTCTACTCTTCAACATCAGCCCAGGATTCAACAAACTCCCGGCATTCGTCAAGGATTTACTTTCCTAGACAAAAATACATTCATAAACATCACATCTTCATACATTATAGCATGCACATACGCATCATATCACACAATCTCATTTCTCCCTGAGAACATCATGACATCATGCTTTTCATACATCATGACATTGCATACAACTGATGTTTTGCCTTTTCAGGAAAAAGGTTAATCCAAAGATAATTACTATCAACCGTCGCAATTCCATATTCGATACCTGTATCTAGCCAGGGCATGTCTGTGAGCGATCATTTCCAGATTCGATTCCTGTATCCAGCCAGGGCACGTCTGAAGAGTTTGAAGATTCGATTCCTGTATCCAGCCAGGGCAAATCTGTTGATGACTAATTCCAGATCTGATTCCTGTATCTTGCCAGGGTGTATCTGTTGACGACTGTTTTCCGGACACGATTTCTGTATCCTGCCAGGGCACGTCTGAAGAGTTTGAAGATCCGATTCCTGTATCCTGCCAGGGTGTATCTGTTGACGACTATTTTCCGGACTCGATTCCTGTATCCTGCCAGGGCACGTCTGAAGAGTTTGAAGATCTGATTCCTGTATCCAGCCAGGGCGTATCTGTTGACGACTATTTGCGGACTCGATTCTTGTATCCTACCAGGGCACGTCTAAAGAGTTTGAAGATCCGATTCCTGTATCCAGCCAGGGCGTATCTGTTGACGACTATTTCCGGACTCGATTCCTGTATCCTGCCAGGGCACGTCTGAAGAGTTTGAAGATCCAATTCCTGTATCCTGCCAGGGTGTATCTGTTGACGATTATTTTCCGGACTCGATTCCTGTATCCTGCCAGGGCACGTCTGAAGAGTTTGAAGATCTGATTCCTGTATCCTGCCAGGGTGTATCTGTTGACAACTATTTTCTAGACTTGATTCCTGTATCCTGCCAGGGCACGTCTGAAGAGTTTGAAGATCTGATTCCTGTATCCTGCCAGGGTGTATCTATTGACGACTATTTTCTGGACTCGATTCCTGTATCCTGCCAGGGCACGTCTGAAGAGTTTGAAGATCTGATTCCTGTATCCTGCCAGGGTGTATTTGTTGACGACTGTTTTCCGGACTCAATTCCTGTATCCTGCCAGGGCACGTCTGAAGAGTTTGAAGATCCGATTCCTATATCCTGCCAGGGTGTATCTATTGACAACTATTTTCCGGACTCGATTCCTGTATCCTGCCAGGGCACGTCTGAAGAGTTTGAAGATCCGATTCCTGTATCCTGCCAGGGTGTATCTATTGACGACTATTTTCCAGACTCGATTCCTGTATCCTGCCAGGGCACGTCTGAAGAGTTTGAAGATCTGATTCCTGTATCCTGCCAGGGTGTATCTGTTGACGACTATTTTCCGGACTCGATTCCTGTATCCTGCCAGGGCACGTCTGAAGAGTTTGAAGATCCGATTCCTGTATCCTGCCAGGGTGTATCTGTTGACGACTATTTTCCGGACTCGATTCCTGTATCCTGCCAGGGCACGTCTGAAGAGTTTGAAGATCCGATTCCTGTATCCTGCCAGGGTGTATCTGTTGACAACTATTTTCCGGACTCGATTCCTGTATCCTTCCAGGGCACGTCTGAAGAGTTTGAAGATCCGATTCTTGTATCCTGCCAGGGTGTATCTGTTGACGACTATTTTCCGGACTCGATTCCTGTATCCTGCCAGGGCACGTCTGAAGAGTTTGAAGATCCGATTCCTGTATCCTGCCAGGGTGTATCTGTTGACGACTATTTTCTAGACTCGATTCCTGTATCCTGCCAGGGCACGTCTGAAGAGTTTGAAGATCCGATTCTTGTATCCTGCCAGGGTGTATCTGTTGACGACTATTTTCCGGACTCGATTCCTGTATCCTGCCAGGGCACGTCTGAAGAGTTTGAAGATCCGATTCCTGTATCCTGCCAGGGTGTATTTGTTGACGTCTAATTCCAGACTCGATTCCTGTATCCAGCCAGGGCACGTCTGAAGAGTTTGAAGATCCGATTCCTGTATCCGACCAGGGTGTATCTGTTGACGACTAATTCCAGACTCGATTCATGTATCCTGCCAGGGCACGTCTGAAGAGTTTGAAGATCTGATTCCTGTATCTTGCCAGGGTGTATCTATTGACGACTAATTCCAGACTCAATTCCTGTATCCTGCCAGGGCACGTCTGAAGAGTTTGAAGATCCGATTCCTGTATCTTGCCAGGGTGTATCTGTGGACAACTATTTTCCGGACTCGATTCCTGTATCCTGCCAGGGCATGTCTGAAGAGTTTGAAGATCCGATTCCTGTATCCTGCCAGGGTGTATCTGTTGACGACTATTTTCCGGACTCGATTCCTGTATCCTGCCAGGGCACGTCTGAAGAGTTTGAAGATCCGATTCCTGTATCCTGCCAGGGTGTATCTGTTGACGACTATTTTCCGGACTCGATTCCTGTATCTTGCCAGGGCACGTCTGAAGAGTTTAGAGATTCGACTCCTGTATCCAGCCAGGGCACGTCTGTAAGCAACCTTTTGAAGTTCCAGATTTGACACCTATATCTAGCCAGGGCTTGTCTGTGAACGACTGAGTGAAGATCAACACCTGTAACAGGCCAGGTAATTATCTTTCTTTCTCAGGTACGCAAGTTCTCGCTAAGGAATCTCTTACGCGATCGACACCTAGATGGCATCTATAAGCCCATCCACATCCACTTACCAACAGTTCCAAATGGCATCTATAAGCCCATTTCCGACAAGGTTCGGTCACATCTCCAGATGGCATCTATAAGCCCATCCTCCTATCTACCATCCCTCCAAATGGCATCTGTAAGCCCATTCCCGCTGTCACACTACTGATACTCTACTATGTGAGTGCAAATTTCTGGGCACTCTAGTGTTCAATCATCTTCCACCCTCGGATCACGAAAGGCACACAAGCCAATCTACATCCTCAGGTCTAAGAAGATTGAACAGGGGTAACTGTTGTACCCCAAAATTTTCCCTCCCATATTCTTCAAGATTTGACAAGCATCACCTCAAATGGTTCAAAGTCTACTCAAGGGCTACACAGTCAACCATCCTCCTAAGCCAGTCAAATTAGGGTTTTGGTTCTTGCAAGGAAGTTGAGGTTTTCAAGGGCTAAATCAAGTCCCATATGCTCATGTACATTGCCAAGCACCTACATGTCAAGTTTCAAGGCTCACAAGGTCAAGTTGCACAGTCAAAAGCCCTAATTGCTCCACAGTCAACTGCAGGGGCAAAATGGTCATTTGGCAGTCAAAAGTCAAAATTTTTGGTCAACATCTTATTTTGAAGCCACAATCATCATTTGGTCAAGTCTTGACCATGATTCCACAAGAATGGCTCAAAAATCATCAAGATGCAAAAGTTTCTATTTTTGGACAGTTGAAAAGTCAACTATAACTTGACCAAGGCATAACTTTTTCATGGTTCATCAGAAAAATCCCATCCAATGCTCATCTTGAAGGGGAAGAAATTTCCTACAACTCATCTTCACATTCCAAGTCCAAGAAATGCTCTCACAAAAAGTTATCAATTTCAACATTATAGGTCATTTTCAAAAGTCAACAAAATTGCACTTTAATTCAAAGACCATAACTTGAGATTGGTAAATCAAAATGACATGGGACCAAAGACATTGGTTAGAGGACTTCAAGAACTTTCCAAAATGTCCAAGAACATGTTCATAGCTTCAAAATTGAGCAAGATATGCATTGGAGAAGTTGGGAAATTTTTGTGAAATGGCCAAAGTCAATTATCCTTGAAACTTCATTTTTGACAAAAGGGGCCCACTTTTTCCACTTGATTCAGCTTGGCCATGCCTCCCAAGTGTCCCACAATTTATTTCAAAATTAAAAATTAATTTTTCCATTTTTATTTGATTTTATTTGATTTAATTCATTTTAAATCTTTAAAATTCAAATAAAAATCAAGAAAATTAATGGAGGGATATATTTTGTGTTGATTTGCTTTGATATACCATGAAGTACATTCCAAATTCGTGCAAGACCTATTATGGGCATAAAAATTCAAATTTTCACAAATATGGCAAGTGGTTCAATGTTGGTTATGGAGGAAATCAAGAACATTATTGCAAGGCTTCAATGACCATTATTTGGATTGATACACATTACAAAACACATATGCAAGTCCTCACAATAGAAGTCACGACCTAGAAACACTCATAGAGCATAAGCAATTTCCATTTTTTCAAGAGAAAAGTGACAAATCGAAAACCACCTTGCAGCCTATTCCAAGCCTCCATTTTAATCCAAATACGCTCCTTGCATTGCCAGGAACCTTTGGCAATCAGAATTAAGCAAAAAACCTCAAGGAATCACGCTACACAAGTCACACGGTTTGTCCAAACTTTGAAAATCGAAACTCCATTTTTACGCCTCTTTAATTCATTTTGATCATGGTTATACATTGATGACGTTATTACCAAGCTTTCTGTGTATTTTAATTTGATTATGATGCTGTAAAACACAAATTGCCATTGTTGACTTTCTAGGTTTTCAGAACTTCAAATTTGGGGTTTCTCACATAGTGCAAAATTAATCCTCCAAACACATACAATCAAACTCAGAAGCTCAAGACGGATTGAATGGACATATCGCGCCTAATTTATGTAACATGAGCGTCTAATCGCTATTTTTTACAGGCTTGCATTTTGTGGGGGTTTAAAACCCCCGCTATGTGTTTCATGTTTTGCAGGAACAGAGAAGATGAAGGACGTGCCTCCATGTGATTGGTGCATTCAAATCCTGCGCGCGCCTTTTTGTTTTTCAGCATATAACGCGCATTTTTTATATTATATTTCTTTTCTATTTTACTAACACACGCGCATAGTTGGTCCAGTGGTTGGAAACGTGGTTTATATTCACTAGGACCTGGGTTCGATTCCCAGGTCCCCCCATAATTCTCATGTTATTTTTCCAAGTGCTTTCCTGTGCAGATTCCAAACTGAGGCGCACCATAAGCCTCACATCTCTGCCTGCCAAGTGTCCATCAGCGCAAATCCAATGGCCAAAGCATGAGGACCATGGTGCTCTGGAGTCGACGTGGGCATAGGCAATCCAAGAAGTCAAACGAGTTGAAGCTTCAATGGGCCACAATTCCAATCACACCCTCCTATTTGGCCCATACCCCCTGCCTTTGGTTTATTCTTTTCTTTTCATTTTCTATTTTCCAATTTAATTTCTAACCTTTTTATTTCATTTTTTAATAATTAACACAATTAACATATTTTCATAAAAAAATCAAAAAAATAGAATTAACATCATTATTATTATTACTATATTATTTTGTAAATAAACATTAATTGAAATAGTTTAATTAGGCAATTTTGACTTTTCTTTTAACAATTAAAATAACTTAGAATTAGGTTAACTTTTAATCTTATTTCTTTTCATAAAAAATACAAAAATATTTTCTTTTAATTAAATTAATTAATTAGCCATTAGTTAGTTTTAATTCCATTTAATCACAAAAAAGGACAAAAAAATTCATTTCTTTTCTTAAAAGGGTCAAAACCCTTAGGACGTTCCAATTTAATTTCTATTCGCGCGTTATTTTTATATTTTGATTATTACGTAACTGCTTCCAAGAATGTAATAGTAATTAGGTTTACCACTTTCTTTACTTTCCGCACTTTATCAAAACGGTTCTTTGTTTTTTGGCGATGTATAGACCCGCGCCTTGTAATAGCGTAAAATTTATATTCCCGCAATTTACTTTCCGCACCCCTAACTGTTAAATGCATGAAAGAATGTATGTAAATAAAATTAATCCGTAGCTCACAAATAACATGTACAAAGACAATTAACTGAAAAACAACACACATGCACATGCCACCCCTAGGGTACGCCTCACTGGTTGCCTCGAACGTGGTCATCAAGTATAGGGTGTCTTAGAGGTCGCCCTCCTGTCTAAAGATCCAGTCGCCTCGAAACGGTTGCCTCGGATAAAAGGATCTAGGATATTAGGGTTACTTCTAAGGTGTCCTACCATTTCTTCGGTGACCACACTATCCCGATAATCGAATTGACCCGAACACCTCCAACGATGGTGCTACCTACCCCTCAATGGTGGGATAGCACTATCTAAAGGACTCTTACACAGCTTAATTCCTTAGAGTAGGTAGATTATCCTGGGTACTTGCTCTCTTTCAAACAAACAAAACAACTTTTCGCACTCACACTTTCTAAAAGTTTTCAAACAAATTTTTCACACATTCTTGAGGACAGATACAAGAGTTACTTAGAAATTTTTCAAACGAAACTTTTTCAAAACCCACACACACTTGAAAAGCAAACAAATTTTGAAAACATAAGAGCAAGTACCTAAGAGCCCATGGATAACCATGGATAGAAAGGGTGCTAACACCTTCCCTTTCTATAAATCTACCTCCCAAACCGAGAAACATTCTCAAAGAAGGAATTTTGCTGTGCTTTTGTCCTTTCCATGTTGGAGAATATAAAAGACGGTGGCGACTCTTGCTTACCGCGACATTTCGCGAAACCAGATTAAAAAACAGTCAGTTCTATTTCCACCGGTCACAGATTTGGTTGTAAATTTTATTTGGACAATACTCTCCTGATAAGTCTCATCCCCATTTGTAAATATTTGTACCCCCATCCCCGGATACTTATTTGTAATAGCTTAGACTTTAAATTCCCGCAATTTATCGCTTTTCATATACTTTATAGTAATTAGGGTTTGTATGCGAAGATTCAAAATCAACCGCTAGATAACCTAACACAAGATAAATGCATGAGAATCAATACACAATTCACACTTGCACCCCTAGGGTAATCCCGCTTGTTGCCTTCAAGAATGGGCCATGTTTGCATGTTGAGTTTCTTTGGCAAAACAAAACAAATCAAATGATCATAGTCCCTCGATGACGCTTTCGAAGTTGCCTAAAAAAATGATCATAGTCCCTCAAGAAAAATTGCCAAAGACACTTGACAATATTGCATTCATGGTCTAAACGATGACCCGTGCCCGTCCCGTTAACATCCTAATACAAGGTTGTTCACCAAATACAATGGTGAAACAACATTGTTAAAAGGGTTAAAAAGCATAAGAAAAATCTTTGAGTACAATAGGGTAGACAACTCTTAGTTACTTGATCAAACTTGCAAAACACACTTGCCTATTGTTGTACCCCAAAATTTGCCCTCCCATATTCATCAAGAAATTGCCAAGTCAAGGTCACAAAAGTCCCCAAGGGTTGTGCAGCTCAACTGTCTCCTAGACAGTCAAAACTAGGGTTTGAGTTCTGGTCAAGCAAATGAACTTTTCAAAGGTCCAAACAAGTCTCACATGCTTACAAAGATGGTCAAATGTCCTCATATCAAGTTTCAAGGCATTCTGCTCAAAATTGCACAGTCAAAACCCTAAATTGCACTACAGTCAACTGTAGGGGCAAAATGGTCATTTGGCAGTCAAAAGTTCAAATTTTTGGTCAACATATCATTTTGAAGCCACAAACATCATTTTATCAATGCTTGATCATGATTCTTAAAATTTGGCTCAGAAATCATCAAAGATGCAAAAGTTGCTATATTTGGACAGTTGAAAAAGTCAACTGAAATTGACCAGGGCATAACTTTCACATGGATTATCAGAAAAATTCCATCCAAAGCTCATTTTGAAGAGAAAGACACTTCCTACAATTCATCTTCATGTTCCAAGTCCAAGAAATGCTCTCACAAAAAGTTATCAATTTCAACATTATAGGTCATTTTCAAAAGTCAACAAAAAGTGACTTTAAGTCAAAGGCCATAACTTGAGATTGGTAAATCAAAATGACATGGGACCAAAGGCATTGGTTAAAGGACTCAAAGACCTTTCCAAAATGTCCAAAAATATGTGAAAAGCTTAAAAATTGACCAAGTTATGCCTTGTGGAAGTTGGGAAATTTTTGGAAATTTTTGAAAGTCAACATTGATGCAAAAGGCCTAAAAATGCAAATGGGCCCATTTTCCTTCCAAATTTCTTCATGCCAAGCCTATGCACAACCATTAGGCCCAAAGGGAAGTATTCTCATATTTTTTAATTATTTATTTGAATTAATATTAATTTATATTCATTTAAATGATTTTAATATATGAAAAATATCAAACTAACCTAAAAAAATCTTTTCATGCACATTATAAGCTCAATATTTCGTGCTTAAATGATTAGGGCAAGTTATGATAAGATTTGAGCTGATTGAACACAAAAACCATGAAAAAAGATTTGGAAAAGATTTTGTAAAATCAAATATTGAAATCCATGAATGCTTGAGATTTTGTGCAATATTTTTGACCTAACATACTCTATACATACTCAGCATCACAACCCTAATGCCATTAGACTGGAAGCTGCGCCCCAAACTCCATTGCATTCTTGAATTTTCTCATAAAAACACCAATACTGAAATCAAGGTTTTAGTGTGATTCAAGCTCCAATCTTTATTCCAATAGCATCCTGAGACGTCCCTAAACGTTTCTCAATCAAAAACAACAAGTCAAACGCCTTGAAACGGTATCACAAAGTCAAACTGAACCAAGAAAATTTCCAAGTCGCATATCATATTCTAAGCATCTTTCATGAATTTTGTTTGTTGATTCTTATTCTTTGTGAAATTCTAAAGCTAACTGTGGTGTTTAATTGTATTTTTATTGACTATATACGATTATGCCATTGCCAAAAGTTAGGGTTTTCAGGAGCTCGAATTAGGGATTTTGTGTAGAAGAAAAATTAGGCCATCTCAATACCATGGTTGAGTTCAGCGCACCAAGACGGAGAAGAATGCATACTCGCGAACAATTTATGATGCCCAGGGTTCTATTCGCTATTTTCTTGAATACCCCCTAAAGCAACGTTTCAAAAACCGTTGCTCTTTTGTTTTATGTTACAGGGGTGGTGAGGAAGAAGATGGCGTGTCAATCAGTGATACGTCTGTTTAAATTTCGCGCGTGTTTAACCAACTAGCTTTATTGTTCTTTTATATTATTTATGATATATTATATATTAAATGAACTTGCATAGCTCAGCTGGCCAGGGGACGCGTTTGTAACCTTCAAGACCTGGGTTCAAGTCCCAGGTCTTGCATAAATTCCATATTATTTTTCTACATTAATTCCCATGCAGATTCCTCATTAGAGCACACCATGCACACTCAAGATCCAATGAACACGCGTCCAGCTGCTTACAAATCAAGGGTCTAGGATGGATGAACACATAAACCCTGGTCAGACGCGTTGCATGGGATCCAAAAAAGTCAACTAATTCCCAGCTTATTGGGCCAGGCCTCTTAAATTTGAACCTCCTTATTTGGGGCAACACCCCACCCTGGTTTGATTTTCTTTTCTTTTTGTTTTAATTATTGTATTATTTATTTTTATTGCTTTAATTAATTAATTTATTTTTTTCTATAAAATATGAAAACATTATAAAAAATCAGAAAATACAAAAAAAATATAATATTTATTGCATTATAGTTATTTTCATAAATAAATTAGAATGTAAATTATGTAGTGTAATTAGGTTTTAATTTTAATTCTTTTTTTTAATAAAAAAATCCAAAAAAATGTAGAATTTAGGTTAATTGTTAATTCTTTTTATTTCCCTTTTTCCACAATAATAATTATTATTTATTTATTTATTCTCCTATCTAAATTGTACATAAATGAATTAGTTAATTTAGGTCATATTTTAATTCTTTCATAATAAATAAAAAAATATTAGAATTAGGGTTTGCCGTCTAATTTAATCTCAATTAATTTCCTTTTTTCATTAAATCTAAAAAACACAAAAATATCATTCTCATTTAATTTTAATTTTTAAGTCCTTATTAATTTTAATTATTTGCAAAAAGGGGTCCAACGCCCTAGTTTCGTTTCAATGATTTAATTCGCGCATTTATCTTATGTCGTTTAAATAATTATGTAATTGCCCCAAAGCGTTGTAATTTACTTTTCGCACTTTTATTTACTTCGCATTATTTATTTTTCCGCTAAATCGGGTCCGGTTTAATTTTGGCGATGTGGACCCGCGCCATTTGTAATAGCCGTAGATTTATTTTCCGCAAACTTTATAACTGTTAAATATGCATGCAAGAATGAATGGACAAATTAAAATCAAGCGTAGAACACGACAAACATGACAAGACAAATAACTGAAACATGACACACAATTCGCACACACCACCCCTAGGGTACGCCTCACTGTTGCCTTGCCTCGAAAGGTGATCGTCGAGTAGAGGACGTCTTAGTAAGTCCTCATGATCCGGGAACCTGGCATGAGGGTAGCTTCTAAGGTGTCTTCCCATTGCTCTGGTGATCACCACGTCCCTAAAACTCGAATTGACCCGAACACCTCCAACGGTGGTGCTACCTACCTCTCAATGGTGGGATGGCACTACCTTTAAGGACCCTTACACAGACGAATTCCTTAGGGTAGGTAGGTTCTCAAGGATACTTGCTCTAATCTCAAAAACAAACAAAACTTTTCACCAACACATTTTCAAAAGCTTTCAAAGCAAACTTTTCAAACACTCTGACGTACGAGTCGATCTGAAATTTTTCAAAGAAACCTTTCAAAACCCACATTGAAAAGCAAACAAACCATTTTTGAAAACACAATGAGCAAGTATCTAAGAGCCCATGGATAACCATGGATAGAAAGGGTGCTAGCACCTTCCCTTTCTATAACCTACCTCCCGAACCGAGAGCAATCTCTTTAAAGGAATTTTTCTGTGCTTTTGTCCTTTCCATTTGGAGAAAATAAAAGACGGTGGCGACTCTTGCTTCCGCGACATTTCGCGAACCAGCTTTAAACAGTCAGTTCCAGATCCACCGATCACAGAACTGGCGACTCTGCTGGGGAATACTTTAAAGTGAGGTGTACCTTAGGGCTAGGTCATAACTGTGTTTTCACTTGTACTGTTTTGTTTGCTTTACTATTGTGGGTTGCATCGGAGATACATAGATCCTAACCCGGATCTGGGGATACCCTGTTTAGGTAGCATAAGCTGTGAGGGACCTGTCCGGCGTAGACCGACACGGGTGAAGCAGTGGCTACGTTGGTGTGGCACCTTAGTCTGTACCAATATCCCTTGTGTTGCAACGAGGAGAATATGGGTCTTCTAAGGAGTCATTAAGCACCAACAGACCTTAGAACCTTAAATGACCCAACTTGGCCAATAGAACAGTAGCAATATGCTACGCCCATTGAGGCTAAACTCTCGTGATGGTTCTGGCCGCAAGAAAAGATTGCGATGCTGGAGTTGTGACCGATTGAGGGTAGTCAATGATATTGGGATCCTCTAAGAACCCGGTTACTTTTGATTAGGACAGGTATGAACCAACAAACTGAAAGAGGGTACTACCTAGACCTCATGCTGGCCTAAACCTTAAGGGCTCTTTTGTGTGACTTGTGTGCCTTCGTACTTGACTACTTGCATGCTTGTTATCTGACCCTTGATGTCTTGCAGGTTTTGTTCATAGTCCTTAATTGGGACTTATAACAAGGTGTACTAACCACTTGCAGGTCCTGTTTATAGTCCTTAACTAGGACTCATGACAAGGTTTACCAAATTTCTTGCAGGCTTTGTTTATAGTCCTTAACTAGGACTCATGACAGGGTTTACCAAATTTCTTGCAGGTTTTGTTTATAGTCCTTAACTGGGACTCATAACAGGGTTTACTAGATCTCTTGCAGGTTTTGTTTATAGCCCTTAATTGGGACTCATAACAAAGTATACTGAATTTCTTGCAGGGTCTGTTTATAGTCCTTAATTGGGACTCATAACAGGGTTTACCTACATCACCCCATGCATATCATGACATCATACCATTGCATACATCCTAACCCATTTCAAGGATCTCAAGGGCTTGTGATGCAGGTCATGATGAATCAAACATCTAGCAAGGGGCAAAGAGGATTTATTTTCCTCTAGCCAAGGGTGTCAGGGGCTATGACCCACTGGATATGGTGAGCCTTTGACCCTTGAAGAAGAACTCTCAACAACATGGGTGTCCTTCAATCAAGCTATAAATTCCCAAATTCTAACAAATTTTCTTGTTTACCCCGCAAGGTCCTTGAAAACATTGCATGCATGTCATACACATCATTGCATTACAGGTATCCCTTTTGCAGGTCACTTACCATCTTCGCTGTCTATTTCAGCAATGGCTTTCCAACCAGACAACCAAGATCTCCGTACTCAGAACACCCAACTGCGAGAAATGTTCTTGAACCTATCCCAGGGGCAAGAAGAAATAAAGACTCTCCTCACCAGGAACTTGACCTTAGGGAATGCAGGGGGCATCAGGAACGATCAGCTGGAAGGGCTACAAATTGAGTTGGCAACCATGAAGATCCAAATGATGGGGCAGTTGGTGGGCCAAATGACTCTCATTCAGGACTTAGCTCAAAAACAAGAAGAGCTCCGAGTCCTCATCACCAAGCTGCTTCAAAATAATCCGGTAGGGCAAACAGCCAAGGTGGAAGCTCCAGCCATCATTCAACCACATGCGGGGCAAGAAGACAAAGGAAAATCTCCTCAGTTTGCTTCAGGGTCACGAGCCCAGCCTCAACGGGGTAGTCAACGTAAACGAAATGCGCCCGGAAGACATTTCTCGGAGACTGATATACCCTCATCCTTTATACTGAAGCGCTTGCTGGAGGTCAATCTGATCACTCTAAAGGACCCTCCCAAGAATCCCAACAGGACAGCTCCAAGGTATAACCCCGACGCCCACTGCGCTTATCATTCAGACAGCCCAGGGCATGCTACAGACGACTGTTGGACCTTGAAGAACAAAATTCAGGATTTGATTGACGAAGGGGTGATAGAGTTCATGCCGGATGGCGAGATGAAAATCTTCCGCTGAGAATTCTCCATCTGGGATAGCTATCTCAAACTAGAAATTTTTGTTCATTAGGATTTTTCAAGTTGTAATTCCCTCTTGATTATTCAAACATTTGTTCATTGTTAAACGTTGTTATTTCATTAATGCATCGCATACGTCTGTTTTGAAGCAATATATTCGTATTCACTAAATGCAAATTATCTTCATATTTTTCTGATGTCAACTCTTGATCTAAAATCCTAAGCCTCTTGAGGGAGGATGACGAAAACGATACCGCTATCTTTTACAGTATGCTTTTGAACAGACCCCGCTGATGAGGTACAGGCATTGTTTCAAATCCTAAACACTGGAGTTATAAGGATGATAATCCCTCGTCAACCCATCTGAGCCAAAGAAGTAGGAGTTTTTTATTTTCGAAAATCAAAACCCTTAATCATAACCTGGGGCAGGGTAGTCTCTCAGTTGATCCAAGTGCATGACGAATGGCACCAAAAAGTCTTTACAAAACAAACAAAGACAGTGATGGTTCAGAACAGTCATAAGGATAGGCAGTCATCATCAAAATTCATAAATGAAAAGCCCAAAAAAGTCTAAACCTACAAAGGGGACTTATGAAACTGGGGCATCCCGCTGACTGTAATTCCAAAAAGGAAACAGTTCAGGCAAAAAAGAAAGGGATAACAAAAATCAAACAAGAAAGAGGTCTTACAAACCCTTAACAAAAAAGGAATGATTGCCTAGTCAAAATAAGCTATCAACATCTAACCATTACTGGAACATCCAAGCAAAGACTCAAACAAGGTCTAACGCACGATCAACTGAGTTTAGGTTTGGAGAACATCACGAAGAATGGGTGGGTACAAATAATTTGAGCCTTTATCCTTTGTTTCTTAAACCGTGAACCAGGCCACGTTATAACCCTTAAAAGTCCTAGCTGAAGCATGGGTTAGTTCGAAAGCATACTGTTACGAAAGGTATCCTGACTCCTGAAGGCCTACGGTAAATACGAAGTTGACATCACGTTTTACAAACATTCATTTGTTTTATGAAAAAGAATGCATTTTCAAAATCTCTAAGACAGACAGAAGCTTTGCATTTTTAACATAACCTTGTTTGCATATGACTTTTTGTTTGAACAGCATAGAAATTCGCACAACGAAAGTCTAATGAACAAGAGTACCTCCAATCCAGGGGCATGGCATGAGCATTGTCCATCATCTGGGGCAATCCAGTCAAGATTCGGAGAATCTCTCAAAAGGCCAACCAGCCTGGGGCAAATCTCTGCCTAAGTCACTTGGGATATTTCAACGACAAATCTCGCCTGATCAAACACCTTCTGGTGACACAACACAAGCAGCCAGGGGCACCTTCCCTGCATTCTAAAAGCGTGGACATAGTCGAAAAGATACTACGCAAAATCAAAGACCCGCTAGGTTGACATACCTAGGCAAAAATAAGGGCTTCCCGGCGAACCAAAAGGGTTCGGGCAAAATGAAGGGATGAAATGAAAAATCTGTACACCCGGCAAGTCGAAAACCTGAAAAGGCGACTTGGGCAAAAATGGGTATCCCGGTGGACTGAAAACCCGAAAGGGCGGTCCAGGCAAAAGTTAGGGATCAAAGCGTACGACTATGTCCCGTCATCTTATCACCTGCCTACCAGAAGAAGGTTTGACTCTCAACGACTATCAGCATCCCACGAGTGCCTCCCCACAAGAAACAGGGGCAATAAAGGTTGATCTAAGCAGTCTGATTGTTCTGTCCTCCAAGGTATCAGGGTAAGCTCCGTTGAAGAATATAGCCCACGCAGTTCAAAACTTCCCCCGGAGAGTCCAATCCAGTTCCCCAGGAAGGTTGGAATCCATATCCCCAAGCAGCAAGCTTATCCCCAGTAAATTCTGGAAGCTTATCCCTTAGCAGGGCACGAACGCGTAGTCCGGCTTGATTTAAAGAGTTATTTCCTTAATAGGATATAACTGGGTTATCCTCAGCCAAAAGCCACGGAAAGAGCGTCGTCGACAGAATCTTCCTATCCCCAGCGAAGTCCATTCATACTTCCAATACAGCAAGGTATCCTCAGTGAGTCATCCTCAACAAATCAGCGAAAGCATCTCCCCACAAGAGTATTTCTTCCCAGCATGGTCGCTAGAATATCTTCTTCTCCCCGCAGAATCCTCCATTTGCCAAGTTTATTCCCCAATGGAGTTATCTTCTCCTACCGGTATACTTGCAGCTATCCTCCACAGCGGAAGCAAAGCTATTTTTCAACATCAGCCCAGGATGCGACTTCCCGGCACCCGTCAAGGATTTATTTTCCCTAGACAAAAACATACATTCATAAAACGTCACATACACTATTCTAGCATGCATATGCATCATACTACACGAATCTCATTGATTTTGAAGACATATAGTTCATGCATCATGATTTTGCACACAATTATGTTCTACCTTTTCAAGAAAAAAGATCAATACAAAAATGATTATTATCAACTAATGCAATTCTTTCTAGATATAGTTTCAGATGTAAACCCAGCGATGGTGCCGTTCTGATACTGCTTCCAGATTTCCTTCTCGATATAGTTTCAGATGTAAGCCCAGCGATGGTGACGTTCTGATACTGCTTCCAGATTTCCTTCTCGATATAGTTTCAGATTTTCAGATGTAAACCCAGCGATGGTGCCGTTCTGATACTGCTTCCAGATTCTCTTCCAGATATAGTTTCAGATGTAAACCAGATGTGGTGACGTTCTGATACCACTTCCAGAAGTCTTTTTGATGTTTCCCTCTCCGGCATGAGCGTGAGGTGATATTCTCTTATGGTCCCCTCTCCAACGGCGTGTGAGGAGGTAATCCCTTTTTCAGATGTTTCCCTCTCCGGCATGAGCGTGAGGTGATATTCTCTTATGGTCCCCTCTCCAACGGCGTGTGAGGTGGTAATTCCTTCTTCAGATGTTTCCCTCTCCGGCATGAGCGTGAGGTGATATTCTCTTATGGTCCCCTCTCCAACGGCGTGTGAGGTGGTAATTCCTTTTTCAGATGTTTCCCTCTCCGGCATGAGCGTGAGGTGATATTCTCTTATGGTCCCCTCTCCAACGGCGTGTGAGGTGGTAATTCCTTCTTCAGATGTTTCCCTCTCCGGCATGAGCATGAGGTGATATTCTCTTATGGTCCCCTCTCCAACGGCGTGTGAGGTGGTAATTCCTTTTTCAGATGTTTCCCTCTCCGGCATGAGCGTGAGGTGATATTCTCTTATGGTCCCCTCTCCAACGGCGTGTGAGGTGGTAATTCCTTCTTCAGATGTTTCCCTCTCCGGCATGAGCGTGAGGTGATATTCTCTTGTGGTCCCCTCTCCAACGGCGTGTGAGGTGGTAATTCCTTTTTCAGATGTTTCCCTCTCCGGCATGAGCGTGAGGTGATATTCTCTTATGGTCCCCTCTCCAACGGCGTGTGAGGTGGTAATTCCTTCTTCAGATGTTTCCCTCTCCGGCATGAGCGTGAGGTGATATTCTCTTATGGTCCCCTCTCCAACGGCGTGTGAGGTGGTAATTCCTTCTTCAGATGTTTCCCTCTCCGGCATGAGCGTGAGGTGATATTCTCTTGTGGTCCCCTCTCCAACGGCGTGTGAGGTGGTAATTCCTTTTTCAGATGTTTCCCTCTCCGGCATGAGCGTGAGGTGATATTCTCTTGTGGTCCCCTCTCCAACGGCGTGTGAGGTGGTAATTCCTTTTTCAGATGTTTCCCTCTCCGGCATGAGCGTGAGGTGATATTCTCTTATGGTCCCCTCTCCAACGGCGTGTGAGGTGGTAATTCCTTCTTCAGATGTTTCCCTCTCCGGCATGAGCGTGAGGTGATATTTCCTTCCAGATTATAATTTCCTATAGTTCCCTCTCCAACGGTGAGTGAGGTGACTCCCTTTGAGATTATAATGTCCTTTGGTTCTCTTCCTGACACTACGAAGATGGTAGTTCTCACCAAGATTTCCTCAACAAGCGTTGTTGAGGTTGAAATCATTCAGGATTCTCTTACCATTCATGCTAAGGCAGTAACCATCCCTGGTTCATTCATCAGCGTTTGAAGCTCCAGACTCAGCTCCTGTAACCAATCAGGACATATCTATATCAAGCATCTAAAATCAGCTCCTGCGACGTGTCAGGTACTCATTTTTCTGTTTTGCAGGTATGCAGGTTCTCGCTAAGGAATCTCCTACGCGATCAACGTCCAGATGGCATCTATAAGCCCATCTTCCTATCCAAGCAACATCCAAATGGCATCTATAAGCCCATTCCCTCATCATCATGGCTACTATGTGAGCGCAAATTTCTGGGCACTCTAGTGTCCAATCATCTTCTACCCTCGGATTACGAAAGACACGTCAGCCAATCTGCATCCTCAGGTCTAAGAAGATTGAACAGGGGCAACTGTTGTACCCCAAAATTTGCCCTCCCATATTCATCAAGAAATTGCCAAGTCAAGGTCACAAAAGTCCCCAAGGGTTGTGCAGCTCAACTGTCTCCTAGACAGTCAAAACTAGGGTTTGAGTTCTGGTCAAGCAAATGAACTTTTCAAAGGTCCAAACAAGTCTCACATGCTTACAAAGATGGTCAAATGTCCTCATATCAAGTTTCAAGGCATTCAGCTCAAAATTGCACAGTCAAAACCCTAAATTGCACTACAGTCAACTGTAGGGGCAAAATGGTCATTTGGCAGTCAAAAGTTCAAATTTTTGGTCAACATATCATTTTGAAGCCACAAACATCATTTGATCAATGCTTGATCATGATTCTTAAAATTTGGCTCAGAAATCATCAAAGATGCAAAAGTTGCTATATTTGGACAGTTGAAAAAGTCAACTGAAATTGACCAGGGCATAACTTTCACATGGATTATCAGAAAAATTCCATCCAAAGCTCATTTTGAAGAGAAAGACACTTCCTACAATTCATCTTCATGTTCCAAGTCCAAGAAATGCTCTCACAAAAAGTTATCAATTTCAACATTATAGGTCATTTTCAAAAGTCAACAAAAAGTGACTTTAAGTCAAAGGCCATAACTTGAGATTGGTAAATCAAAATGACATGGGACCAAAGGCATTGGTTAAAGGACTCAAAGACCTTTCCAAAATGTCCAAAAATATGTGAAAAGCTTAAAAATTGACCAAGTTATGCCTTGTGGAAGTTGGGAAATTTTTGGAAATTTTTGAAAGTCAACATTGATGCAAAAGGCCTAAAAATGCAAATGGGCCCATTTTCCTTCCAAATTTCTTCATGCCAAGCCTATGCACAACCATTAGGCCCAAAGGGAAGTATTCTCATATTTTTTAATTATTTATTTGAATTAATATTAATTTATATTCATTTAAATGATTTTAATATATGAAAAATATCAAACTAACCTAAAAAAATCTTTTCATGCACATTATAAGCTCAATATTTCGTGCTTAAATGATTAGGGCAAGTTATGATAAGATTTGAGCTGATTGAACACAAAAACCATGAAAAAAGATTTGGAAAAGATTTTGTAAAATCAAATATTGAAATCCATGAATGCTTGAGATTTTGTGCAATATTTTTGACCTAACATACTCTATACATACTCAGCATCACAACCCTAATGCCATTAGACTGGAAGCTGCGCCCCAAACTCCATTGCATTCTTGAATTTTCTCATAAAAACACCAATACTGAAATCAAGGTTTTAGTGTGATTCAAGCTCCAATCTTTATTCCAATAGCATCCTGAGACGTCCCTAAACGTTTCTCAATCAAAAACAACAAGTCAAACGCCTTGAAACGGTATCACAAAGTCAAACTGAACCAAGAAAATTTCCAAGTCGCATATCATATTCTAAGCATCTTTCATGAATTTTGTTTGTTGATTCTTATTCTTTGTGAAATTCTAAAGCTAACTGTGGTGTTTAATTGTATTTTTATTGACTATATACGATTATGCCATTGCCAAAAGTTAGGGTTTTCAGGAGCTCGAATTAGGGATTTTGTGTAGAAGAAAAATTAGGCCATCTCAATACCATGGTTGAGTTCAGCGCACCAAGACGGAGAAGAATGCATACTCGCGAACAATTTATGATGCCCAGGGTTCTATTCGCTATTTTCTTGAATACCCCCTAAAGCAACGTTTCAAAAACCGTTGCTCTTTTGTTTTATGTTACAGGGGTGGTGAGGAAGAAGATGGCGTGTCAATCAGTGATACGTCTGTTTAAATTTCGCGCGTGTTTAACCAACTAGCTTTATTGTTCTTTTATATTATTTATGATATATTATATATTAAATGAACTTGCATAGCTCAGCTGGCCAGGGGACGCGTTTGTAACCTTCAAGACCTGGGTTCAAGTCCCAGGTCTTGCATAAATTCCATATTATTTTTCTACATTAATTCCCATGCAGATTCCTCATTAGAGCACACCATGCACACTCAAGATCCAATGAACACGCGTCCAGCTGCTTACAAATCAAGGGTCTAGGATGGATGAACACATAAACCCTGGTCAGACGCGTTGCATGGGATCCAAAAAAGTCAACTAATTCCCAGCTTATTGGGCCAGGCCTCTTAAATTTGAACCTCCTTATTTGGGGCAACACCCCACCCTGGTTTGATTTTCTTTTCTTTTTGTTTTAATTATTGTATTATTTATTTTTATTGCTTTAATTAATTAATTTATTTTTTTCTATAAAATATGAAAACATTATAAAAAATCAGAAAATACAAAAAAAATATAATATTTATTGCATTATAGTTATTTTCATAAATAAATTAGAATGTAAATTATGTAGTGTAATTAGGTTTTAATTTTAATTCTTTTTTTTAATAAAAAAATCCAAAAAAATGTAGAATTTAGGTTAATTGTTAATTCTTTTTATTTCCCTTTTTCCACAATAATAATTATTATTTATTTATTTATTCTCCTATCTAAATTGTACATAAATGAATTAGTTAATTTAGGTCATATTTTAATTCTTTCATAATAAATAAAAAAATATTAGAATTAGGGTTTGCCGTCTAATTTAATCTCAATTAATTTCCTTTTTTCATTAAATCTAAAAAACACAAAAATATCATTCTCATTTAATTTTAATTTTTAAGTCCTTATTAATTTTAATTATTTGCAAAAAGGGGTCCAACGCCCTAGTTTCGTTTCAATGATTTAATTCGCGCATTTATCTTATGTCGTTTAAATAATTATGTAATTGCCCCAAAGCGTTGTAATTTACTTTTCGCACTTTTATTTACTTCGCATTATTTATTTTTCCGCTAAATCGGGTCCGGTTTAATTTTGGCGATGTGGACCCGCGCCATTTGTAATAGCCGTAGATTTATTTTCCGCAAACTTTATAACTGTTAAATATGCATGCAAGAATGAATGGACAAATTAAAATCAAGCGTAGAACACGACAAACATGACAAGACAAATAACTGAAACATGACACACAATTCGCACACACCACCCCTAGGGTACGCCTCACTGTTGCCTTGCCTCGAAAGGTGATCGTCGAGTAGAGGACGTCTTAGTAAGTCCTCATGATCCGGGAACCTGGCATGAGGGTAGCTTCTAAGGTGTCTTCCCATTGCTCTGGTGATCACCACGTCCCTAAAACTCGAATTGACCCGAACACCTCCAACGGTGGTGCTACCTACCTCTCAATGGTGGGATGGCACTACCTTTAAGGACCCTTACACAGACGAATTCCTTAGGGTAGGTAGGTTCTCAAGGATACTTGCTCTAATCTCAAAAACAAACAAAACTTTTCACCAACACATTTTCAAAAGCTTTCAAAGCAAACTTTTCAAACACTCTGACGTACGAGTCGATCTGAAATTTTTCAAAGAAACCTTTCAAAACCCACATTGAAAAGCAAACAAACCATTTTTGAAAACACAATGAGCAAGTATCTAAGAGCCCATGGATAACCATGGATAGAAAGGGTGCTAGCACCTTCCCTTTCTATAACCTACCTCCCGAACCGAGAGCAATCTCTTTAAAGGAATTTTTCTGTGCTTTTGTCCTTTCCATTTGGAGAAAATAAAAGACGGTGGCGACTCTTGCTTCCGCGACATTTCGCGAACCAGCTTTAAACAGTCAGTTCCAGATCCACCGATCACAGAACTGGCGACTCTGCTGGGGAATACTTTAAAGTGAGGTGTACCTTAGGGCTAGGTCATAACTGTGTTTTCACTTGTACTGTTTTGTTTGCTTTACTATTGTGGGTTGCATCGGAGATACATAGATCCTAACCCGGATCTGGGGATACCCTGTTTAGGTAGCATAAGCTGTGAGGGACCTGTCCGGCGTAGACCGACACGGGTGAAGCAGTGGCTACGTTGGTGTGGCACCTTAGTCTGTACCAATATCCCTTGTGTTGCAACGAGGAGAATATGGGTCTTCTAAGGAGTCATTAAGCACCAACAGACCTTAGAACCTTAAATGACCCAACTTGGCCAATAGAACAGTAGCAATATGCTACGCCCATTGAGGCTAAACTCTCGTGATGGTTCTGGCCGCAAGAAAAGATTGCGATGCTGGAGTTGTGACCGATTGAGGGTAGTCAATGATATTGGGATCCTCTAAGAACCCGGTTACTTTTGATTAGGACAGGTATGAACCAACAAACTGAAAGAGGGTACTACCTAGACCTCATGCTGGCCTAAACCTTAAGGGCTCTTTTGTGTGACTTGTGTGCCTTCGTACTTGACTACTTGCATGCTTGTTATCTGACCCTTGATGTCTTGCAGGTTTTGTTCATAGTCCTTAATTGGGACTTATAACAAGGTGTACTAACCACTTGCAGGTCCTGTTTATAGTCCTTAACTAGGACTCATGACAAGGTTTACCAAATTTCTTGCAGGCTTTGTTTATAGTCCTTAACTAGGACTCATGACAGGGTTTACCAAATTTCTTGCAGGTTTTGTTTATAGTCCTTAACTGGGACTCATAACAGGGTTTACTAGATCTCTTGCAGGTTTTGTTTATAGCCCTTAATTGGGACTCATAACAAAGTATACTGAATTTCTTGCAGGGTCTGTTTATAGTCCTTAATTGGGACTCATAACAGGGTTTACCTACATCACCCCATGCATATCATGACATCATACCATTGCATACATCCTAACCCATTTCAAGGATCTCAAGGGCTTGTGATGCAAGTCATGATGAATCAAACATCTAGCAAGGGGCAAAGAGGATTTATTTTCCTCTAGCCAAGGGTGTCAGGGGCTATGACCCACTGGATATGGTGAGCCTTTGACCCTTGAAGAAGAACTCTCAACAACATGGGTGTCCTTCAATCAAGCTATAAATTCCCAAATTCTAACAAATTTTCTTGTTTACCCCGCAAGGTCCTTGAAAACATTGCATGCATGTCATACACATCATTGCATTACAGGTATCCCTTTTGCAGGTCACTTACCATCTTCGCTGTCTATTTCAGCAATGGCTTTCCAACCAGACAACCAAGATCTCCGTACTCAGAACACCCAACTGCGAGAAATGTTCTTGAACCTATCCCAGGGGCAAGAAGAAATAAAGACTCTCCTCACCAGGAACTTGACCTTAGGGAATGCAGGGGGCATCAGGAACGATCAGCTGGAAGGGCTACAAATTGAGTTGGCAACCATGAAGATCCAAATGATGGGGCAGTTGGTGGGCCAAATGACTCTCATTCAGGACTTAGCTCAAAAACAAGAAGAGCTCCGAGTCCTCATCACCAAGCTGCTTCAAAATAATCCGGTAGGGCAAACAGCCAAGGTGGAAGCTCCAGCCATCATTCAACCACATGCGGGGCAAGAAGACAAAGGAAAATCTCCTCAGTTTGCTTCAGGGTCACGAGCCCAGCCTCAACGGGGTAGTCAACGTAAACGAAATGCGCCCGGAAGACATTTCTCGGAGACTGATATACCCTCATCCTTTATACTGAAGCGCTTGCTGGAGGTCAATCTGATCACTCTAAAGGACCCTCCCAAGAATCCCAACAGGACAGCTCCAAGGTATAACCCCGACGCCCACTGCGCTTATCATTCAGACAGCCCAGGGCATGCTACAGACGACTGTTGGACCTTGAAGAACAAAATTCAGGATTTGATTGACGAAGGGGTGATAGAGTTCATGCCGGATGGCGAGATGAAAATCTTCCGCTGAGAATTCTCCATCTGGGATAGCTATCTCAAACTAGAAATTTTTGTTCATTAGGATTTTTCAAGTTGTAATTCCCTCTTGATTATTCAAACATTTGTTCATTGTTAAACGTTGTTATTTCATTAATGCATCGCATACGTCTGTTTTGAAGCAATATATTCGTATTCACTAAATGCAAATTATCTTCATATTTTTCTGATGTCAACTCTTGATCTAAAATCCTAAGCCTCTTGAGGGAGGATGACGAAAACGATACCGCTATCTTTTACAGTATGCTTTTGAACAGACCCCGCTGATGAGGTACAGGCATTGTTTCAAATCCTAAACACTGGAGTTATAAGGATGATAATCCCTCGTCAACCCATCTGAGCCAAAGAAGTAGGAGTTTTTTATTTTCGAAAATCAAAACCCTTAATCATAACCTGGGGCAGGGTAGTCTCTCAGTTGATCCAAGTGCATGACGAATGGCACCAAAAAGTCTTTACAAAACAAACAAAGACAGTGATGGTTCAGAACAGTCATAAGGATAGGCAGTCATCATCAAAATTCATAAATGAAAAGCCCAAAAAAGTCTAAACCTACAAAGGGGACTTATGAAACTGGGGCATCCCGCTGACTGTAATTCCAAAAAGGAAACAGTTCAGGCAAAAAAGAAAGGGATAACAAAAATCAAACAAGAAAGAGGTCTTACAAACCCTTAACAAAAAAGGAATGATTGCCTAGTCAAAATAAGCTATCAACATCTAACCATTACTGGAACATCCAAGCAAAGACTCAAACAAGGTCTAACGCACGATCAACTGAGTTTAGGTTTGGAGAACATCACGAAGAATGGGTGGGTACAAATAATTTGAGCCTTTATCCTTTGTTTCTTAAACCGTGAACCAGGCCACGTTATAACCCTTAAAAGTCCTAGCTGAAGCATGGGTTAGTTCGAAAGCATACTGTTACGAAAGGTATCCTGACTCCTGAAGGCCTACGGTAAATACGAAGTTGACATCACGTTTTACAAACATTCATTTGTTTTATGAAAAAGAATGCATTTTCAAAATCTCTAAGACAGACAGAAGCTTTGCATTTTTAACATAACCTTGTTTGCATATGACTTTTTGTTTGAACAGCATAGAAATTCGCACAACGAAAGTCTAATGAACAAGAGTACCTCCAATCCAGGGGCATGGCATGAGCATTGTCCATCATCTGGGGCAATCCAGTCAAGATTCGGAGAATCTCTCAAAAGGCCAACCAGCCTGGGGCAAATCTCTGCCTAAGTCACTTGGGATATTTCAACGACAAATCTCGCCTGATCAAACACCTTCTGGTGACACAACACAAGCAGCCAGGGGCACCTTCCCTGCATTCTAAAAGCGTGGACATAGTCGAAAAGATACTACGCAAAATCAAAGACCCGCTAGGTTGACATACCTAGGCAAAAATAAGGGCTTCCCGGCGAACCAAAAGGGTTCGGGCAAAATGAAGGGATGAAATGAAAAATCTGTACACCCGGCAAGTCGAAAACCTGAAAAGGCGACTTGGGCAAAAATGGGTATCCCGGTGGACTGAAAACCCGAAAGGGCGGTCCAGGCAAAAGTTAGGGATCAAAGCGTACGACTATGTCCCGTCATCTTATCACCTGCCTACCAGAAGAAGGTTTGACTCTCAACGACTATCAGCATCCCACGAGTGCCTCCCCACAAGAAACAGGGGCAATAAAGGTTGATCTAAGCAGTCTGATTGTTCTGTCCTCCAAGGTATCAGGGTAAGCTCCGTTGAAGAATATAGCCCACGCAGTTCAAAACTTCCCCCGGAGAGTCCAATCCAGTTCCCCAGGAAGGTTGGAATCCATATCCCCAAGCAGCAAGCTTATCCCCAGTAAATTCTGGAAGCTTATCCCTTAGCAGGGCACGAACGCGTAGTCCGGCTTGATTTAAAGAGTTATTTCCTTAATAGGATATAACTGGGTTATCCTCAGCCAAAAGCCACGGAAAGAGCGTCGTCGACAGAATCTTCCTATCCCCAGCGAAGTCCATTCATACTTCCAATACAGCAAGGTATCCTCAGTGAGTCATCCTCAACAAATCAGCGAAAGCATCTCCCCACAAGAGTATTTCTTCCCAGCATGGTCGCTAGAATATCTTCTTCTCCCCGCAGAATCCTCCATTTGCCAAGTTTATTCCCCAATGGAGTTATCTTCTCCTACCGGTATACTTGCAGCTATCCTCCACAGCGGAAGCAAAGCTATTTTTCAACATCAGCCCAGGATGCGACTTCCCGGCACCCGTCAAGGATTTATTTTCCCTAGACAAAAACATACATTCATAAAACGTCACATACACTATTCTAGCATGCATATGCATCATACTACACGAATCTCATTGATTTTGAAGACATATAGTTCATGCATCATGATTTTGCACACAATTATGTTCTACCTTTTCAAGAAAAAAGATCAATACAAAAATGATTATTATCAACTAATGCAATTCTTTCTAGATATAGTTTCAGATGTAAACCCAGCGATGGTGCCGTTCTGATACTGCTTCCAGATTTCCTTCTCGATATAGTTTCAGATGTAAGCCCAGCGATGGTGACGTTCTGATACTGCTTCCAGATTTCCTTCTCGATATAGTTTCAGATTTTCAGATGTAAACCCAGCGATGGTGCCGTTCTGATACTGCTTCCAGATTCTCTTCCAGATATAGTTTCAGATGTAAACCAGATGTGGTGACATTCTGATACCACTTCCAGAAGTCTTTTTGATGTTTCCCTCTCCGGCATGAGCGTGAGGTGATATTCTCTTATGGTCCCCTCTCCAACGGCGTGTGAGGAGGTAATCCCTTTTTCAGATGTTTCCCTCTCCGGCATGAGCGTGAGGTGATATTCTCTTATGGTCCCCTCTCCAACGGCGTGTGAGGTGGTAATTCCTTCTTCAGATGTTTCCCTCTCCGGCATGAGCGTGAGGTGATATTCTCTTATGGTCCCCTCTCCAACGGCGTGTGAGGTGGTAATTCCTTTTTCAGATGTTTCCCTCTCCGGCATGAGCGTGAGGTGATATTCTCTTATGGTCCCCTCTCCAACGGCGTGTGAGGTGGTAATTCCTTCTTCAGATGTTTCCCTCTCCGGCATGAGCATGAGGTGATATTCTCTTATGGTCCCCTCTCCAACGGCGTGTGAGGTGGTAATTCCTTTTTCAGATGTTTCCCTCTCCGGCATGAGCGTGAGGTGATATTCTCTTATGGTCCCCTCTCCAACGGCGTGTGAGGTGGTAATTCCTTCTTCAGATGTTTCCCTCTCCGGCATGAGCGTGAGGTGATATTCTCTTGTGGTCCCCTCTCCAACGGCGTGTGAGGTGGTAATTCCTTTTTCAGATGTTTCCCTCTCCGGCATGAGCGTGAGGTGATATTCTCTTATGGTCCCCTCTCCAACGGCGTGTGAGGTGGTAATTCCTTCTTCAGATGTTTCCCTCTCCGGCATGAGCGTGAGGTGATATTCTCTTATGGTCCCCTCTCCAACGGCGTGTGAGGTGGTAATTCCTTCTTCAGATGTTTCCCTCTCCGGCATGAGCGTGAGGTGATATTCTCTTGTGGTCCCCTCTCCAACGGCGTGTGAGGTGGTAATTCCTTTTTCAGATGTTTCCCTCTCCGGCATGAGCGTGAGGTGATATTCTCTTGTGGTCCCCTCTCCAACGGCGTGTGAGGTGGTAATTCCTTTTTCAGATGTTTCCCTCTCCGGCATGAGCGTGAGGTGATATTCTCTTATGGTCCCCTCTCCAACGGCGTGTGAGGTGGTAATTCCTTCTTCAGATGTTTCCCTCTCCGGCATGAGCGTGAGGTGATATTTCCTTCCAGATTATAATTTCCTATAGTTCCCTCTCCAACGGTGAGTGAGGTGACTCCCTTTGAGATTATAATGTCCTTTGGTTCTCTTCCTGACACTACGAAGATGGTAGTTCTCACCAAGATTTCCTCAACAAGCGTTGTTGAGGTTGAAATCATTCAGGATTCTCTTACCATTCATGCTAAGGCAGTAACCATCCCTGGTTCATTCATCAGCGTTTGAAGCTCCAGACTCAGCTCCTGTAACCAATCAGGACATATCTATATCAAGCATCTAAAATCAGCTCCTGCGACGTGTCAGGTACTCATTTTTCTGTTTTGCAGGTATGCAGGTTCTCGCTAAGGAATCTCCTACGCGATCAACGTCCAGATGGCATCTATAAGCCCATCTTCCTATCCAAGCAACATCCAAATGGCATCTATAAGCCCATTCCCTCATCATCATGGCTACTATGTGAGCGCAAATTTCTGGGCACTCTAGTGTCCAATCATCTTCTACCCTCGGATTACGAAAGACACGTCAGCCAATCTGCATCCTCAGGTCTAAGAAGATTGAACAGGGGCAACTGTTGTACCCCAAAATTTGCCCTCCCATATTCATCAAGAAATTGCCAAGTCAAGGTCACAAAAGTCCCCAAGGGTTGTGCAGCTCAACTGTCTCCTAGACAGTCAAAACTAGGGTTTGAGTTCTGGTCAAGCAAATGAACTTTTCAAAGGTCCAAACAAGTCTCACATGCTTACAAAGATGGTCAAATGTCCTCATATCAAGTTTCAAGGCATTCAGCTCAAAATTGCACAGTCAAAACCCTAAATTGCACTACAGTCAACTGTAGGGGC
This sequence comes from Vicia faba, assembly GCA_948472305.1. Taxonomy (NCBI): domain Eukaryota; kingdom Viridiplantae; phylum Streptophyta; class Magnoliopsida; order Fabales; family Fabaceae; genus Vicia; species Vicia faba. The sequence goes on from OX451740.1 coordinate 319,604,882, forward strand.
AAAATGGTCATTTGGCAGTCAAAAGTTCAAATTTTTGGTCAACATATCATTTTGAAGCCACAAACATCATTTGATCAATGCTTGATCATGATTCTTAAAATTTGGCTCAGAAATCATCAAAGATGCAAAAGTTGCTATATTTGGACAGTTGAAAAAGTCAACTGAAATTGACCAGGGCATAACTTTCACATGGATTATCAGAAAAATTCCATCCAAAGCTCATTTTGAAGAGAAAGACACTTCCTACAATTCATCTTCATGTTCCAAGTCCAAGAAATGCTCTCACAAAAAGTTATCAATTTCAACATTATAGGTCATTTTCAAAAGTCAACAAAAAGTGACTTTAAGTCAAAGGCCATAACTTGAGATTGGTAAATCAAAATGACATGGGACCAAAGGCATTGGTTAAAGGACTCAAAGACCTTTCCAAAATGTCCAAAAATATGTGAAAAGCTTAAAAATTGACCAAGTTATGCCTTGTGGAAGTTGGGAAATTTTTGGAAATTTTTGAAAGTCAACATTGATGCAAAAGGCCTAAAAATGCAAATGGGCCCATTTTCCTTCCAAATTTCTTCATGCCAAGCCTATGCACAACCATTAGGCCCAAAGGGAAGTATTCTCATATTTTTTAATTATTTATTTGAATTAATATTAATTTATATTCATTTAAATGATTTTAATATATGAAAAATATCAAACTAACCTAAAAAAATCTTTTCATGCACATTATAAGCTCAATATTTCGTGCTTAAATGATTAGGGCAAGTTATGATAAGATTTGAGCTGATTGAACACAAAAACCATGAAAAAAGATTTGGAAAAGATTTTGTAAAATCAAATATTGAAATCCATGAATGCTTGAGATTTTGTGCAATATTTTTGACCTAACATACTCTATACATACTCAGCATCACAACCCTAATGCCATTAGACTGGAAGCTGCGCCCCAAACTCCATTGCATTCTTGAATTTTCTCATAAAAACACCAATACTGAAATCAAGGTTTTAGTGTGATTCAAGCTCCAATCTTTATTCCAATAGCATCCTGAGACGTCCCTAAACGTTTCTCAATCAAAAACAACAAGTCAAACGCCTTGAAACGGTATCACAAAGTCAAACTGAACCAAGAAAATTTCCAAGTCGCATATCATATTCTAAGCATCTTTCATGAATTTTGTTTGTTGATTCTTATTCTTTGTGAAATTCTAAAGCTAACTGTGGTGTTTAATTGTATTTTTATTGACTATATACGATTATGCCATTGCCAAAAGTTAGGGTTTTCAGGAGCTCGAATTAGGGATTTTGTGTAGAAGAAAAATTAGGCCATCTCAATACCATGGTTGAGTTCAGCGCACCAAGACGGAGAAGAATGCATACTCGCGAACAATTTATGATGCCCAGGGTTCTATTCGCTATTTTCTTGAATACCCCCTAAAGCAACGTTTCAAAAACCATTGCTCTTTTGTTTTATGTTACAGGGGTGGTGAGGAAGAAGATGGCGTGTCAATCAGTGATACGTCTGTTTAAATTTCGCGCGTGTTTAACCAACTAGCTTTATTGTTCTTTTATATTATTTATGATATATTATATATTAAATGAACTTGCATAGCTCAGCTGGCCAGGGGACGCGTTTGTAACCTTCAAGACCTGGGTTCAAGTCCCAGGTCTTGCATAAATTCCATATTATTTTTCTACATTAATTCCCATGCAGATTCCTCATTAGAGCACACCATGCACACTCAAGATCCAATGAACACGCGTCCAGCTGCTTACAAATCAAGGGTCTAGGATGGATGAACACATAAACCCTGGTCAGACGCGTTGCATGGGATCCAAAAAAGTCAACTAATTCCCAGCTTATTGGGCCAGGCCTCTTAAATTTGAACCTCCTTATTTGGGGCAACACCCCACCCTGGTTTGATTTTCTTTTCTTTTTGTTTTAATTATTGTATTATTTATTTTTATTGCTTTAATTAATTAATTTATTTTTTTCTATAAAATATGAAAACATTATAAAAAATCAGAAAATACAAAAAAAATATAATATTTATTGCATTATAGTTATTTTCATAAATAAATTAGAATGTAAATTATGTAGTGTAATTAGGTTTTAATTTTAATTCTTTTTTTTAATAAAAAAATCCAAAAAAATGTAGAATTTAGGTTAATTGTTAATTCTTTTTATTTCCCTTTTTCCACAATAATAATTATTATTTATTTATTTATTCTCCTATCTAAATTGTACATAAATGAATTAGTTAATTTAGGTCATATTTTAATTCTTTCATAATAAATAAAAAAATATTAGAATTAGGGTTTGCCGTCTAATTTAATCTCAATTAATTTCCTTTTTTCATTAAATCTAAAAAACACAAAAATATCATTCTCATTTAATTTTAATTTTTAAGTCCTTATTAATTTTAATTATTTGCAAAAAGGGGTCCAACGCCCTAGTTTCGTTTCAATGATTTAATTCGCGCATTTATCTTATGTCGTTTAAATAATTATGTAATTGCCCCAAAGCGTTGTAATTTACTTTTCGCACTTTTATTTACTTCGCATTATTTATTTTTCCGCTAAATCGGGTCCGGTTTAATTTTGGCGATGTGGACCCGCGCCATTTGTAATAGCCGTAGATTTATTTTCCGCAAACTTTATAACTGTTAAATATGCATGCAAGAATGAATGGACAAATTAAAATCAAGCGTAGAACACGACAAACATGACAAGACAAATAACTGAAACATGACACACAATTCGCACACACCACCCCTAGGGTACGCCTCACTGTTGCCTTGCCTCGAAAGGTGATCGTCGAGTAGAGGACGTCTTAGTAAGTCCTCATGATCCGGGAACCTGGCATGAGGGTAGCTTCTAAGGTGTCTTCCCATTGCTCTGGTGATCACCACGTCCCTAAAACTCGAATTGACCCGAACACCTCCAACGGTGGTGCTACCTACCTCTCAATGGTGGGATGGCACTACCTTTAAGGACCCTTACACAGACGAATTCCTTAGGGTAGGTAGGTTCTCAAGGATACTTGCTCTAATCTCAAAAACAAACAAAACTTTTCACCAACACATTTTCAAAAGCTTTCAAAGCAAACTTTTCAAACACTCTGACGTACGAGTCGATCTGAAATTTTTCAAAGAAACCTTTCAAAACCCACATTGAAAAGCAAACAAACCATTTTTGAAAACACAATGAGCAAGTATCTAAGAGCCCATGGATAACCATGGATAGAAAGGGTGCTAGCACCTTCCCTTTCTATAACCTACCTCCCGAACCGAGAGCAATCTCTTTAAAGGAATTTTTCTGTGCTTTTGTCCTTTCCATTTGGAGAAAATAAAAGACGGTGGCGACTCTTGCTTCCGCGACATTTCGCGAACCAGCTTTAAACAGTCAGTTCCAGATCCACCGATCACACCTATTTTCAAAACACACTCCACAACACAACTTCCAAAACAACTTTCAAAAACATTGAAACATCTTTTCAAAAAGACAAACACCTTTGTTAAACATTCGAGTAAAGAATTCTTACAATGGTTGCCTAGACAAGGCATCTTTTTTTTTCAAAACATTTTCAAACACACACACACCACCATTTCAAGCAATTGAAAATCAAGGCAAGTGATCTAAGAAAGTAACTAAGAGCCCATGGATAACCATGGATAGAAAGGGTGCTAATACCTTCCCTTTCTATAATCTACTCCCCGAATCCAAGAAAACATCTCAAAGGTTTTTCCTATGCTTTTTAACCTTTCCTTAGGATAAAATAAAAAGTCGGTGGCGACTCTTGCTAAACCGAACAAGTGCGAATACAAACGCAAAACCTCAAGTCAGTTCTCCCACTGTATCACATGGGCCATCGGAGTGATAGGTACAGCAGGCATTCGGGTTATATAGCAGAGATGTGGTGTTGGGATTCTTCGGGGCTTCCCTCAGAGTTACTAGGTTGGTCTTCAATAATTATGGTAGAATTTGAGACAAGGTCATATTGAGTCGAGTGAACTGTCTCAGTGGTCTTTCTACCTATGATACGGTGGGAGAACTGACTTGAGGTTTTGCGTTTGTGTTTGCAAATGTTGCGATTAGCAAGAGTCGCTACCGACTTTTCTTTTATCCAAAAGGAAAGGTAAAAAAGCACAGGAAAGACCTTTGAGATGTTTTCTTGAGTTCGGGGGGTAGATTATGAAAAGGGAAGGTGCTAGCACCCTTTTCATCCATGGTTTTCCATGGGCTCTTAGTTACTTGTTTTAGATCACTTTCTTTGCTTTTGCAATTGTTTGAAATGGTGCTTTGTGTGGTTTTGAAAGTATTTTGAAAAGAGGCCATCGTTTAGGTAATCTTTGTAATGATTCTCGTTCGTAAGAATGTATACAAAGATGTTTGTCTTTTGAAAAATGTTTCAATGTTTTGAAATGTGTGTGTTTGTTTGAAAATAGCAAGGATTGTTTGCAAATTGATCAAGTAACTAGAAGCTTATCTACCTACTCAAAAGTCTTTCTTGTACATTTTTATTCCTTTGACATTGTTGATTTACCATTGTTTTGGTAAATAACCCTATCTTTGGATGTTAAACAGGACGGGCGTGGGTCATCGTATGACCATGATAGCAATATTGCCAAGTATATTAGCAAGTTTTGAGGGACCAAGATCATTTGTTTTTAGGCAACCTTTTGATAGCGTCATCGAGGGACTATGATCTTTTGTTTTGTTTTATTTTGCCAAGATACCTAGCATGCATACCATGGCTATTTAAATTAGGCAACCAAGTGGGTGAAACCCTAGGGGTGCTTGTGTGCAATGTGTTGTCATTTTTCATGCATTTGTTTGTCTTGTATTAGGTCATGTCTATTTGTTTGATTTTTGTCTTATCATACAAACCCTAATTTTTACTAAACATATATATAATGTGATAAATTGCGTAAAGTAAATCTAAGCTATTATAACAATTATTATGGGAGGGGGGATACAAGTTTTTGAATGGGGATATTTGCACAAAATAAAACCCTAATTCACTATTACAACCCAATTGAATTTATTGTACAAATAAATAAATAAACAAGTATTTAAATATGCAATAATATGTATTTATGCAAAAACGTTTTGTAATTGTTTTACGTTTGAGAAAAATAAATTATTTAAGTCCTAAAAATAAGAAAAAATAATATTATTATTTTTGAAAGGGGAAACCCTAATTTTTTGATTTAAAAGAAAAATATGTTCTATATTTATTTTATTCATTTTTTTGTTCAAGAAAAATAATAACAATATTATGTACAAATATTAAAAATAAAATATGTATGAAAATAATATTTTATTTGTGAAAAATAATAAAATAAAAATGTATGGTATTTTTAAATGTATTTACTATTTATTTAAGAAAATAAAGTTCTATTTATTTATAAATTATTTTTTATGCCAAAAAATAAGATAAAAAATAAAATAAAATACAAAAAATAAAGAAAATATTTTTAATGATTTTTTTATGTTCAGAAAAAATATTAAAATCAATAAACATAAAAAATATGAGAAAATATAAAAAATAAACAAAATAAGCAAAAGGGTGCAGATAGGAATATGGGGGGGGGGGGGGGTGAAAAACAACAGGCCCAAGGCGCCAGGCCCAGGAACTTCATCTTCATCCCTGTCCTTGGCTTCTTCGCGCGCGCTTCTGTGTACAAACTTGTATCTTGCTCTAGCTTGCATAAAATCAAAAACTTATAACACAAAAAATGTAGCTTATGATCTCACGATTCTAATGATATAAAATTCATGACCTAACTCTAAAAGACCAGAGAGAATTTCAGTGGCCCTAATTCCTGACCTAATTTTTTCAGCATGTTCAACAATCAAATACTCTTAGCTCAGTTAATATAAATGACAATTATGCATATGTACAGCTTTAGCAAGTTAAGGACTACATTTTTGCTTCACAAATCAAAGCTTAAGGATTCCTAAATAGAGAGATAGAACTTTGAAAAATACCTGGTTCAGCTGAGTTTGGATATGGAAATGTGGGGACTTTGAGTGAGGCCTGAAGATCGTGTGAGCTTCCTTGAAGTTCCCTCAAGCTATTCCAATGCTCAGCTTTCCTTGAGGATGCTTGAAACTCCCTACACGAGTCAACCTGCAACCTTCCAAAATGAAAATGGTGATGTTTGAAATAGGGGTTTCAGTTGCAATACAAGGGTCTGGATAGTTTATATGTGATGTATGGAAGATGTTTGAAGTATTGAAACAAGAAATGCACGAGCAAAATATGATTTGACTTGAGTTTTGCAGAAGCTGCCCTGTTTGGACAGAAAAATGTGGTTTTGGTGTTTGAGTGTGTTTGGGATGTTAGGCAATCGTGTAATGGCTTGCAACAAGTTTGTGAAGATTGTGTAGAATGAGGCCAAACCCTCCCTTTATAATATGGACAAGTTATCTTGACTTTTGCCAATTTGCTTGCTTTTGAAGAAAGTTGACATGACTTATTCCAAAGTCCTGTACAGGCTTGCTTGCTAGCTGCATAGAGTTGGTACAAGTTGCCAGATATTTGTGGATGTTGCTTGCAACAAAAGATCAGGTCCATGGCTCAAGAATTGTAAAGTTTGCAAAAGCATGCTTTATCAAAATGGTATTGTGAACTTTATGCCATTTATGGATTAATTCATTTTGCAATGCTTCAAAAGTCAAAACAAAGCCATTATCCATTGAGTTTGCATTTAATTATGGAGCGTAGAAGGGATTTAGGACCTGTAATGCAAGGTACAAGCATGCTTGATCAGATTTGCAACTTGATGCATTGTGAAAAATGGCTTGAACAAAAGTGACAAAATTCCATTTTCTATTCTTCGATTCTCTACAATCCATCTTTGAAATGAAACTTGAGATACCTCTTGGAACTAGGTGAAAAGTTGCCATGAAGTTAGGTAAAAAATCTGCCTAAATTAGGGCAAAATTTCACTAAGTTAAAAAGTTTATGGACCCCTATTCACAAATTCATAACTTGAGATTCAAGCATATTTTAGGAAAACTTTGTGAATCAAAGTTGTAGATTTCATGGAGGACTACAACTTTCATGTTGGAAGTTTTCTTTGAATCCAATTGCATCATGGTGAAAAAGTTGAGGAAAGTTGGGAAAAAATAAGAAATTTTCCATACTTAGAAAATTCTAAGTTATGAAAAATTTTAAATTAAAACCCTAATTTGAAATTTTAGGTTTCTTGATCAACAAGTTTCACATTTTTACATACCTTGATGAATTATGACCCTTGGCACTTGATTTTGACCAAAAAGTTAAAGTTTGACTTTTTAGTATACAGTTGATTTTTGATCAGTTGACTGCAAAATTCATCTGTCAATCCTATGCATTTGAGATCTTTTGAACTATGTGATTAGGTCAAGATAATTTTATTGACTCCTTGAAATCATGCTTTAACCCAATTGGTCATTGGCTAGGTTAAAAATCAGAAATTGCCCTTTCTCAGCCAAAACCCTAATTTTGACCATTTTGCTCTTTTGATGATCTGATCAAATTTCTTGAGGAGTTGTGATCCAAACTTGATAAAATGGTTCATAGGAGCCTAAAATGTTGATCTGGATAAAAAATTATGAAGTTTGATTGTAAATTGGCCATGATTGACTTTTTCCCCAATACAGCTGATTTTTAGGTCAACTGTCCAATTGACTGGGCAAAAATGTGATTCAAGGCTTGAAACTTGTCATGGGTAATCTTAGGGGTCCAATAAGGTGTATGAAAGTCACATGAAGCATTGATGGTCCAAAAATACTTGTGCAAACTCAAACCCTAATTTCAGGTCATCAGTGCAAGATGAGGTCTTGAGCTGAGCAAACCCTAATCTTGTCTTGAGTCCAAGAAGTCTTGTAAGGAAAAATCTTGATAATATGAGAGGGCAAATTTTAGGGTACACCAACTGCCCCTGTTCAATCTTCTTGAACCTGAAGAGTTAGATTGGCGAGTTTGTTGTTCGTGACTCGAAGGTAAAAGATGATTGGACACGAGAGTGCCCGTAAATTTGCACTCGTCAAAGTGTAGTTGAGGGAATGGGCTTAAAGATGCCATTTGGAGATGTGATATAATCTTGTCGGGGATGGGCTTAAAGATGCCATCCAAGTATGTTTGATGAGTTGTAAGTTGTAAGTCAGAAGAATGATTATTCATAATGGTGTCTGTGTCTGGAACGTATCTGAACTATATCTGGAGACTGAATCTGAATGAGCAATGGAATAACATCCGTATCTGGAGCGTCTCTGAGCTGGGGAAAATCAGAATAGGTGACAGAATGGCAACTGTGACTGGAGCGTATCTGGACTGTATTTGAAGTTTGAATCTGAATGAGTAATAAAATAGCATCTGCGTCTGGAGCGTATCTAAATTGTATCTGAGATCTGAATCTGAATGAGCAACAAAATGACTTCCGTGTCCGGAGTGTATCTTACTGTATCTGAATCGGAAAACTAAATAAGGGCCAGAATGGCATGTGTCTGGAGCGTATCTGAACTAGAATCTGAATAAGTGACAGAATGACTTCCGTGTCTGGAGTGTATCTGAACTTTTTTTGATAGTTGAAATCTGAATGAGAAATAGAATGGCTTCCGGGTCTAGAGCGTATCTAATCTGTATCAAGAAGTTGAAATCTGAATAAGTATCAGGATGGCATCCGTATCTGGAGCGTATCTGAACTGTATCTGAAATCTGAATCTGAATGAGCAACAAAATGACTTCCCTGTTTGGAGTGTATCATACTGTATCATGATTGTATACTGTTAACGGTAGCTTGTTAATCTTATCCTGAAAAGGATAAAATGTTAGCTGAAGCACAAAGTTATGTTGCATGAAATGTATGATGCAATAAATGTGTTTTATCAATGTTTATGATATATGGATGTAATGTATGCGCATGTAAGCTGATTTATTGTATTGCGGAGGAAAATAAATCCTTGATAGCTGGGGATAATAAAACCCTTGACTGCTACCGGGGAAAATAAATCCTTGATAACTTATGTATGGATGTGAGGATCCTTCATGTCTTGAAGTTGGAGTATTGACAAAATCTATTGTGAGAGCAATGCCAAACTGCTTAAGAAATTTGCTTGGAGAATCCAGAGCATTTGATGACTTCTACTGGGGATCATACAAAGGAAATCCTTGATCTGCTGGAGAATAAGGAAGACTCTGATGACTTCTGCGGGGAAGTAAGAATGAGAATCTTCATTCTGTTGGGGAGTAATGAAAACCTTGACGACTTCACTGGGGAATTAAGAATGAGAAACTTCATTATGTTGAAGAATAAAAACTCTGTGGGGAAGAAGGCTTACTACTGGAGAGTAAGTTCAGGAATTACGGTTGTCTGCCACTCTACTAGGGAGTCATCCTAGGTTAGAGAGAGACAAAAGTTAACTGTTATCCGGTTGATTTCCAGGCTTCAAGATAATTTGCTGGGGAATTTGGAGAAACTAGATGGTTTCCGCTGTGGATTAATAGTTAAAAGTTCTGACTCGACTAGGGAAGAAGGTTTCAGCTCCGTTGGGGATCTGTAACTCAAAGTTTTTGCTCCGCTGGGGATTGGGAGTTTGAAGTTTTAACTCTGATGGTGGATTAAGGGTTTGAAATTTTAGCTCCACTGGGGATCTGTATTTCAAGGTTTTAGCTCCGCTGGGGATCTAGATGATGTACTGTAGGGACTGCTCCTGGAATAGCCTAAAGACATTTTCCTATCCTTTCAGTCTGTCAGTAATTGTTCTTTTCCATCATGTTTATTTGTAAACAGTAATTATGTTCAAATGCATATGTTCATCAATGAATCATTGGACGTTTTTGCAAATAAAAACACAAGTGTAAAAGAAAAAGACAAATAGTTTTTGCACTTTGAAAGAGACATCTTTGTATTTACTTTGAATAAGTGTTTTATACAAAGGAGACAGGCATCCTAGTAAGAGGATGGTGTCATAAAAATGAGAAAAATTTATACAAGGAAAGATAGCTATGTGTGTAAAAATCCCATGGGGTTCCCATTCCGATATAGCCTTCGTATTTCCGAATATCTTGTCCATTCGTTCCTTCGTCCGAAGATGATTGAATTGATCAGAAGCTCAGAGTTGTCAGTGAAGAGATTGTCCTTAAAGTGATCCGACGAGACATAGTCATACGCTTTAATTCCCTAACTTTTGCCTGGACCTCCCTTTCGGGTTTTCAGTCCACCGGGAAACCCTTTTTTTCCCAAGTCGCCCTTTCGGGTTTTCAACTTGTCGGGTGTATAGATTTTTTTATTTATCCCTAATTTTTGCCTGAACCGCCCTTTCGGGTTTTCGATTCACCGGGATGCCCTTTTTTTGCCTAGGTGTGTCAACCTAGCGGGTCATTTATGCGTAGTATCTTTTGACTATGTCTGCGTTCGCAGGGTGCGGCAAGTCATTGCCGTCCATGGTGGTTAATATCATTGCCCCACTAGAAAAGATGTTCTTGATTACAAATGGTCCTTTATAGGTAGGAGTCCATTTTCCCTTGGGATCACTTTGCGGCAAGATGATGGGCTTGATCACTAGGTCCCCGACTTGATATACCTGGCGTCTGACTTTCTTGTTGAAAGCTTTGATCATCCGTTTTTGATACGTTTGACCGTGGCAAATAGCAGTAAGTCTCTTCTCGTCAATCAAGTTTAACCGATCAAGCCGGGTCTGAATCCAATCGTCTTCACTCAAACTAGCATCCTTCATGATTCTCAAAGAGGGAATCTGAACCTCGATAGGTAAAACAGCCTCTATGCCATATACCAAAGAATAGGGTGTTGCCCCAGTTGATGTGCGTGCCGTGGTACGGTACCCATGAAAAGCAAACGGTAGCATCTCATGCCAGTCCTTGTAGGTGACTGTCATCTTTTGTATGATCTTCTTGATATTTTTGTTAGTAGCTTCTACTGCACCATTCATCTTTGGCCGATAGGGAGATGAATTGTGATGTTGAATCTTGAACTGCTCGCACAAAGCAGTGATCATAGTATTGTTAAGGTTTGTACCGTTATCAGTGATGATCCTTTCGGGGATACCGTACCGGCAAATAAGGTTCTGCTTGATGAAGCGGGCAACAACATTCTTAGTAACAGATGCGAAGGAAGCTGCTTCGACCCACTTGGTGAAGTAGTCAATGGCTACCAGAATGAAGCGGTGTCCATTGGATGTTGTAGGCTTGATCTCTCCAATCATGTCGATTCCCCACATAGCGAATGGCCAAGGAGCTGTTAAGACATTTAGAGGAACTGGAGGCACGTGCACCTTGTCTGCATAGTTTTGACATTTGTGACAAGTGCAGGAGTGTTGATAACAGTCAGCTTCCATGGTAGACCAGTAATAGTCTGCCCTTAGAATCTTCTTAGCCATCGTATTCCCGTTAGAGTGAGTGCCAAAGGTACCCTCATGCAATTCTGCCATGATCTTTTCAGCCTCAATCTTGTCCATACAACGGAGCAGAATAGAATCATGATTGTGCTTGTACAGGATGCCATTACTCAAGAAGAACTTAGCTGAGAATCTCCTTAAGAACTTTTTGTCATTGACTAAAGCTCCTTCCGGGTATTCTTGCGCCTCGAGATACCTTTTGACTTCATGAAACCACGGCTGGTCCACTACTTCTTCGGTGTTAATCTTGTGACAATGTGCAGGTTCGACCATCCGTTCAATGGAGACTTGGGGAGCCTCATTATCCCAGTTAAGTTTAAACATGGATGACATTGTAGCTAGAGCATCTGCTATCTGATTTTCTTCTTGCGGAAAGTGCTCAAAGGTAATCTGCTCGAAATGTGGTAACAATGTCAAGACATGTTCTTTGTAAGGGATGAGGTTTGGATGTTTAGTATCCCACTCTCCTTTGATCTGACTGATGACCAAAGCTGAGTCCCCAAACTCATCTAAGAATTTGATTCCCAAGTCTATGGCAGCCTTGAGTCCAAAGATGCACGCTTCATACTCTGCCATGTTGTTCGTACAGTTGAAGCAAAGTCGGGCAGTGAAAGGTGTATGGAAACCTTCTGGGGAAATGAGTACCACGCCGATACCATTGCCAAGTGCATTGGTGGCCCCATCAAAGTACAGGGTCCATCGGGATCCTTGTTCAGGTCCGTCATATGGTCTGAATTTTTCAACATTGTCCAATGTCATGATGTCTTCGTCAGGGAAGTCAAACTTCATGGACTGGTAATCTTCGACAGCTTGATGAGCCAGATGGTCAGCTAGCACACTCCCCTTTATAGCTTTTTGGGTCGTGTACTGTATGTCGTATTTTGTTAGGATCATCTGCCATCTGGCTATCCTTTCGGACAAAGCAGGCTTCTCAAAGATGTACTTGATCGGATCCATCTTAGATATCAGCAAAGTGGTATGAGTCAACATATACTGCCTTAGCCGGCGAGCAGCCCATACCAAAGCGCAACAAGTTTTCTCGAGCAGTGAGTATCGGGTCTCACAGTCGGTAAACTTTTGCTAAGGTAATAAACGACATGCTCTTTTCGGCTAGACTCGTCATGTTGGCCCAGTACGCACCTATTGAAATCTCTAAGAAATTCAGATACATGATTAGCGGTATTCCCTCGATGGGTGGCATCAGGACAGGAGGTTCTAGCAAATACTCCTTGATTTTATCAAAAGCAATTTGATAGTCATCATTCCATTTAACTACCTGATCTTTCTTCAACAGCTTGAAGATTAGTTCACAGGTAGATGTTAGGTGAGAAATGAACCTTGCAATGTAGTTTAGGCGTCCCAAGAAACCTCTGACCTCCTTCTCAGTGCGAGGAGCAGGAATTTCCTGTATAGCTTTGACTTTGGTAGGATCAACCTCGATGCCTTTGTTGTTGACAATGAAACCCAAGAGTTTACTAGACCGGACCTTGAATGTGCACTTGTTCGGGTTCAATCTGAGCTTGTACTCCTTCAACCTGACAAACAGCTTTTGCAAGTGATCAAGGTGTTCTTCTTTAGTTTGTGATCGGGCTATCATGTCATCTACGTAGACCTCTATCTCATGATGTATCATATCATGAAACAAAGCTACCATGGCGCGTTGATAGGTTTCCCCGACATTCTTCAGTCCGAATGGCATCACTTTGTAGCAGAACGTCCCCCACTGTGTAATAAATGTAGTTTTCTCCATGTCCTCAGGTGCCATTTTGATTTGGTTATAGCCTGAGAATCTGTCCATGAAAGAAAATACTTTGTGCTGAGTTGTGTTGTCAACCAGGATGTCAATGTGCGGAAGTGGAAAGTCGTCTTTAGGGCTGGCCCTGTTAAGTCTCTATAATCCACGCACATTCTGACTTTGCCGTCCTTTTTAGGCACGGGCACAATGTTAGCAACCCATTATGGATAGGAAGTAACAGCCATAAATCCAGCATTGAACTGCTTCATAACTTCTGCTTTGATCTTTTCCGACATGTTAGGTCTCATGCGGCGGACCTTTTGTTTACTGGTGGACAGTCTTCTCTTGTAGGGAGACGGTGTACCACAATGTCTGTATCGATTCCCGCATGTCTTCGTATGACCAGGCGAAGATCTCAACATAATCATGTAGCAGCTGAATTAGGCGCTCCTTGACACTCGGCTCTAGATTGGCACTTATCTTGATTTCCTTTTTGTCATCCTCAGTACCCAAGTTGATTGTTTCCAACTGCTCCTCATGAGACTGAATTGCTCTTTCCTCTTGCAATAGTAAACTGGCCAATTCCCCTGGCACCTCACAATCTTCCTCACCTTCGTATTCGGCTTGGTAGACCAGATCTTCAGAGTCACTGAAGGCTATAGCAGTATCGTTACCCATGGGTTCCGGAATGGAAGGGTACCTGCATTTGTGAGTGTGGGTGTGTGTAAGGGCATAGCCATCTTAAAACAACAAAATGTAAAAGAAAGACAATGAGCACAAAAGGTTTATATATGAAAAGCGTCCATAATTCATTAAAATGACATATGAAATGAAATAAGAACCCTTACAAATGGACCTATGTGCCTCGGGCAAGACACAAGGTTGAAAAAGTACGAATTGTTTGTGAATTATTACAGTCCAACAGAAATGGAAAAGATAAATTACTGCGGTATGAAAGTAATCGGAATAAAGTCTTTTCCTTCCCAGTTGCACAGTCCTCCGCCAATAGTAGGGAAAATCCAGTCTTCCAAGTGACCCTCTTCTTCACTGCCCTCTAGGGGATTAACATCATGCCTCGGCATTGGAGCGGAGATAACATTCGTCTTTTCAGGAGCTTCAAATTCAACTTCCTTTGCATCGATCAGATCTTGAATCTTGTTCTTCAGGGCCCAACAGTTGTTGGTGTCGTTCCCTGGACTTTCTGAATGGTATGCACATTTGGCGTTGGGATGGTAATGTGGAGAAGCAGTGTTAGGATTTTTATGGGCCTCCTTTAGCATGGCCAGGTTCAACTTCAAGAGATGTGGTAAGACTTGAGTAGGAGTCATGTTTATCTTGGTGAATTGCCTTACAGGCCTTTCCACCCTTTGCTGGTTATTTATCGGCTGATCATTTATCGGTTGATTATTTCTCGGTTGGTCTGATGCATACTTTTGAATTATAACAGCTCCCACTATTGGTCGTCGTTCGGTTCTTCCCTGATTTCTCTGGGCATAGACAGCAGACACCTCATTCTTTCTAGTGAAGGGCTTTTTTACAACAGCAGAGGTAGATGCATATTTCTGAAATTTCCCGCTTCTAATACCGGCTTCCACCCTCTCGCCAGTTAGAATCAACTCAGTGAAACCTGCAGAGGAGCTTCCAATCAGGTGATTAAAGAAAGGACCTAACAGAGTCCCCAAGAACATGTCCACTAGCTCTCTTTCAGATAAAGGTGGTTGCACCTTCCAGCTAAATCCCTCCATTTTTGGGCGTAGTCTTTGAAACCCTCATTGGTAGCCATAGCCATACTCTGTAGTTGAGTATGGGTTGGCGCCAAGTAAGTGTTATATTGATACTGTTTATAGAAGGCGGCCGCTAAGTCTTCCCAATTATGTACATCAGACATCTCCAACTGGTAGAACCAATCAAGTTGTGTTCCTGACAAATTGTCCTGGAAAAAGTGAACCCACAAGTCTTTGTTAGAAGAATGTGGTTGAATTTTTCTGACATAAGATCGTAGGTGCATCTTTGGGCAGGACACCCCATCATACTTAGCGAACAGTGGAACTTTAAACTTAGGAGGGGTTACAATTCCAGAAACCAACCCTACAATTCTAGAAACCAACCCTAACTCCTCAAAATCCAGCCCCGGTACTCTTTTCACTTTCATAGAAGCTAGACGTTCTTCCAAGTTCTTGAATTTGTCATCGGCCGGAGGGTACTGTTGTTCAGAATAGTCCTAATCCTCCTCTTCTTCTGCTTCAGAATCAGATGGCACTGCAATTCCCTTTCCTTTTCCTTCCCCCTCTTCAGATGTTGATGGGAATTCCAAAGTCCGTCTGGCTTGTCCTTCAAACCTTCTGCCTATGACAACCACACCAGCTCTCTTCTTCTTCTTTTTCTCCTTTTCTTTCTCTAGCAGAGTCTTGAGCTCCTCCTGCCCTTTGGCCAAGGTTAAGAGTAGCTATTGAAATTGTGAATTCTGAGCTTGTAAGTCTTTGACCGTTTGTTCTAGATCTATCTTGCTGAAATAAACAACAGAGAGATGAGGAAACTTGGTGTGAAGACTTTTTTATGCATATGATGAATGATATGTATTCATGTAATGCTTTCAAGGATTCAGAAATTCAAATTTGTTTTAAACAAAAAAGAAATACACGTCATATTAATAAGATAGAATTTGTTAGTACATCGATGCCCCTTGGGAAAAATAATACAAAATTCTAAGGTAAAAAGATGCTGCGCGTCCTCTTTGGTGCAATGTAGGTGTTGAGAGTCTTCTCTTCGTGAAGTAGTCGAGTGAGTTTCAAAACCTTCTTCTCACTTGCGTAGAATTGGGCTTCAAAAGTATCGCGCTCTCCCTTGAGCTGTATCCAACTCCTTTGTAAATCTTCGAGTGATGTTGGCATGTCAGGATGTAGGAGGGTATATGTAACCTCTCCTTCCTTAACAGGCTCTATAATCACAGGGAGAATGTAGAGGTAAGGCATCATAAGACTTTGGGCACAGGTTCTTACCCACTTGAGGTAAGGCTCAAGGGGGATGGAATTCTTGTGTCCCAAGTTCTTAGTGTCCACCTTGTTGGGCATCCTCCAAGCTCGGATGAACCTCTGACGGAGTCCTTGGTTGTCGTTGTCGAAGTCGAAAACCAAACCTTGAATCAGCATGTCATGCAGGCCATCCCTTCGGGCATAACCAAACAGTCTCAAAGATAAGCAAGGGTTGTAGGTGATGCCTCCCCTAATGCCAAGTAGAGGTACATTAGGAAATTCCCCACAACGGTCAATGATGATGACATTCTCTTTGGATCGAGAACACCAATGAATATCTGAATGTGTAAGAGTCATCGATCATTGTGACCACCTCAAAACTTGCTCATTCTTCAAGACTAATTGGGGAAGATGAGAAATAAACCATCTTTCCAGGAGAGGAGTGCAACACATGAGAACACCTCTTTTCCTCATTGTACGAGTGTGAAAAGAGTGAAGGATATCCCCAAGCAATGTAGGCACCGGGTTGCAAGTCATGAAGATTTTGACAGCACTCACATCTATGAGTTGGTCAGGATTAGGGAACAAGACCATCCCATAGATGAGAAGAGCTAAAATCTCCTCAAAAGCTTGCAAGTCTAGAGAATTCCAACAGCTTTGGGCCTTCTCAAATAGAAACTTTGACAAGAAGCCTTTGACACCACTTCTAGTTTCCCAATGTGTTGTGACATCAGATGAGTGCAAGTGTAAGGCTTGAGCAATCTCCTATGGCTTTAGATCTCTTTCTGTATGGTTGAAGGGTAGTTGATTGAGAATAGGAATCCTCAAGAGTTGAGAGAATTCTTCCAAAGTAGGCACAAGTTGGTAGTCAGGAAATGTGAAGCAATGATGCAAAGGGTCAAAGAACTGGAAGAGAACTTTCAGCATATCCTCCTCGGTGTTGGAAGTGACCAAGTTGAGTAGACGAACATGTCTCTTGGTGAATGGAGAATTCTCAGGAATCCTTGAAGCTAGCTCCTTAAGTTGCGGAGGAATTCTTACAAGGTTGACTTGGACAATTTTCCTGCGAAGTGAATCAATATCCTACAAAACAGGTTCAAAAATGAAAATCCAAAATCCTTGAAATGGTTAGTGGATGCATATGATGCTTCATGATGTCCATGATGTTATGCACAAGTATATATGTACAAGCAAGTCACACAAGTTCCTAGTTTAGGCTTGCATGGGGTTTCATAGGTAAGTACCCTCTTTAAGTTTAGTTAGCTCAACCTGTCCTAGAAATAGTAACTGGGTTCTAAGGAGCTCAATATCACTGGATTATTTCCTTGTTCATTGTTTCAATTTAGCCTCTTTACTGGCGACCGAAATATTCCAAGGAACCAACCCTCAATGAGTGTAGTATCGAGTATCTACCAACTTCGGACTGCACCAAAGTCGATCATCTAACTACATCATAAAAAGGCCAAGTTGGTCAAGTAAAGGTTCTAAAAGTCCATTAGTGCTTCATGACATCACTCAGCGGCCCCGTATTCTCTTTGATTGACTCAAAGGCTACTGGTACCCACAAATATGTCGCACTAATATAGCTATTGCTTAGACCATGTCGGTATACCCCGCACAGTTTCCATAATGTATTGCTATTTACCTATGAATGTTTCCCAAATCCGGGTAGAAGATTCAAACCCAAACAATAGAACCAAAGTGTAAAGCAAACAAGTCAAGCAAGATAAGCATGTAAAGGTGATCTAAAACCCTAAGGTAACCCCACTTTTATAAATTTCCTCAGCAGAGTCGCCAGTTCTCTGATGCGGTGGGAGAACTGACTTGAGGTTTTGCGTTTGTGTTCGCAAATGTTGCGGTTAGCAAGAGTCGCCACCGACTTTTCTTTTATCCAAAAGGAAAGGTAAAAAAGCACAGGAAAGACCTTTGAGATGTTTTCTTGAGTTCGGGGGGTAGATTATGAAAAGGGAAGGTGCTAGCACCCTTTTCATCCATGGTTTTCCATGGGCTCTTAGTTACACGTTTTAGATCACTTGCTTTGCTTTTGCAATTGTTTGAAATGGTGCTTTGTGTGGTTTTGAAAGTATTTTGAAAAGAGGCCACTGTTTAGGCAATCTTTGTAATGATTCTCGTTCGTAAGAATGTATCAAAGATGTTTGTCTTTTGAAAAATGTTTCAATGTTTTGAAAGTTGTTTGAAAAATGTTTTGAAATGTGTGTGTTTGTTTGAAAATAGCAAGGATTGTTTGCAAATTGATCAAGTAACTAGAAGCTTATCTACCTACTCAAAAGTCTTTCTTGTACATTTTTATTCCTTTGACATTGTTGATTTACCATTGTTTTGGTAAATAACCCTATCTTTGGATGTTAAACGGGGCGGGCGTGGGTCATCGTATGACCATGATAGCAATATTGCCAAGTATCTTAGCAAGTTTTGAGGAACCAAGATCATTTGTTTTTAGGCAACCTTTTGATAGCGTCATCGAGGGACTATGATCTTTTGTTTTGTTTTGTTTTGCCAAGATACCTAGCATGCATACCATGGCCATTTAAATTAGGCAACCAAGTGGGTGAAACCCTAGGGGTGCTTGTGTGCAATGTATTGTCATTTTTCATGCATTTGTTTGTCTTGTATTAGGTCATGTCTATTTGTTTGATTTTTGTCTTATCATACAAACCCTAATTTTTACTAAACATGTATACAATACGATAAATTGCGTAAAGTAAATCTAAGCTATCACAACAATTATTATGGGAGGGGGGATACAAGTTTTTGAATGGGGATATTTGCACAAAATAAAACCCTAATTCACTATTACAACCCAATTGAATTTATTGTACAAATAAATAAATAAACAAGTATTTAAATATGCAATAATATGTATTTATACAAAAATGTTTTGTAATTGTTTTACGTATAAGAAAAATAAATTATTTAAGTCCTAAAAATAAGAAAAAATAATATTATTATTTTTGAAAGGGGAAACCCTAATTTTTTGATTTAAAAGAAAAATATATTTTATATTTATTTTATTCATTTTTTTGTTCAAGAAAAATAATAACAATATTATGTACAAATATTAAAAATAAAATATGTATGAAAATAATATTTTATGTGTGAAAAATAATAAAATAAAAATGTATGGTATTTTTAAATGTATTTACTATTTATTTAAGAAAATAAAGTTCTATTTATTTATAAATTATTTTTTATGCCAAAAAATAAGATAAAAAATAAAATAAAATACAAAAAATAAAGAAAATATTTTTCATGATTTTTTGATGTTCAGAAAAAATATTAAAATCAATAAACATAAAAAATATGAGAAAATATAAAAAATAAACAAAATAAGCAAATGGGGTGCAGATAGGAATATGGGGGGGGTGAAAAACAACAGGCCCAAGGCGCCAGGCCCAGGAACTTCATCTTCATCCCTGTCCTTGGCTTCTTCGCGCGCACTTCTAAGTACAAACTTGTATCTTGCTCTAGCTTGCATAAAATAAAAAACTCATAACACAAAAAATGTAGCTTATGATCTCAAGATTCCAGTGATATAAAATTCATGACCTAACTCTAAAAGACCAGGGAGAATTTCAGTGGCCCTAATTCCTGACCTAATTTTTTTAGCATGTTCAACAATCAAATACTCTTAGCTCAGTTAATATAAATAACAACTATGCATATGTACAGCTTTAGCAAGTTAAGGACTACATTTTTTCTTCACAAATCAAAGCTTAAGGATTTCTAAATAGAGAGATAGAACTTTGAAAAATACCTGGTTCAACTGAGTTTGGATATGGCAATGTGGGAACTTTGAGTGAGGCCTGAAGATCGTGTGAGCTTCCTTGAAGTTCCCTCAAGCTATTCCAATGCTCAGCTTGCCTTGAGGATGCTTGAAACTCTCTGCACGAGTCAACCTGCAACCTTCCAAAATGAAAATGGTGATGTTTGAAATAAGGGTTTCCGTTGAAAGACAAGGGTCTGAATAGTTTAGATGTGATGTATGGAAGATGTTTGAAGTATTGAAACAAGAAACGTACGAGCAAAATATGATTTGGCTTGAGTTTTGCAGAAGCTGCCCTGTTTGGACAGAAAAATATGGTTTTGGTTTTAGAGAGTGTTTGGGATGTTAGGAAATCGTGTATTGGCTTGCAACAAGTTTGTGAAGATTGTGTAGAATGAGGCCAAACCCTCCCTTTATCAAATGGACAAGTTATCTTGACTTTTGCCAATTTGCTTGCTTTTGAAGATAGTTGACATGACTTATGCCAAAGGCTTGTACAGGCTTGCTTGCTAGCTGCATAGAGTTGGTACAAGTTGCCTTATATTTGTGGATATTTCTTGCAACAAAATATTAGGTCCATGGCTCAAGAATTGTAAAGTTTGCAAAAGCATGCTTTATCAAAATGGTATTGTGAACTTTATGCCATTTATGGATTAATTCATTGTGCAATGCTTCAAAAGTCAAAACAAAGCCATTATCCATTGAGTTTGAATTTAACTATTGAGTGTAGAAGGGATTTAGGACCTGTAATGCAAGGTACAAGCATGCTTGATCAGATTTGCAACTTGATGCATTGTGAAAAATGGCTTGAACAAAAGTGACAAAATGCCATTTTCTCTTCTTCGATTCTCTCTAACCACAAATGATCTTGGAGAGTTCTTGGACATTTTGGAAAGCTTGTAACATGCTCTACAATATATATTTTAAATGAAACTTGAGATACCTCTTGTAACTAGGTGAAAAGTTTCCATGAAGTTAGGTCAAAAACCTGCCTAAATTAGGGCAAAATTTCACTAAGTTAAAAAGTTTATGGACCCCTATTCACAAATTCATAACTTGATATCCAAGCATCTTTTGGGAAAACTTTGTGAATAAACGTTGTATATTTCATGGAGGACTACAACTTTCATGTTGGAAGTTTTCTTTGAATCCAATTGCATCATGGTGAAAAAGTTGAGGAAAGTTGGGTAAAAATAAGAAATTTTCCATACTTAGAAAAATTCTAAGTTATGAAAAATTTCAAATTAAAACCCTAATTTGCATTTTTAGGTTTCTTGATCAAAAAGTTTCACATTTTGACATATCTTGATGAATTATGACCCTTGGCACTTGATTTTGACCAAAAAGTCAAAGTTTGACTTTTCAGTATACAATTGATTTTTGATCAGTTGACTACAAAATTCATTTGTCAATCTTATGCATTTGAGATCTTTTGAACTATGTGATTAGGTCAAGATGATGTATTGAGTCCTTGAAATCATGCTTGAACCCAATTGGTCATTGGCTAGGTTAAAAATCAGAAATTGCCCTTTCTCAGTCAAAACCCTAATTTTGACCATTTTGCCCTTTTGATGATCTGATCAAATTTCTTGAGGAGTTGTGATCCAAACTTGATCAAATGGTTCATAGGAGCCTAAAATATTGATGTGGATCAAAAATTGTGAAGTTTGACTGTAAATTGGCCATGGTTGACTTTTTCCCCAATACAACTGATTTTTAGGTCAACTGTCCAATTGACTGGACAAAAATGTGATTCAAGGCTTGAAACTTGTCATGGGAAATCTTAGGGGTCCAAGAAGGTGTATGAAAGTCACATGAAGCATTGATGGTCCAAAAATCCTTGTGAAAACTCAAACCCTAATTCCAGGTCATCAGTGCAAGATGAGGTCTTGAGCTGAGCAAACCCTAATCTTGTCTTGAGTCCAAGAAGTATTGTGAGGAAAAATCTTGATAATATGAGAGGGAAAAGTTTGGGGTACATCACCACCCTTTGCTGATTGTTGCATTGTGGAGCAATTGTGGGTCTTGATATCACTACCGCATTCACTGCTTGGCGGTGTTCATGTTTGCTTTGGCCCCTCGGGCCGTAGACTGCATTAGCTTCTTTTTTACCAGTGAAAGGCTTCTTTACTGCACTTGACGACGCATCCTTCTATATTTTACCACTTCGGATACTAGCTTCTACTCTCTCCCCAGTCAAGATCAACTCAGTAAACCCAGATGACGAATTACCGATTAGATGATTGAAAAATGTACCAGACAACGTCCCTAGAAACATGTCAACCAACTCCCTGTCAGACAAAGGGGGTTGGACTCTTCCAGCCAAATCTCTCCACTTCTGAGCATAGTCCTTAAAACCTTCACTTGCACCCATAGACATACCCTGAAGCTGAGTACGAGTGGAAGCAAGGTCGGTGTTATACTGATACTGCCTGTAGAAAGCAGCAGCAAGGTCCTCCCAATTTCGGACATTAGATCCTTCCAATTGATAAAACCATTAAAGTTGAGTCCCTGACAGACTATCTTGAAATAAATGCACCCACAAATTTCTATCAGTAGTGTGGGGTTGTATTTTTCTGACGTACGAGCGGAGATGGAGTTTTGGACATGATACTCCATCGTACTTAGCAAAAACCGGAGCTTTAAACTTATGAGGGATCACCACTCCAGATACTAGTCCCAGTTCTTCAAAATCCAAACCAGGGATCTTCTAACACTCCGTAGCACTTAGACGGCCTTCAAGTTGCTTGTACCTATGCTCTGCAGGAGGATACTGTTCCTCATCATAATTTGTATCATTATCAGAAACTGCAGAACTGGGGCCTTTTTCTTCTTCTTGGTCCTCCCCTCCTTTGGATGAAAAGGACAGATCAGCTTGTTGTTTCAACCTATCCCCAAACCTTTTGCCCATACTCAGCAGAACGACCTTCTTCTTCTTCTCTTTCTCTTTCAGAATGAGAGCTTTTAAATCCTCTTGCCCTTTAGCCAAGCTCAAGAACATCTCTTGGAATTGGGCATTTTGTGCCTGAAGATCTTTGATAGCTTGATCGGAAGACATTTCTACTGAATATAAACAGCGAAGAAGATGAGAAACCTGTAATGGTACCTGTAATTGTGTGCATGATAATGGGATACGTATGTAATGATTTCAAAGACTTTGGGAGATTTAAATTTGCAAACTAAAAAAAATAAACAAACTTTATTAGATTAAACTTGTAAAAAGGTTCAACAATGCCTTTGAGGCATTACAAAGAAATAAACGGAAAACAAATCTAAACTAGAAAAAGCAAAATCAGAAATCCCATGGGTGCTTCCCCTTCGTGCTGACGTAG
Organism: Vicia faba; assembly: GCA_948472305.1. Taxonomy (NCBI): domain Eukaryota; kingdom Viridiplantae; phylum Streptophyta; class Magnoliopsida; order Fabales; family Fabaceae; genus Vicia; species Vicia faba. The sequence continues at coordinate 319,628,111 of OX451740.1, forward strand.
TCATTGATCGTTCTTTCATTCTCAAGTTGCCTGGTGAGCTTCAAGATCTTCCTTTCTTGCTCATGGTACTTCTCTCAGTAGGTATCCCTCTCCTCCTTCAGTTGAATCCAGGATCTCTTCAATGCCCCAAGATCAGTAAGCATGTAGGGATAAAGGACTGTATAAGGAATGCCCTCTTTATTGGTGGGCTCCATAATCATTGGCAACATAACTTCATAAGGCATCCCAAGCTTCTGGACTCGAGCTCGGACCCACTAGAGGTAAGGCTACATAGAGAGAGAAGTCCTTGGTCCTAGATCTTGAGGGTCAGACCTATTCACCATGCCCCAAGCTCATATAAACCTTCGGCGATGCTCGTCAATGTCCTCCTTGTAGTCAAATGCAATATCTGTAAGAAGTAGATCATGAGGACCATCTCTCCGAGCACGACCGAATTGTCGCAAAGCTAAACAAAGACTGTAGGTTATTCCTCCTCGGATTCCGAGCAACGGGACATTAGGGTATCCCCCACATCGGTCAATGACAGCATTGCTTTCCATAGCCTTGGAACTCCAAAGAATGTATGTATGGGCAAGGGACATTATCCTGTAAGACCATACTAAACCTTCCTCATTCTTCAACACGGACTTGGGGAGGTGCAAAATAAACCACCTCGCCAGCAAAGGCATGCAACAAATGAGAGTCCCTCTTCTTTGCACAGTGCGAGTGTAGAGGGCATGCAAGATATCACCCAATAAAGTAGGCACAGGATTGCGAGACAGGAAGATCTTAACCGCATTCACATCAATAAAGGAATCTGGATTCGGAAAGAGAACCAAATTGTAGATAAGGAGAGCCAAGATGTCTTCAAAATCCTGAAAATCCAAGTTATACCAGAATAGTTGAGCTTGATCTATCAGAAACTTGGCTAAGAAACCTTCAACCCTGCTTCGTGTCTCCCAGTTGGATATTACATCAGCCCGTGTCAGATGCAAAGCTGAAGCAATGTCTTCTGGTCTAGGAGTCTCTTCCAAACCTGTGAAGGGCATCTGCTTAAGGATGGATATGCCCAATAAGTGAGAAAACTCTTCCAAAGTGGGAACTAGCTGATAATTCGGGAAGGTGAAACAATGGTGCACAGGATCGAAGAACTGGAAAAGCACACTCATTATCTGCTCATCAAACCTTGAGGTAACCAAGCTAAGAAGTTGACCATGTCTTCTAATGAATGAAGAAGTATCAGAAACTTTTGAGACTAACTCTTTGAGTTGAGCAGGTATTTGCACAAAGTTAACTCGGATGGTGTTTCTGCGCATGGAAGCTATAATCTGCAAAACAGAACAAAGATAAATCCCCTCGGTCTTTGAAATGGTTAGTGTAATTAAGTATGCATGCTATGTTATAATGCATGATGTCATGGTAAAATAAACTACAGGTATAGCAGATAACAAACATGGTAAAGGCAAACAAGTCACACAAAAGCCCTTAAGTTTAAGGCTTGCATGGGGTCTAGGTATTACCCTCTTGAAGTTCAGTTGGTTTCAACCTGTCCTAATAATAGCAACCGAGTTCTAGAGGTTCTCAATATCTCTGACCATCCTCCATCGGTCATGGTTTCAGCTCACGCAATCTTTTCTTGCAGTCGGAACTATCTCGAGAGTATGGTCTCAATGAGTGTAGTATCGAGTATCAACCAGTTCTCAGCTTTACACCGAGGCCGGCTATCTCACTACTTCCTAATGGACAAGTTGGTCAATTATGGGTTCTAAGGTCAGTTGATGCTTAATGACACATATAGGCAGGACGGATATCCATGATGTAGAAGGTGGAATTGAAAATTTGTGAGCCCACCTTGATTGGAAGATCTACTTCTCCATGAACTGTCCTCTTTGATCCATCGGAATCCCTCACAATGATATCACTTGGCTTCAATACTAAATCCTCACAGTCCAAACGGTCTAACGCCCCTTGGGTAACACGTTTAAAGAAGAACCAGTGTCGACTAGAACATGGGCTAGGGTGGTCCCTTTGCACTCGACAGAAACATGTAGAGCTTTATTGTCACTACGCCAAAAATAAGTTTTAGCAGCACATAAAAGAAAGCGCTTTTGGAAAAAAGCGCTGCTGTAGGTTTTAAAAAAAATTCGCTTAAAAAAGCGCTTTCAAAGGGTGCCTTAAGAAAGCGCTTTTCAAAAGCGCTTCTAAAGGTCACCCTTAGAAAGCGCTTTTTGGGAAGCGCTGTTAAAGCTGGCCTTTCAGAGGGTACCTTAAGAAAGCGCTTTTCAAAAGTGCTGCTAAAGGTCAGCCTTAGAAAGAGCTTTTCCAAAGCGCTGCTAAAGCTGGCCTTTAGAAAACGCTTTTAAAAGCGCTGCTATAGGATATGCTACGAAAGCGCTTTTTGATGTAAAAGCGATGTTATAGATGACCTTTAGAAAGCGCTTTTAAAAGCGCTTTCATAGGTAGTTTTATAATAAATATCAAAACACAATTCGTATCACTTTTCTATTCTCAGTCAGATTTTCTTCACGAAAAAACCCTAAACCAGAGCTTCTACGGCGGTCAACGGTGCTCCACTTCTCCGGCCAACTGCAATTCGTATCAGGTTTCATTTTTTTCCTCATCTCGTATGTGTTTTTCTGGTTTTCGTGTGCTTTTTTCCCCTCAATACAGGCCTATGCTTTTGTCCTTGTTGCTGCTGTGCTTTGTGCTGTAATCATGTAGCGATAGTTGCTTTGTTTATTGGTAGTTATCGTGGCTTCTAACTGGTTGTGTATATCATCATTGTTAAAGTGCGTTTAGGCTATAATCATCTCAACAACCACAATTCGGTTGTCAATTTCATATTTTATTTATTATTTTTATCGTCAAGATTAATATTGTAGTGCATGAAGTCTATAAATATCTGATATGTAAGTCTCTGTAAAATGGTCTATCATGTCTCAGATATGTTTTTAAAATGTTCAGCACAACATTCTCAAGTTTATAACGACGACTCTTTGTGGTACACACCAAATTAGTGTGAGCGAGTGTACAAGAAATATTACCAGCTTAGTAGATTTGTTGATTCACTAAATTTACCACCTGTTTGTGTTGTGAAAAGGAAAACCCTTTTCTATGATATAACCTTAAATGAAACCTAGGCACTCCCAACTCCCTAGAATGCAGATACAACTATAAACCATAAGAATCCCTTAACCTTACTTTGGAGTCAATTTCCTGACAGCAAAGTTATGGGAAATCTAAAACAAAATAATAAGATATTAGTTCAAGTAGATTATTTCAAAATAAAACTTGATTTTTTTTAATAAATATTACTACATGTATTTCACATGGTTTTTGTACAAAGTTTAGAGAAATTTACTAACATTCGAACATGACATATCACAGTATTTCCATGTTGTAGAGTAGTTTGGGGAAATTGATACAATCTTTGATAAATTTAAAGAAACTATGTGAACTACTTGAGACAATCGGCAAACTTTGACGTTTGATGCCAATGCTGTTAATGATGAAGAGGATGATAACAAAGACTGAGAACATATAACTAGTGATAGAGAAATTAACCAATTTTTGAGTATTCTCAAAATATCCTTTTTCACTATTTATTCTAAATTTTGTCAAAAATTTTATTATTGGTTGAAATTTTCGGTATTCTTAGTAAATTTTCGGTATCTATTTTTATCGCATACAGAAAATTCTTTACATTCTACAAATTTTCGATAGCGATATATCGAAAATTTTAAAATTTCCGGTTACGATTTATCAGAAAGGGCATATCCATACAAAAAAGGGCGTTTGGGATATGCTCGCTTAGAGGAAAAAATTGTAAGTAAATATAAACTCTACGATCTTATTAATTCTCTCAATGTGTTATAATTGATGATCTTAAGACTTGTGTCAATACGTAGTTAGAAGAGACGAAAAGTGACGCAACATCACTACCAGCACATTTGTTGTGGAAGGAAGCTCGTGTGGGCAAGGATCAAGTTGTTAATCCCGATCTTCAACATGTGTATGATGAATGTGTAAGTATAAGATTGTGTCTTTAATTAAATCAAATTTTTATTAATATTTAAATAATTTTTTATCTCCACTAATAATTTTCGATATGTAAATGAATTACAGGAGACCTTGTCGCAATCGGTATCCCCAGGTGAGGATCAGGATACCAGGAGCGTACTTAGTCGAGCACTAAATATTGCTGAGTATCCGGGTCGGGTGAGGGGTAAAGGTCATGGTGTGACTCCAACCTCTTTGTATAAGCATCCAAGGAGAAGAAATCCTAGCAATGCAGAAGTGATGCAAACATTGCAGGATTTACAAGCTCAAGTCCGTGAATTGCAGAAGGATAAAGAGAGATATATGGCGGAAAAGAGCAGTTCACAATTGAAAGAAACTAGTGACAAAGCTAGTATCAACTGTCAGCATAAATTTCCCGAGGTAATTTTCAATATATATCCATTATTATTATAGAATATTTTTAGTCACTTCTAACGGTTATTATTGGTTTAGGGCATTTCATCTTGCCAACTATACATATCGTCGCCGACTTATCGACTAGTTGGCAAGGGAAAAGTCCATAACACTTTGGGAGATTTTCTTCACCATAGACCGCTTCCGGATGGACACATGAAAGTATCGGTTGATATTTCTTTAGATATGGATGCGTTGCTTCCGGTACCTGACATTGTTGCTGAGACCACATTGTTGCGAGATGCAATAGGATCTTTTGTTGCATGGCCATCGGACCTCATTTTCATAGATGATCAGGTATGTTGAAAACCATTATGAATCTTTAAGTCTTCAACTGTCAGTTCTGACCTCAGTTATTTCCACGGTAATTATAGACTCCTACAAAACCCACATCTAAGGGTAAAGGGATTTTGCGGCACGACGAGTCTGATGTATCACAAAAAGAGGTACGTTTAAAGTGTTGATTATATGATCCGAATAAAAAACTGCATAATTTTATAATTTAACTGAGTCTATATGATTTTTAGGTACCTTTTCAAGGGTCACAACAAGTGAGCCAGAAAGTCGTTGGCGTACCACCCAAGAAAAGGGTTCCTACTAGATTTTTCCCTCGATACCGACAGTGTCTTGAAATAATAGTGGGAACAACAGATTTGATGGATGGTGGTATTTGTCAAATGGATATGGATCAAGGTATCTTTGGTTTTTCTTGCACCGAAATAATTGGACATAAGGACGTGGAAGAGATTTTCCGTCATAAAGAATTAGGCGTCAGTATTATGCACGCATACATCCGATAACCCCATCTTTATATTATGTAATTAGTTGAAATTTTTTTTAAACATTTCAATGAATATAGTCTAATATTAATTATGTTTTTATTTAAGGTTGTTATATGACAAATTGATGCGCGGGAATCAATTGTCAAACAAATTCCATTTCGTGTCTTCCTCCCGTGTCAGCGGCGCGACAATTGGTAGGGAACCAGATTCAGTAAGAGAGCACTTAGTCGAAAGATTCATGGCAACTGGCAGTACAGAAAGCTTATATCTTTGGGCGTATAATACTATTCCTACAGGGTTAGATTTTCATTCTAGGTAACCTATGAAAGCGCTTTTTCACAAAAAGCGCTATCTAAGGTAAACATATGACAGTGTTTTTCCAGGAAAAAGTGCTGCTAAAAGACCACCTATGAAAGCGCTTTTCTAGAAAAAAGCGTTGCTAAAAGCCTACCTAAGACAACGTTTTTCCAGAAAAAAGCGCTGCTAAAAGAAAACTTATGAGAGCGCTTTTCCAGAAAAAAGCGCTGCCTTAGGTTGACCTATGAAAGCGCTTCTTCATAAAAAAGCGCTGCCAAAAGCCTACTTAAGAGAGTGCTTTTTAGAAAAAGTGTTGTATTAGGTAGACCTACGAAAGCACTTTTCATTAAACAAAAAGCGCTGCTAAAACCTATAGCAGTGCCACCTACGAAATCACTTTTAAGCGCTTTTAAAGGCCAAAAAAAGCGCTTTCGTAAGTCTTTTTTAGCGTAGTGTGTGGTTCTTCCAAAGCAGTGTTAGGTCAGCATCTGAAAATCCCAAGCCATTGTCAGCTGTCAAGCTCGCCACGCAATTCTCAAACTGGCATGTCGTGGTCTCGTGAGGGACACGAGCCTTTTTCAAGAATTTGATTAATGTCCGAGCATGGGCATCGAAACAGAGTAGAAACGACAACATAAAAATCTTAGAAGGGGTTTGCCCCAACTGTTCCACGATCTTGAAATCGCTCCTTTTTATTATTTTCAAGATTTCGTCCATCTCACGAGCGGAAGGTTCTCCATCAGCAATGTCCTTTGCGGGTATTTCTGTCACAACTGGCTCAATAACTTTTTCTTTCCCTCTGGTATCAGTACTTGGCCTAGCAGTAGTAATGCGGATGGGTGCCTTTGTAACAACTGGTGGTGAGATATTAGGTGAAAAGATTCTCCCAGTTCTGGTCACTTTGCTTGAGCCAGTTATGTTACCAACATTATCAGGTTTTTATTCTTCGATCCAAGCGTCTTGTTGTATCCCATGGTAAAACACCTCAGCACTATAGTTCCATGGCACTGCCTTGTTTGAAGAGTAGGGAATTGGTTCGGGGTTGGTAATTATTAAGGGAGCAGCTGTTGGGTCATTTGAAATTCTGATGGGAACTTTGAAGGAGATCCTAAGAGGTTTGTTTGAGATGGTGATAATGGAGAGATCTTCACATTTATTAGTCAAACTTTTGGCAAGCGAGGTCTTCTCAAATAGGATCTCGTGGCTATCCATCAGGCGTTGAATGCCTTCCTTCATCCCTTCGCATCCATTGAGTTGTTTGGCACAGTAAACATATTCTTTTACACAACCAGGGAAAATCCCGGATTTCAACAGGTTCTTTTTGATGAAATTCAGTGGAGTAGTCAAGTCTTCAACAGAGGCAACAAAAATTGTATCTTCAATAGCATTAACACCCTTGCCATGATTTGGCATAGGTGTGGTGATTACATTCGGAGTTGGAGGAGGGTTGAATTCAATAGTCTTGTTATCAATCAAATCCTAAATTTTATTCTTCAAGGCCTAGCATTGGTCAGTCTCATACCCGAGGCTACTTGAGTGGTAAGCACATTTGGCATTCGGATTATGCTTTGGTAAATAGGTATCTGGGTTGGCATGAGGATTGCACAATGTCACCAAATTAGCCTTTAGTAAGTGTTGTAAGGCTTGGGATAGTGACATTCTTATCCTCGTGAATTGTCTTATTGGAGTTTCAAACTGTTGGTGATTAGCAGATGGTCTTGGAGTAGGAGTTGGATTGGAGATTCGGACAGCATTAACAGACAAATGATTATTCTTCTTGGTACGGGCCCTTTCCCCGTACAAAACATTGATTTCCTTCTTCACTGCAAAAGGTTTCTTTACAGGATTTGAAGTGGAGGCAGATGTCATGGGAATCTTCCCGCTTTTGATGCCGCTTTCAACTCTTTCACCAGTTAAGATTAACTCGGTGAATCCGGAAGAGGAACAACCAACCAATAGATTAAAAAATGGATCAGATAAAGTGCATGTTGTACCCCAAAATTTTCCCTCCCATATTCCTCAAAACATTTCAAGAAAGATCCCCAAGTTGCTCAAGGCAGTCCAAGGGTTGGCCAGACAAGCTCTCTCCTAAGGCAGTCTACCTCAAATTAGGGTTTCATGTTGCATCAAGATACTTGAGTCCAATGGATCCCAAATTCTCACAAATGTCCTAATATGTTCTCAAGATCATCCATGTCAAGTTCCAAGCCCTACAGAGAAAGTTTGCTTAGTCAATTGCTCAAAGGCCTGAAAATCGACTGTGTTAGGGCAAAAGTCAATTGTGACCCCCATACAGTCAAACTTCAAGATTTTTGGTCAACATCCTCATTTTGAAGTATGTTTCATCATTTGATCAAGGGTTGATCATGATTTATCAAGGATTGCTCATAATTCATCAAGACTCAAAAGTTGCTAAATTAGGGTTTTGTAGGAAAAGTCAACTCAACTTTGACCAAGCATAACTATCTCATACTTTATGAGAAATGACCCATCCAAAGATCATTTTGAATAGGATGAAATTACTTACAATCCATCTTCATCTCCCAAGTTCAAAATATGCACTCACAAGAAGTTATGAATTTGGACATTATAGGTCATTTTGAAAAGTCAAGAAAAACACCTTTTTTGTCAAAGCTTCATACTTTAGCATGTAATATCAAATTGAGATGAGACCAAAAGGGTTGATTATAGGACATCTCAAGATTTCTAAAAAGTCCAAGAACACCTCCAAAGAGTCAAAATTGAGGAATTTATGCATTGGTGAAGTTGACCCTTTTTGCAAAATTGCCAAAAGTCAACTATACCTAAAACTTCAATTTTTGCCAAATAGGCCCAATCTTTTTCACTTGTTTTGAGTTGGCAACATAGTCCAAGATCTATATCCCTTGCCACTTGTCCTTATCATGTTTTTATTATTTATTTTGATTTTTATTTGAATTAATTCAATTTAAATCAAAACAAATCATATAAAATCCAAAATATTGAAAACAAAAGATTTTGTGCTTGTTTCAGGTCTTATTATACAGCTAGCATCAAATCAAATTCGTATCAAGGCATGGTGTGTACAAAAAGATTGAATTAGGCCATTTTTGGAAATATTTTTAAGGTGTATCAAATCAAGATCCAATTCATTTATGGAGGAAGATTGAGATCAGTTATCAACCCTAATGCATTCCTTGATACATATAGAAGGGAGGCATACCAAAAACTAGGTTGAAAAAAAGGCGCAGCATCAAGAACACAAACTTGAAAAATCAAGAAAAAGTGCAAGATCGAATTCAGTGTTCCAGGCATCCTCAAGGCATCCTAGCTATCTCAATCACTTCCTGAGACTCCCAGCAAGCGAAAGCAATCGAAACCAAGCATTTTCAAGCCCTATATTGCGCTGTAAGTCAGTCACGATACCTAAATTTTCTTGAAATCGAATTCCATGATTTAGGCATTGATAGCATGAACTAATGGTATATTCATGATCCTTAAGACATATGCAAGCTTTCTGTGTTGTTTAATTTCATTTATATAGCCTGTATTGGAATGTTCCATTGTTAGGGTTTCATCGCTCGCTTTGGGGTTTTTGAATCCATGCAAAATTGGGCCATGAAAGGGCCACCAATAAACTCAGCAGGTCCAGACGAATCTAACCATGGCTTTGGTTTCTATTTATCATGTTTGTAATTGATTTTAAGAATGGCAGGGGCTATAGCGACGGACAAACGTCCGTAGGTAAAAGTGTTCCAGTTTTACCAATGGAACAAGGTCAGGATCGCTCGCTTTGGGGTTTTTGAATCTAGGCAAAATTGGGCCATGAAAGGGCCACCAATAAACTCAGCAGGTCCAGACGAATCTAACCATGGCTTTAGTTTCTATTTATCATGTTTGTAATTGATTTTAAGAATGGCAGGGGCTATAGCGACGGACAAACATCAGTAGGTAAAAGTGTTCCAGTTTTACCAACGGAACAAGGTCAGGGATGACCTGCGTCTCACATTCCTATTGGAGCATTCAAACTCTGGCGCACGTTTTTTGACACCCCCACTAATTCTTGTTTTTATATATTATTATTATTATTCATTATTTGTACAAACGAACACAAGTGGTGCAGTGGTGAGCGTAGCATGGAAATTGCTTCAGGACCTGGGTTTGAATCCCAGGTCCCCCAAATATTTCATGTATTTTTTCTTTTCAGATTCAGATGCGCACCAAGAACCAAGGTCCATCATGTGACCTCACAATCCAACTTGCCAAGTGTCCTAAGGCCAGATCCAAGGGCCATCACTGGAAGAACACCATGAGGCTCAGTCAATGCATTGCATGGGATCACAGAAAGTCAAAACGGACCTCCTTTGTTTTGGGCCAAGGCTTACTATTTGCACCCCCCTTCAGATTGCTTCTCAGGCCCAATCTCTTTCTCTACTTTTTTTAAATTATATTTATTTCATTTAATTTAATTTACTTATTTACTAACCAATCAAATTATTTTCTTTTTATCAAAAAAATCACAAAAATATTACTTTTCATAAATTAGGTCTAGATTTTATTTTTATCAAAAAAATTAATAAATTTAATTAGGTTTCATTAATTTAGATAACTTTAATTTCTTTTTGTACATAATTAAAATTAATTAGAATAATTAGTTTTTTATTCCAAATTTAATTATTTTCTTTTCTTAAAAATAACCAAAAGCATAAAAATAGGTCATGTAATTATTTTCATTAATTAATTTATTTACTAATTAATTTTTGTATTTAATTTAGAAAACCTAAATTCTTTTCTTTAAAAAATCATTAAAAACAACAAAAAACAATTTTTCTTTTAATTAGGTTAGAAGGGTCAAAACCCTAATTTCTCGTCGATCTAATTTTTCATCACGCGCTTTATTATTAATTTTATCTATATTGATGTAACTGCCTACAGTTTGTAATAGTTTAATTAGGACGTTTATTTCCATTTACCGCTTTATTTTCAAAGGGTTTGTTTTTGGCTATGTAAATACCCGAAGCCTTGTAATAGCGCTAGTGTAATTTCCGCACTTTAAATTTCGCAAATTATTAACTGTTAGATGTATGATATTAGGGTGCATGACAAGAATGTATGATTAATTTGAAAACAGTTAGATCACCCTAAATGTGCAAAGATAAATAAACTGAAATTGAATCACTCGCACATGCGCACTCCTAGGGTATACTCCCACTTGGTTGCCTTCGGTAAACGGTCATTGAGTATAGGATGCTTTAGTGGTCGTCCTTTTGTCTAAACAAAGATCAAAGTCCCGATTCGGAAAAGTTGCCTCGGAACGGCTGCCTCGGAATTGTTGCCTTGAACAATTGATCTAAGACATTAGGGTTATTACTAAGACGTCCTAACATTGCTTTAGTGACTGTACGTCCCTTACGAATTGACCCTCAAGACTCCAACAACGATGCTACCTACTCACTAATAGTGGGATAGCACTGTCTAAAGGAAACGAACATAGAACGATTCTTTTTATGAGTAGGTAGATTAGTTCTTAGATACTTGCTCATTCCAAACAAATTTTTCACACTTACACTCCTTTACAAACAAAGTTTTAAAAAACACTTCATTACACTCTTGAAGACAGAAGCAAGAGTTAAATCGAAGTCAAAACAAAAACTTTTCAAAGCACACAAACACAAAGAAAACAATTTTGAAAATGATGAGCAAGTACCTAAGAGCTCGTAGATAACTACGGATAAAAAGGGTGCTAATACCTTCCCTTTCTATAATCTACCCCCGTACTCAGAAATATCTTGAAAAAGGAATTTTTCTATGCTTTTTTCTTTTCCTTGTTGGATAAAATAAAAGACGGTGGCGACTCTTGCTTACCGCGACATTTTGCAAACACAAACGCAAAACGCAAACCAGCAATTCCTTAAAAAATAGGGAAACACGTCCCGATTCTGGCCACCGTATCACAGAACTGGCGACTCTGCTAGGGATTTAATAAGTGGGGTATACCTTAGGATTAGTTCATCATATTGTTTTCAATTGTTTGATTTGTTTGCTTTATTTTGTGAGCTTTATATCTGAGTTACTATAGATCCTAACCCAGATCTGGGGACACCTTTTAGGTAAGTAGCAATAGACTGTGAGGGAACTGTACGACATAGACCGATACAGTTGATGCAGTAGCTATGTTGGTGTGACACATTAGTTGGTACCGATATCCCTTGTGGAGGAACAAGGAGAGTATGGGGCTGCTAATGGGTCATTAAGCATCAACTGACCTTAGAACCAATAATTGACCAACTTAGCCATAGAAAGTAGCAATATGCTACACTCATTGAGACCATACTCTCGAGATGGTTCTGGCCACGAGAAAAGATTGCGTGTCTAGAATTATGACTGATGGAGGATGGTCAGTGATATTGAGAACCTCTAGAACCCGGTTACTATTACTAGGACAGGTTGAACCAACTAAACTGGAAGAGGGTAATACCTAAACTCCATGCCAGCCTGAAATTTAAGGGCTATTGTGTGACTTGTGTGCCCTTACCATGTTTGCTATCTGTGATTCCTGTGGTGTGTTTTTATCATGACATCATACATCATGACATTGCATGCATATTTCATTAGACTAATCATTTCAAAGACCGAGGGGATTCATCTTTGTTCTGTTTTGCAAATCATGGCTTCTATGCGCAGAAATACCATTCGAATCAGCTTCGTGCAAATCCCTGCTCAGCTTAGAGAGTTGGTTACAAATATTCCTGATGCTTCTTCCTTTTTCAGAAGACGTGGTCATCTCCTCAGCCTGGTCACTTACAAGTTGGATGAGCAAATGATGAGCGTTTTGTTCTAGTTCTTTGACCCGTTGCATCACTGTTTCACCTTCCCGGACTATCAATTGGTCCCTACTTTGGAGGAGTTTTCTGATTTACTTGGCATATCTATTCTAGAGCAGACACCCTTTACAGGTTTGGAAATAGCTCCTAGGCCAGAGGATATTGCTTCAGCCCTACATCTAACAAAGGCTGATGTAGTATCTAACTGGGAGATTCGGAGTGGGGTTAAAGGTTTCTTGGCTAAGTTCTTGATCGATCAAGCTCAACAGTTCTGGGACAACTTGGACTTTCAAGCTTTTGAATACATCTTGACTCTCCTTATCTACGACTTGGTCCTGTTCCCGAATCCAGATGCCTTCATAGATGTGAATGCAATCAAGATCTTCATGTCTCGTAACCTAGTGTCTACTCTCTTAGGTGACATTCTACATTCTCTTTATACCCGTACTGTTCGGAGAAGGGGAACCCTCTTGTGTTGTGCACCGCTGCTGGCGAGGTGGTTTATTTCTCACCTCCCCAAATCTGTATTGAAGAATGAGGAAGGTATGGGTTGGGCTTACAGAATCATGTCCCTTGCTCATACGGACATCCTTTGGAGTACTAAAGATATGGAAACGGTAGTTGTTATTGATCGGTGTGGGGAATAACCCAATGTTCTATTGCTTGGAATTCGAGGAGGAATAACCTATAATCCTTGTTTGGCCTTACGACAGTTTGGACGAGCTCGGAGGGACGGTCCTCATGAGTTGTTGCTTACAAGCATTGTCTTTGACTTCAAGGGGGATGTTGAGGGACATCTCTGCAGGTTCATACGAGCTTGGGATAGGGTGAACAGGTCTGATCCACATGATCTAGGAATGAAGACTTCTCTCCCGATGCAACCATACTTCCAGTGGGTTCGAGCCCGTGCTCAAAAGCTGGGGATGCCATATGAAGCTTTTTTGCCGATGATTATGGAGCATGCTGATGAAGAAGGGGTTCCTTATACGGTCATCCATCCATACATGCCTACTGATATTGGGGCATTGAAGAGATCTTGGATCTAGTTAAGGGAAGAAAGGGATACTTACAGAGAGAAATATCATAAGCAGGGGAGGAAGACCCTGAAGCTTACAAGGCAGCTGGAGAATGAGAGGACAATAAACGATTATGTCAGTACGAAAAGAAAACGACCTTGGGAATTCTGATGTCTTTTACTATTTCTGGTTTAGATTTTCTTTTTAGTATTTCTTTTGTAATGCCGTAAAGGCATTTGTTAAACATTTGTTTCAAGTTTTAATCTAATAAAGTGTGTTTTATTTTGGTTTACAAATTTGAATTTCCCTAAGTCTTTGAAATCATTTCATACGCATTCCATTCCCATGCACCTCATCACAGGTACCCTTACAGGTTTCTCATCTTCTTCGCTGTTTATTTCAGCAATCATGTCTTCTGAAACACCCACTGATCAAGCAATCAAGGCTCTGCAAGATCATAATGCTCAGTTCCAGGAGATGTTCTTGAATTTGGCCAAGAGTCAAAAAGATTTGAAGACTCTTATCTTGAAGGATAAGAAGAAGAAGAAGAAGAAGAAGGTGGTCCTTCTGAATATGGGTCACAGATTTGGGAACAGGTTGCGAGAGGAAGTTGATTTGTCTCATTCATCTGGGGAGGAGAGAATCAAGAAGAAAGGAAGGTTCCTAGCCTTGTGGTTTCTGATAATGATATTGACTTTGATGAAGACCAGTATCCTCCTGCTGAGGATAGGTATAAGCAACTCGAAGACCGGTTGAGCACAATGGAGATCCAGAAGATACCTGGGTTGGACTTCGAAGATTTGGGTTTGGTATCTGGGGTGGTGATCCCACACAAGTTTAAAGCACCTGTCTTTGCTAAGTACGATGGGATCTCCTGCCCGAAGTTACACCTCCGCTCATATGTTAGAAAGATTCAACCGTATACTGCCGATAGGAACCTCTGGGTTCATTTCTTTCAAGATAGTCTGTCAGGGGCTCAACTTGAATGGTTCTATCAACTAGAAGGAGCTAATGTCCCCAATTGGGAGGACCTTGTTGCTGCTTTTTACAAGCAATACCAGTATAACGCCGACCTTGCTCCCACGCGTACCCAACTTCAGGGTATGTCTATGGGTGTGAGCGAAGGTTTTAAGGACTACGCTCAGAAGTGGAGAGATCTTGCTGGAAGAGTACAACCCCCTCTGGCTGATAGGGAGTTGGTGGATATGTTTCTTGGGACTTTGTCTGGTCCATACTTCAATCATTTGATCGGTAGTTCATCGTCCAGGTTTACTAAATTGATTATGACTGGGGAGAGAGTTGAAGCTGGTATTAAAAGTGGCAAGATACAGAAAGGTGCTTCATCAAGTACAGAGAAGAAGCCTTTCAAGAAGGAAGCTAGTGCAGTTTATAGCTCGAGGAGCCAAAACCGTCCTGAACGCCGCCAAGCGGTTAATGCGGTAGTAATATCAAGACCTGCTGTTGTCCCACAACGCAACAATCAGCAAAGAGTAGAGAGACCGCAAAGACAGTATACTCGACTCAATATGACTCTATCTCAAATTCTGCCGCAACTGTTGAAAACCAACTTGGTGATTCTGAAGGAGGCTCCAAAGAATCCTAGTACTACATCACCGCTGTATAACCCAAACGCTCGTTGTACTTATCACTCCGATAGCCCAGGGCACGATACGAACAACTGTTGGGCTTTAAGAATAAAGTGCAGGATTTGATTGATGCTAAGGAGATCGAGTTTGAAGCGTAGGAAAAGCCTAATGTCATGACTGCTCTTATGCCCAAGCATGGAGTGAATGATGTGGACGATGATTCATTTGTAACCTCTGTGGAAGACATTTCTACTCTGTTGTTGACCGTTAAGAAGAACTTATTGTTGGCCAGTTTATTTCTGGGATGTGGCGAAGGTTGCCACCTATGTTCCATCCTACCTGCTGGTTGTCATTTGTTGAAATCAGGTGTTCAGTGCCTGATGAACAACAAAGAGATCTTGTTCGAGAAAACTTTGGTTCCATTGATTCCTGTTGAAGATGTTTCCATAATCACCATTTCGCCAATTCTTTCAAGGCTTCCTCGAGAAGGCCTGTTAGAATTACATCTGTTCCGAGAGTTGCTCCATTGATCATTACTATTCCTGGACCTATCCCTTACACGTCGGATAAGGCTATCTCGTGGCACTATGGGGCCGACGTGTACTATCATGGGATTAAACAAGACTTGAAGGTTGAGGAGGCTGATACTGATGTAGCAATATCGTCGGTTCTAGCAAGGTCACCCGCAGTGGAAGACTTTTCTCTCCTGAGATCTCCCCACCAACTATCCAGAAGCCTGTTGCTATTACACCTGCCAGTACATCTGCTATTATCCATGTTCATGTTCCAATCATTACCCCTATCACTGAGTCATCTGACGCTCGGGGCAAAGGGATCACCGGTGAGCCTGCCCAGACGGAGGCACCGAAGAAGATTACTGTTGAAACCTCTAGGCAGGAGATAGAGGAGATTTTGAATATCATCAAGAAAAGCGACTACAACGTAGTCGAACAGCTGGGGCAAACCCCGTCGAAGATCTCTATGTTATCTTTATTGTTATGCTTAGAAGCCCACACAAAGGCTTTAATTGCTTTACTAAAAACTGCGCATGTGCCGTAGGAGACATCCGCTGATCAATTCAAATACTGTGTGGCTAGTTTGACTGCTGACAACGGGTTGGGTTTCTCTGACACAAATTTGACTGCCAAAGGAAAGAATCATAACGACGCTCTGCATGTTTCAATCGAGTGCAGGGGCACTACTCTAGCTCATGTGCTGGTGGATACTGGTTCCTCGTTAAATGTTTTACCCAAGAAAGCATTAGTTCGGTTGGACTGCAAAGGGTTGGTGCTGAAGCTAAGTAATATTGTGGTTAGGGCTTTTGACGGGTCCAAAAGGATGGTACATGGAGAGGTGGATGTTCCAGTTAAGGTTGGTTCTCAGACTTTCGCGTCTACATTCTATGTGATGGACATTCGACCATCTTATTCTTGTTTGCTGGGTAGCCCGTGGATCCATAAAGCTGGGGCAGTAACTTCTACGCTCCATCAGATGTTAAAATACCCAGTGAAGGGGAAAATCGTTACAGTACGAGGAGAAGAGGAGTACATGGTGAGCCACCTTAACTCTTTTTGGTATGTGGAGATGGATGGGGAGTTCATTGAAACCCCGTGTCAGAACTTTGAAGAAGTCCTCCAAACGCTGGCGTCGACTGAAACTATTGCTGAAGATCCTCCAATGAAGATGGATTCTGTGATCGGTGAATCTGAAACTGACTGTTTAATGCTGGTTCGCGAAATGTCGCGGTAAGCAAGAGTCGCCACCGTCTTTTATTTTCTCCAACATGGACAGGACAAAAGCACAGCAAAATTCCTTATGAGAACGTTTCTCGGTTCGGGAGGTAGATTTATAGAAAGGGGAGGTATTAGCACCCTTTCTATCCATGGTTATCCATGGGCTCTTAGATACTTGCTCATTGTGTTTTCAAAAGTGTTTGCTTTTCAAGATGTGAATGGGTTTGAAAAAGTTTCGTTTAAAGATTTCAGATCGACGCTTGTATCAGTCCTCAAGAGTGTTTGAAAAATTGCTTTGAAAGCTTTTTTTGAAAGTGTCGGTGTGAAAAGAAGTTTTGATTTGTTTTGGATTAGAGCAAGTATTTACGATTCATCTACCTACCCTAAGGAATTAGGCTGTGTAAATGTCCTTTAAGTAGTGCCATCCCACCATTGAGAGGTAGGTAGCACCACCGTTGGAGGTGTTCGGGTCAATTCGTTTGTTAGGGACAGTGTGGTCACCAGAGCAACAGTAGGACACCTTAGAAGCTACCCTTATGCCATTGATCCTTTTTTAATTCCGAGGAAACCGTTTCGAGGCAACTGGATCATGTCATGGACATAAGGACTTACTAAAACGTCCTATACTCGATGACCACGTTTCGAGGGCAAGGCAACAGTGAGGCGTACCCTAAGAGTGGTGTGTGAATTTGTGTGTTGTTTTCATGTTCATATTTGTCTTTGATTATTGTATCGTGAGCTACGTTTTGCTTTTAATTAGTCATTCATTCTTTCATGCAATTAGAAATTAAAAGTGCGGAAATTTAAATGCGGAAAGTAAAATCCTACGCTATTACAAGGCGCGGGTCTATACATCGCCAAATTAACAAAGACCCGTTTTAATAAAAAGGCGGAAAGTAAAAGACCTAATTACTATTACATCCGGAAAGCAGTTACATAATAATTGATAAAGAAAATAATGCGCGAAAAGAATAAATTGGAACGTCCGAGGGCGTTGGACCCTTTTGAAATTAAATTGAATTAAAAGTTAATTAAGTATTAAATTAAAGAAAAGAAATGTTTTTTTGTTTTTTGTATTTAATGAAATAAGAAAAGAATTTAAAATTAGAAGGAAATCCTAGTTCTAAATATTTTTAATTATTAAAGAAAAGGTTAAAGTTTAAAACCTAATTTATGCTAATTAATTATTTACATATTTATTTACAAAATATTTAGTAATTAATAATAATAATAATAATGATGAGAAAATTATTTGTTAAAAAAATGAAAAGGTTAAAAAACCCTAATTTCTAGATATTTTATTAATTTAAGAAAATATTAAAGTTTTAAAACCTAAATTAACTAAGTTAATGGTTTAAAGTTTATTTACAAAATAAATAATGAATTAGATATTAATTAAACATATTTTTTGATTTTTTTGTATTTTATTTTATTATGAAAATTATTTTAGGAATTTAAAGAAAAAAACAATTAAAACAATTAATAGAATTAGAAAGAAAAATCAAATAAAAAATAAAATGATGCAAACCATGGGGGGTGTCTGGCCCAATTTGGAGGTGTTTTGGAGTATTTTTGGCCATTTGTGTTCTGACTGTTGGCCATTTGTGTTCTCGCCTCCACGTTTCTTAACCTTCTCAGGATGTCTGTCTCGTCATGCATAAGTTGTTCTTTTGGTCATTTGGCTTTTGGCTTTTGGCTTTTGGCTTTTGTCCATTTGGCTTTTGGCCTCAACGTTCCTTAATGAACCTGCATGGGATCCTGTCTAAATCGGCAGTGTTGAATCTCATGAACACATTAAATAAAATCATAAAATGCAAATAAAGCCAATATATGAAGAAATTTAATGTTTAGGCACAATATGGCATGTATGAATGATTATACCCTTTTGATCATAGAGATGAAATCAATCTTACCCTCACTGGAAAATTAGTGACATGAATGCTTTTATGCCTTTTGGATCATGGAGATCAAGTCAGCCTTACCCTTACTGAAGAAGTAGTGAGGTGTTGGTTTGTAACTGTGATGACTTGTTTGTAGTGAGAGAGAGATTTGTAATAAGGATTTCAAGGTTTTAGGGTTCTTGAAAGAATTTAATATTCTAACAGTGTTGTGGCAAGGTTTTTTCTCTCTTTTCCTCCTCCCTGGTTTGTGTGAAAAGAAGGTGATTATATAATGGAAATTAGGGTAAAGAAAATGGGTTTTGAATGTGCAATTGGGCCTCCAATGTTCACTTGAGTTCGTCACTTTCCAGGCTAAATCGCAGGGACTTAAGTGCAATTTTTGAAGTTGAAATGTGAAAACAAAATGTAGCCGGCTTCGAGAACTAACTCCTGTCCGAAAATCGGCTCAATCGGATAAACGGTGAATTAGTTATGAATTTTTGAAGTTTCAGCTCAGACAAACTTATTTTGGGCTCCAGTGTCGACTCTGACACGTTCTTCAATAAAAAACTGGTATTGATCGGAGTATAATCCGGTCTCGACTTTTGAAGCAAAGTTGTAGATCTATGAGTCAGGGACCTTGTGTAAAAATATGAGCCCAATCCGATAAAAATTGACCGAGTTATGAATTTTCGAAGTTTCGGCCCAGATGAAATAATATTCAGCATTCAGGATTTTCAGCGTGTCATGTGTTCTGAGCAAAAAACGAAGGCCTTTTGAATACCGTTTGAACTCAATACCTTCTGTGAAAATGTAGTCAACTCAATTTGTGAAATTTTGGCGCCGGAACCAGCTCGATACGATGAAAATCGACCAAGTTATGATTTTCTGAACATGACGCAAATAAACTTCTGTCACAAATTTTCTGTATGAAAATACTTGATAAATCCACATTTTTGAAGACCTTCTGATCGAAATTGGCTTCCATCCGTGAGAGATGAAAACGTAGATAATGTCAAAACGGAATTTAGGCCACTGGAACGGGTTCAAAACGAGCCACGATCTTCAAGTTATGAATTTTTTAGCGCGTAAAAACTGCACTTTCAGCACACTTTTTCACCATATTTCTTCGAGCAAACTCACACATTCGGATACCTTCTTTAAAGAATTGACTCTTGAGCCGAACCTGAATTTGAGAATATGTTATCAGAGATATCTTGGCGAAAGAACACCTGAATATGACGCGCCGGGTTGGACTTGTGAATTTTTCTTGAGATGTTTTGAGAAATATGGGAGGGCAAATTTTGGGGTACAACAATTGCCCCTGTTCAATCTTCTTAAACCTGAGGATATAAATTGGCTTTCGGGCCTTTCGTGATCCGAAGGTGGAAGATGATTGAACACTAGAGTGCCCATAAATTTGCACTCGCATAGTGGAGTATCAGCAATGTGATGTCGGGAATGGGCTTACAGATGCCATTTGTAAAGATGATGGATAGGAGGATGGGCTTATAGATGTCATCTGGAAGTGTGACAGAACCTTGTCGGGAATGGGCTTATAGACGCCATTCGGAGGTTGTTGGTATGTGGATGGACTTACAGATGCCATCTAGGTTTCGATCGCATAAGAGATTCCTTAGCGAGAACTTGCGTACCTGAGAAAAGAAAGATAATTACCTGGCCTGTTACAGGAGTTGATCTTCAATTTCTTTATGTAGATGTGCCCTGGATGGTTACAGGAACCGAATCTTTAAACTCTTCAGACGTGCCCTGGCAAGATACAGGAATCGAGTCCGGAGAATATAGTCGTCAACAGATACACCCTGGCGAGATACAGGAATCGGATCTTCGAACTCTTCAGACGTGCCCTAGCAAGATACAGGAATCGAGTCTGGTAATGTTAGTCGTCAACAGATACACCCTGGCAAGATACAGGAATCGGATCTTCGAACTCTTCAGACGTGCCCTGGCAAGATACAGGAATCGAGTCTGGTAATGTTAGGTTGGTGAGTTGTCTCTACTGACAGGTTATCCTCATGGACGAGTGGTCTTTAACGACGAGTGTCTATAACGACGAGTGTCTATAACGAAGAGTGTCTATAACGACGAGTGTCTATAACGACGAGTGTCTATAACGACGAGTGTCTATAACGACGAGTGTCTATAACGACGGGTGTCTATAACGACGGGTGTCTATAACGACGGGTGTCTATAACGACGAGTGTCTATAACGACGGGTGTCTATAACGACGGGTGTCTATAACGACGGGTGTCTATAACGACGGGTGTCTATAACGACGAGTGTCTATAACGACGGGTGTCTATAACGACGGGTGTCTATAACGACCGGTGTCTATAACGACGGGTGTCTATAACGACGGGTGTCTATAACGACGAGTGTCTATAACAACGAGTGTCTATAACGACGGGTTGTATCAGAGAAATCTTTAGGCATTGATTTAACTGGATTTGTATTCTTTGACTGGGTTGGTCTCTTTTGACTGTATTCGTCTACATAGCTGATCATTTAACTGTATCCTTCATGAAAGGTAAAGGTCAGTCATATGCAATGCATGATATGAATCAAGCAACGATGTTCTCAACACATGAGATTGTATGATATGATGCGTATATGCATGTATCATGATGTATAAAAATGTGATGTTTATGAATGTATCTTCGTCTGGGAAGATAGATCCTTGACGGATGCCGGGAAGTCAAATCCTGGGCTGATGTTGAAGAGTGAGATTCTTCGTTTCCGTTGGGGATGATGATTGCAAGAATACCGGTAGGAGAAGATGACTTCGTTAGGGAATAAACTTGGCGAATAGATTACTCTGTGGGGAGGTAACTCTGTGGGGAAAGAGAGGTACTTTGCTGAGGTTGATGAGGATAACTCTGCTGAGGATACCGTTGTTGTGCTCTGTTGGAAATGAAGGTATCTTGGTCGCATTCTTCAGCTGAACTTACCTTGGCACTTCGGTGGACAGGGCAACCGGATCATTTAGACAACTCATTATTGCCCCAGTTTCTGTTGGAGAAGAAGGTACCTGTGAAGGTGTTTGATGACTGCCAATTGAAAAATCTTCTTCTGGTAGGCAAGTGACGAGATGACAGGACATAGTCGTACGCTTTGATCCCTAACTTTTGCCTGGACCGCCCTTTCGGGTTTTCAGTCCATCGGGATACCCATTTTTGCCCAAGCCGCCTTTTCAGGTTTTCGACTTGTCGGGTATACAGATTTTTTTCATTTCATCCCTCATTTTTGCCCGAACCCTTTTGGTTCGCCGGGAAGCCCTTATTTTTGCCTAGGTGTGTCAACCTAGCGGGTCTTTGATTACGCGTAGTATTTTTTCCGACTATGTCCATGCTCTCAGGATGTAGGGAGGTGCCCCTGTTATTGTGTTGCCACGCTACCAGAAGATGCTTGGTCATACAAGATTTGTTGCTGGGAATTCATGTCCAATGCCCCAAGTGGCTCAGGCGGAGGTTTGCCCCTGGCTGTTTGGCATCTTGAGAGATTCCTTGAATCTTGACTGGACTGCCCCAGATGGTAGACCATGATCATGCCGTGCCCCTTGATTGGAGATACTCTTGTTCATTAGACTTTCGTCATGCGAATTTCTCTGTTGTTCAAACAACTAGTCATATGCAAGCAATGTTATATTAGAAATGCAAAGCTTATGTCTGTCTTGAAGTTTTTTGAAAATGCATTTTTTAGTAAAAACAAGTGAATTTTGTAAACTGCGATGTCAACTCGTTATTTTACCGCAAGCCTTAAGGAGTCAGGATACCTTTTATAACAATATGCTTTCGAACTAACCCATGCTTCAGCTAGGACTTTTTAAGGGTTATAACGTGGTCTGGTTCACGGTTTAAGAAACAAAGGATAAAGGCTCAAATTATTTGTATCCACCCGTTCTTCGTGATGTTCTTCAAACCTAAGCTCAGTTGATCGTGCGTTAGACCTTGTTTCAGTTTTTGTCCTGATATTCCCGTGATGGTTCGGATGTTGATAGTTTATTTTGAATAGGCAGTCATTCCTTTTTGTTATTGAGGGTTTGTATGATCTCTTTCCTTTTTTTTTGATTTCACTATCCCTAAATTTTTCCTGAACTGTTTCTTTTGTGATTACAGTCAGCGGGATGCCCCAGTTTTGTAAGTCTCCTTCATAGGTTTTGACTTATTGGGCTTTTGTTTTTTTTTTTGAAAGATAATGACTGTCTGTCTTGACGATTATAGGGAACCATCACTGTTTTTTTGTTTGTTTTGTAAGGACCTCTTTGGTGCCGTTTGTTATGCACTTGGATCAACTGAGAGAACTACCCTGCCCCAGGTTATGATTAAGGGTTTTAATTTTCGAAAAGAAAAACTCCTACTTCTTTGGCTCAGAGGGGTTGACGAGGGATTATCTTCCTTATAACTCCAGTGTTTAGGGATTGAAACAATGCATGTACCTCATCAGCGGGGTCTGTTCAAAAGCATACTGTAATGATCGCGGTATCGTTTTCGTCATCCTCCCTCAAGAGGCTTAGAATTATTAACCGAGAATTGATCATCACAAAAAAATGAAAACAGTTTGCATATAGTGAATACGAAATAATTACTTCAAAACAGACATGTGTAGTGCATTAATGAAATAACAATGTTTAACATGAATAAATGTTTGAACAATCAAAAGAAAATTACAAATTGAACATTCGAATGAACAAAAAATCCAGTCCTAGCCATATTTTGGCAAGGGAGCATTGATCACATTGGGAGTCTCTGGAGAGTCGAGCTGGACTTCCTTTGCGTCAATCAGATCCTGGACCTTATTTCTCAAAGTCCAACAGTCATCTGTAGCATGCCCCGGGCTGTCAGAATGGTAAGCGCAGCGAACGTTGGGGTTATACCTTGACGGCGTCCTGTTGGGATTCTTTGGAGGGTCCATGAGAGTTACCAACCTGGTTTCCAGCAACTGTGGCAATATCTGTGACAAGGTCATACCGAGGGGAGTGAATTGCCTTTTGGGTCTCTCTTCCCTTTGCTGATTGTGACGCTGAGGGGCGCCGGCCGGTTTTGCGATAAGCACCGCGTTGACATCTTGGCGGTGTTCGAACCTATTCTGCCCTCTTGAGCCATAGACAACACTAGATTCTCTCTTGGATGGTTTCTTCTCAGTGTTCGAGGAGTCACCATTCTGTATTTTCCCTGACTTGATGCCAGCCTCTATTCTTTCCCCGGTCAAGACCAAATTTGTAAACCCAGCAGCAGAATTCCCAATCAGGTGGTTGAAGAATGGACCAGACAGGGTCCCCAAGAACATGTCGACGAGTTCGCGGTCAGTCAGAGGTGGTTGTACCCTTCCAGCAAGGTCCCTCCATTTTTGAGCATATTCTTTGAAGCCTTCGCCTGTACCCATAGACATCCCCTGAAGCTGAGTACGCGTGGGAGCAAGGTCGGCATTATACTGGTATTGCTTGTAGAATGCAGTGGCCAAGTCCTCCCAGCTGCGGATGTTGGCTCCATTCAGTTGATAGAACCAGACGAGTTGAGTTCCCGACAGACTATCCTGAAAAAAGTGAATCCACAAATTCTTGTCAGCCGTGTAGGGATGGATCCTCCTTGTGTAAGACCTGAGATGCAGCTTAGGACAGGATACCCCACCGTACTTGGCAAAGGCAGGTGCCTTGAATTTGTGCGGGATTACTACCCCAGAAGACAGACCTAGATCTTCGAAGTCCAGGCCGGGCACTTTTTGTATTTCCATAGCACTTAGCCTGTCTTCTAGCTGTTTGTACCTGTCCTCAGCTGGAGGGTACTGCTCATCATTGTAATCTGTCTCGTTGTCGGAGACCACAGGACTAGGAACCTCTCTCTCATGGGGGCTGTCCTTTCCAACAGATGGGGTAGTCTGCTCAACTTCATTTAGTGATCCATTCCCAGATTTGCGTCTCGGGTTGAACAGCACTGTCCTCTTCTTCTTCCTCTTCGAGAGCAGAGTCTTCAAATCCTGTTGGCCCTGGGCTAGACTCTTAATCAACTCCTGGAACTGGGCATTCTGGGCCTGGAGGGCCTGGATGGATTGCTCAGTAGATGTTTCAGGATTCATGATGAGACTGCTGAAACAAACAGCAAAGAAGGTAAGTAACCTGTATAGAAAGGGTACCTGTAATGCAATGATATGTATGTATGCATGCAATGTTTTCAAGGATCTCGCGGGGTAAACAAGAAACCGTTAGAGTTTGAATTTTGTAGCTTGATTGAAGGAACTTCATGTTGTTGAGAGTCCTTCTTCAAGAGTCAAGGCTCACCATATCGAGTGGGTCATAGCCCCTGACAACCTTGGCTAGAGGAAAATAAATCCCCTTTGCCCCTTGCCAGACATGTTGGTTCATCATGACCTGCATCACAAGCCCTTGAGATCCTTGAAATGGGTTAGTCTTTATGCAGGATGCATGCAATGGTATGATGTTATGCTATGCATGGGGTAATGTAGGTAAACCCTGTTATGAGTCCCGATTAAGGACTATAAACAAAACCTGCAAGAAACTCAAGTGTCAGATAACAAGTATGCAAATAGTCAAGTTTTAAGGCACACAAGTCACACAAAAGAGCCCTTAGAGTTTAGGCCAGCATGGGGTCTAGGTATTACCCTCTTTCAGTTTGTTGGTTAAGACCTGTCCTATCAGAAGTAACCGGGTTCTAGAGGATCCCAATATCACTGACTACCCTCAATCGGTCATAACTCCAGCATCGCAATCTTTTCTTGCGGCCAGAACCATCACGAGAGTTTAGCCTCAATGGGCGTAGCATACTGCTACTGTTCTATTGGCCAAGTTGGGTCATTTAAGGTTCTAAGGTCGGTTGGTGCTTAATGACTCCTCATAAGACCCATATTCTCCTCGTTGCGACACAAGAGATATCGGTACAGACCAAGGTGACACACCAATGTAGCCACTGCTTCACCCATGTCGGTCTACGCCGGACAGGTCCCTCACAGCTTATGCTACCTAACAGGGTATCCCCAGATCCGGGTTAGGATCTATGTAACTCCGATGCAGCCCACAATAATAAAGCAAACAAGCACAACAATTGAAAACGCAAGTGATCTTAGTCCTAAGGTACACCTCACTTTATAATAATCCCCAGCAGAGTCGCCAGTTCTGTGATCGGTGAATCTGGAACTGACTGTTTAACGCCGGTTCGCGAAATGTCGCGGTAAGCAAGAGTCGCCACCGTCTTTTATTTTCTCCAACATGGACAGGACAAAAGCACAGCAAAATTCCTTATAAGAACGTTTCTCGGTTCGGGAGGTTGATTTATAGAAAGGGAAGGTATTAGCACCCTTTCTATCCATGGTTATCCATGGGCTCTTAGATACTTGCTCATTGTGTTTTCAAAAGTGTTTGCTTTTCAAGATGTAAGTGGGTTTGAAAAAGTTTCGTTTAAAGATTTCAGATCGACTCTTGTATCAGTCCTCAAGAGTGTTTGAAAAATTGCTTTGAAAGCTTTTTTTGAAAGTGTCGGTGTGAAAAGAAGTTTTGATTTGTTTTGGATTAGAGCAAGTATCTACGAGTCATCTACCTACCCTAAGGAATTAGGCTGTGTAAATGTCCTTTAAGTAGTGTCATCCCACCATTGAGAGATAGGTAGCACCACCGTTGGAGGTGTTCGGGTCAATTCGTTTGTTAGGGACAGTGTGGTCACCAGAGCAACAGTAGGACACCTTAGAAGCTACCCTTATGCCATTGATCCTTTTTTAATTCCGAGGCAACCGTTTCGAGGCAACTGGATCATGTCATGGACATAAGGACTTACTAAAACGTCCTATACTCGACGACCACATTTCGAGGGCAAGGCAACAGTGAGGCGTACCCTAAGAGTGGTGTGTGAATTTGTGTGTTGTTTTCATGTTCATATTTGTCTTTGATTATTGTATCGTGAGCTACGTTTTGCTTTTAATTAGTCATTCATTCTTTCATGCAATTAGAAATTAAAAGTGCGGAAATTTAAATGCGGAAAATAAAATCCTACGCTATTACAAGGCGCGGGTCTATACATCGCCAAATTAACAAAGACCCGTTTTAATAAAAAGGCGGAAAGTAAAAGACTTAATTACTATTACATCTGGAAAGCAGTTACATAATAATTGATAAAGAAAATAATGCGCGAAAAGAATAAATTGGAACGTCCGAGGGCGTTGGACCCTTTTGAAATTAAATTGAATTAAAAGTTAATTAAGTATTAAATTAAAGAAAAGAAATGTTTTTTTGTTTTTTGTATTTAATGAAATAAGAAAAGAATTTAAAATTAGAAGGAAACCCTAGTTCTAAATATTTTTAATTATTAAAGAAAATGTTAAAGTTTAAAACCTAATTTATGCTAATTAATTATTTACATATTTATTTACAAAATATTTAGTAATTAATAATAATAATAATGATGAGAAAATTATTTGTTAAAAAAATGAAAAGGTTAAAAAATCCTAATTTCTACATATTTTATTAATTTAAGAAAATATTAAAGTTTTAAAACCTAAATTAACTAAGTTAATGGTTTAAAGTTTATTTACAAAATAAATAATGAATTAGATATTAATTAAACATATTTTTTGATTTTTTTGTATTTTATTTTATTATGAAAATTATTTTAGGAATTTAAAGAAAAAAAACAATTAAAACAATTAATAGAATTAGAAAGAAAAATCAAATAAAAAATAAAATGATGCAAACTATGGGGGGTGTCTGGCCCAATTTGGAGGTGTTTTGGAGTATTTTTGGCCATTTGTGTTCTGGCTGTTGGCCATTTGTATTCTGGCCTCCACGTTCCTTAACCTTCTCAGGATGTCTGTCTCGTCATGCATAAGTTGTTCTTTTGGCCATTTGGCTTTTGGCTTTTGGCTTTTGGCCTCAATGTTCCTTAATGAACCTGCATGGGATCCTGTCTAAATCTGCAGTGTTGAATCTCATGAACACATTAAATAAAATCATAAAATGCAAATAAAGCCAATATATGAAGAAATTTAATGTTTAGGCACAATATGGCATGTATGAATGATTATACCCTTTTGATCATGGAGATCAAATCAATCTTACCCTCACTAGAAAATTAGTGACATGAATGCTTTTATGCCTTTTGGATCATGGAGATCAAGCCAGCCTTACCCTTACTGAAGAAGTAGTGAGGTGTTGGTTTGTAACTGTGATGACTTGTTTGTAGTGAGAGAGGGATTTGTAATAAGGATTTCAAGGTTTTAGGGTTCTTGAAAGAATTTAATATTCTAACAGTGTTGTGGCAAGGTTTTTTCTCTCTTTTCCTCCTCCCTGATTTGTGTGAAAAGAAGGTGATTATATAATGGAAATTAGGGTAAAGAAAATAGGCTTTGAAGGTGCAATTGGGCCTCCAATATTCACTTGAGTTCGTCACTTTCCAGGCTAAATCGCAGGGACTTAAGTGCAATTTTTGAAGTTGAAATGTGAAAACAAAACGTAGCCGGCTTCGAGAACTAACTCCTGTCCGAAAATCGGCTCAATCGGATAAACGGTGAATTAGTTATGAATTTTTGAAGTTTCAGCTCAGACAAACTTATTTTGGGCTCCAGTGTCGACTCTGATACGTTCTTCAATAAAAAACTGGTATTGGTCGGAGCATAATCCGGTCTCGACTTTTGAAGCAAAGTTGTAGATCTATGAGTCAAGGACCTTGTGTAAAAATATGAGCCCAATCCGATAAAAATTGACCGAGTTATGAATTTTCGAAGTTTCGGCCCAGATGAAATAATATTCAGTATTCAGGATTTTCGGCGTGTCATGTGTTCTGAGCAAAAAACGAAGGCCTTTTGAATACCGTTTGAACTCAATACCTTCTGTGAAAATGTAGTCAACTCAATTTGTGAAATTTTGGCGCCGGAACTAGCTCGATACAATGAAAATCGACCAAGTTATGATTTTCTGAACATGACGCAAATAAACTTCTGTCACAAATTTTCTGTACGAAAATACTTGATAAATCCACATTTTTGAAGACCTTCTGATCGAAATTGGCTTCCAGCCGTGAGAGATGAAAACGTAGATAATGTCAAGACGGAATTTAGGCCACCGGAACGGGTTCAAAACGAGTCACGATCTTCAAGTTTTGAATTTTTTAGCGCGTAAAAACTGCACTTTCAGCATACTTTTTCACCATATTTCTTCGAGCAAACTCACACATTCGGATACCTTCTTTAAAGAATTGACTCTTGAGCCGAACCTGAATTTGAGAATATGTTATCAGAGATATTTTAGCGAAAGAACACCTGAATATGACGCGTCGGGTTGGACTTGTGAATTTTTCTTGAGATGTTTTGAGAAATATGGGAGGGCAAATTTTGGGGTACAACAGATTCCCTCA
The DNA here is from genome assembly GCA_948472305.1 of Vicia faba. Classification (NCBI taxonomy): domain Eukaryota; kingdom Viridiplantae; phylum Streptophyta; class Magnoliopsida; order Fabales; family Fabaceae; genus Vicia; species Vicia faba. The sequence goes on from OX451740.1 coordinate 319,657,034, forward strand.
AGGATGCTCGGGCTGTTATTGAAAATGGTGGGTGTGTGAATTGGGGTTAACTCCCTAACTTTGCACACAAGACTGACAAGTTTGGTTTGGGTTTTATTGTAGAAGCTCAAAGAGTTGTTCGGCGTGCGCGGATTGGAAGACCTCCCATGCGTATCAGTAATCCAGAAGTGAGTGCGATTGAAGATGATGATGAAGAGTTTGAGTTTGACAGTTGGATTTATCCGACTACTGACGGTGGATTAAGCAATTGGACGGCAAAGGACTTCGTGCCCATTTCTTTTATTACACGGTAATAAGACTTTTGTTTTGAGATTTGTAACAAACAGTTTTAAAACTTTATGGCCCGGTGTCTTACCCGAGGCACCGTGGCTTTGTCTGTGAGGGCTTAATATTTGTCATTTCCATATATCATCAATAAAAGCGTTGGACGTTTTCTTGCATTACGAATTTTGCGCTCCTTGTTTTTTTTTCTATCTTGCAAAACAGTTATTTGTCTTACACACACTCACATATACAGGTCTACATCCACTCTGGATCCCATTGATAACGACTCTGCTACTGCTAGTTATGACTTCGAAAGTCCGATCAACCAAGCCGAGGACGAAGGTGAGGATGATTGTGAAGTGCCTGGGGAACTTGCTAGACTGTTACTTCAGGAAGAGAGGGCCATTCAGCCGCATGAAGAGCTAGTGGAAACAGTAAATCTGGGTACAGAGGTAGACAAAAAAGATGTCAAGATCGGTGCAAATTTGGAGCCTAGAGTCAAGCAACGGTTGATTCAGATGCTGCGTGACTATATTGAGATCTTTGCCTGGTCTTATAAAGATATGCCTGGGTTGGATACCGATATTGTGGTTCACCGCTTGCCAACTAAGGAAGATTGTCCTCCAGTGAAATAGAAAGTTCGCCGAATGCGCCCAGAGATGTATGAGAAAATCAAAGCTGAGGTGATGAAACAGTTTGATGCCGGTTTTCTAGCTATTACTTCTTACCTGCAGTGGGTTGCCAACGTGGTTCCAGTGCCGAAGAAAGATGGTAAGGTTCGAATGTGTGTTGACTATAGGGATCTGAACAGGGCAAGCCCCAAGGATGATTTCCCTCTGCCTCATATCGAAGTTCTGGTTGACAATACCGCACAACATAAGGTCTTCTCTTTTATGGATGGTTTCTCTGGTTACAATCAGATTAAGATGGCTACCGAGGATATTGAAAATATAACCTTTGTTATGCAATGGGGTACCTTTTGCTACAAGGCCATGCCGTTTGGATTAAAGAATGCTGGGGCAACGTATCAGCGCGCCATGGTCGCTTTGTTCCACGACATGATTCATCATGAGATTGAGGTATACGTTGACGACATGATTGCAAGATCCCAGACTGAAGAGGAACATCTTGACCATCACCAAAAGTTATTTGACAGGTTGAAGTTGTATAGACTGAGGCTAAATCCGAACAAGTGCACCTTCGGAGTGAGGTCTGGTAAGCTGCTAGGTTTCGTCATTAGTGATAAAGGTATTCAAGTGGATCCTGCAAAGGTGAAGGCTATACAGGAAATGCCAGCTCCCCAAACAGAACAAGAACTCAGAGGCTTTTTGGGACGTCTGAACTACATTTCCCGATTCATTTCACACTTGACTGCTACTTGTGAGCCAATGTTCAAGTTACTAAAGAAAGATCAAGTGGTAATATGGAACGATGAATGTCAGTCCGCTTTCGAAAGGATCAAAGAATATCTCCAAGAGCCACCTATTCTGATGCCTCCAGTTGAAGGAAGACCTTTGATCTTATACTTGACAGTACTCGACAATTCGATGGGGTGTGTGCTGGGTCAGCATGACGAGTCTGGCCAAAAAGAGCATGCTACTTACTACCTTAACAAAAAATTTACCGACTGCGAGACCCGATACTCGTTTCTTGAGAAAACTTGTTGCGCTTTGGCATGGGCTGCTTGCTAGCTGAGACAGTATATGCTGACTCACACTACTCTATTGATATCAAAGATGGATCCAATCAAGTATATCTTCGAGAAGCCTGCCTTATCCAGAAGAATAGCAAGATGGCAGATGATCTTGACTGAGTATGACATCCAATACACGACCCAAAAAGCAATCAAGGGAAGTGTGTTGGCGTATCATTTGGCGCATCAGGCCGTGGATGATTACCAATCTATGAACTTTGAGTTTCCGGATGAGAACATCATGTTGGTGACTGACTGTGAAACACCTGGACCGAATGAAGGACCTGAGGAAGGATCCCGATGGTCTATGTATTTTGATGGAGCTTCAAACGCTTTGCGTAATGGCATTGGCACCGTGATCATATCTCCTGAAGGCTGTCATACTTTGTTCACCGCCCGATTATGTTTTAACTGCACCAACAATATGGCGGAGTATGAAGCGTGCATTATGGGTCTTCGAGCAGCTATTGACCTAAGGATTAAGTTCTTGAGTGTATTCGGAGATTCCGCGCTCGTGATCAGTCAGATCAAAGGCGAGTGGGATACGAAGCACCCAAATCTTATTCCTTACAAAGAGTATGTATTGACTTTGCTTCCACACTTCGAGGAGATAACCTTTGAACACTTCCCCAGAGAGGAGAATCAGTTGGCGGACGTGCTAGCTACGATGTCTTCTATGTTCAAGGTCAGATGGAACAATGAGGCTCCCCAGATTACCATTGAGAGGTTGGACGAACTTGCACATTATTGTGACATTGAGACTGAAGAGGTAGCAGATAAACCCTGGTTTCATGAGGTAAAGAGGTATCTTGAGGCTCAAGAGTACCCCGAGGGTGCATCTGTTAATGATAAGAAGTTTTTGAGGAGGTTCGCGGCGAAGTTCTTCATCAGTAATGGTATCCTTTATAAGCGTAACCACGATTCAACCTTAATGCGTTGTGTGGACAAGAACGAGGCAGAAAGGATTATGGTAGAGTTACATAAAGGTACTTTCGAAACTCATTCTAGTGGGCACACCATGGCAAAGAAAATCCTACGGGCAGGATATTATTGGTCTACTATAGAAGCCGACTGTTATCAGCATTCTTGGACTTGTCATAAATGCCAAGTCTATGCTAATAAGGTGCACATACCTCCAGTACCTCTGAACATATTGACAGCTCCTTGGCCTTTTGCAATGTGGGGCATCGACATGATCAGCGAGATCAGACCTACTGCGTCCAACGGGCATCGTTTCATCTTGGTAGCAATTGATTACTTTAAAAAGTGGGTTGAAGCAGCTTCCTTTGCTATTGTAACCAAGAACGTCGTGGCACGTTTATTCGGCACAATCTGATCTATTGATATGGTGTACCAGAGAGGATCATAACAGACATGGTACAAATCTCAATAATACGATGATCACTGAGCTCTGCAAGCAGTTCAAGATACAGCATCACAACTTTTCTCCTTACCGACCGAAGATGAATGGGGTTGTTGAAGCGGCTAATAAGAATATCAAGAAGATTGTGCAGAAGATGACGGTGACATATAACGACTGGCACGAGATGTTACCGTTTGCTCTTCATGGGTACTGTACCTCAGCGCGGACGTCAACAGGGGCAACACCATATTCCTTGATATATGGCATGGAGGCCGTCTTGCCCATTGAAGTTCAAATACCCTCTCTTTGGATTATGAAGGACGTAGGTTTGAGCGAAGATGACTGGATCCAGACCTGACTTGATTAGCTGAACTTAATCAATGAAAAGAGACTTACTGCTATTTGTCATGGTCAAACGTATCAAAAACGGATGATCAAGGCATTTAACAAGAAAGTTAGATGACAACAATATCAAGTTAGGGATCTGGTGATCAAGCGCATCATACTGCCGCAAGGTGATCCTAGGGGCAAATAGACCCCTACTTACGAAGGGCCATTTGTGGTTAAGAACATTTTCTCAGGAGGAGCTATGATTCTAACCACCATAGATGGTGACGACCTTTCTCACCTCGTCAATGCAGACATAGTGAAAAAATACTACACATAATCAAAGACCCACTAGGTTGACTGGCCTAGGAAAAAATAAGGGCTTCCCGGCGAACCAAAAGGGTTCGGGAAAAAATAAGGGATGAAAATGAAAAAACTATACACTCGGCAAGTCGAAAACCTGAAAAGGCGGATTGGGTAAAAAAGGGTATCCCGATGGACTGAAAACCCGAAAGGGAAGTCCAGGCAAAAATTAGGGATCAAAGCGTAATACTATGTCTCATTGGATTATCTTGCAACCAGACTTCGGTATCGACTATCAAGCTCGGACGACACTAATCAATCTGATCTACCTTCAACCAAGTAGCAAAGTGATGAGATGCTCGAGGACATAAAGGCGATAGAAGAGTTGGAACCCAGTGGGGTTGTTCACATAGCTGTTTCTCTTTCTTTTTACACAAATTGTATAAACTCTATTGTTTGGTGGCGTTCTCTTACTAGGATGCCTGCCTCTTGTACAAAAAACGCCTATTTACAGGCTAATTTCAAAATCAATACAATTCATTTTCACAAAGAAATTTCAAATTGTTTTCCTTTTTTCTGTTTTGTTTTGCAAGAACATCCAATGTTCATTTTTGATATATGCATTTGACAATAATTGTTGCTCATGAATATTTACATGCGAAACAAAAGACGATTACTCGTAATATCAGAAACATGGGCAAACAAGAAATGTCCAAGCCTTACAGTTGCTTTATTCACCAGGTATATGGATAGACCTAGTTGGAGAAATCCATTAAAGGTATATTCACTCCCCGTAGAGTAAGAGAAAGATAGTGGTGTTAATTCTCCCTAGCTGAGGCTCACAACCGCGAATGATTCGGCGATATCCTCCCCAAGCAGAGTTTATCTATCATCAGCACTAGAAAATTACCCCTAGTGGAGTTTGGAAAATTATCCCCAGTAGAGTCTGGAAAACTTTTCCAGTAGAGTCTAAAAGATTATCCCCAGTGAAGTAGCAACTGGAAAATCATCCCCAGCGGAGTTCATTCCTTTTACAAACAGAAACTCAATTCCCAACAAAGTTTATCATCGCCGGCAATGATGATTCATCCCCAGCCGAGTTTATTTCTCCAAATCAACAGGTTCTCTAGCATAGTTTATCCTCCCCACAGAGTCATTTCCTCGTCAGTTTATTCCCCAGCGGAGTTATTCTCTCCTACAGGATCATTCTCACAATCATCTTCATTCACTATCCCCAGCGGAAATGAAGAATTTGACTCTTTTTCTCTAGCAGCAACCCGGGATTTATTTTCCCCAGCTAGAGAACATCATAAAAATACCACATTTCCATACATCATGACGTATGCATATACGCATCATTCAAACACAATCTCATTTATTTTGAGAACATCATTGCTTGATACATATCATGCATTACATACAGCTAACCTTTACCTTTCAGGAAAGATACAATCAAATTCTCACAAAATTCAAGCTGTGAAGCCCGGGTACAACTGGATAATAGTCTAATCCCCAGTTGAATAACGGACGCCCAAAGCTCCTAAAATTCAACTTTCCTCTTTAATAGAGATGTTTCCTCAGTAGAATACGGACGACCGAAGTTCCTAAAATTCAACAAAGATGATTCCTCAGTCGAATACGGACGACCGAAGTTCCTAAAATTCAACAGAGATGATTCCTCAGTCGAATACGGATGACCGAAGTTCCTAAAATTCAACAGAGATGATTCCTCAGTAGAATACGGACGACCGAATTTCCTAAAATTCAACAGAGATGATTCCTCAGTCGAATACAGACGACCGAAGTTCCTAAAATTCAACAGAGATGATTCCTCAGTAGAATTCGGACGACCGAAGTTCCTAAAATTCAACAGAGATGTTTCCTCGATAGAATACAGACGACCGAAGTTCCTAAAATTCAACAGAGATGGTTCCTCAGTAGAATACGGACGACCGAAGTTCCTAAAATTCAACAGAGATGTTTCCTCGGTAGAATACGGACGACCGAAGTTCCTAAAATTCAACAGAGATGGCTCCTCAGTAGAATACAGACGACCGAAGTTCCTAAAATTCAACAGAGATATTTCCTTAGTAGAATACGGACAACCGAAGTTCCTAAAATTCAAACAGAGATGACTCACCAGCAGAATGACGGACGACCGAAGCTCCTAAAATTCTATTTCTCTCAAGACAGAGATCAGTATTCCTCAGTGGAATCTTCCTCAACAACTGGTATACAAGCTCTCGCCAAGGAATCTCTTATGCGATCGACACTCCTTCAAGTGGCATCTTTAAGCCCATTCCCTGTCGGCAATTTCCAAATGGCATCTGTAAGCCCATTCCCGACATCACAAGACAAGTACCACTTCATGCGAGTGCAAATTTCTGGGCACTCTAGTGTTCAATCATCTTCCACCTTCGGATCACGAAAGGCACGAAAGCCAATCTACATCCTCGGGTTTAGGAAAATTGAACAGGGGAAGCTGTTGTACCCTAAAATTTTCCCTCCCATATTCCTCAAAACATTTCAAGAAAGATCCCCAAGTTGCTCAAGGTAGTCCAAGGGTTGGCCAGACAAGCTCTCTCCTAAGGCAGTCTACCTCAAATTAGGGTTTCATGTTGCATCAAGATACTTGAGTCCAAGGGATCCCAAATGCTCACCAATGTCCTAATATGTTCTCAAGATCATCCATGTCAAGTTCCAAGCCATACAAAGAAAGTTTGCTCAATCAATTGCTCAAAGGCCTGAAAATCGACTATGTTAGGGCAAAAGTCAATTGTGACCCCCATACAGTCAAACTTCAAGATTTTTGGTCAACATCCTTATTTTGAAGTATTTTTCATCATTTGATCAAGGGTTGATCATGATTCATCAAGGATTGCTCATAATTCATCAAGACTCAAAAGTTGCTAAAATAGGGTTTTGTAGGAAAAGTCAACTCAACTTTGACCAAGCATAACTTTCTCATACTTTATGAAAAATGACCCATCCAAAGATCATTTTGAAGAGGATGAAATTACCTACAATCCATCTTCATCTCCCAAGTTCAAAATATGCACTCACAAGAAGTTATGAATTTGGACATTATAGGTCATTTTGAAAAGTCAACAAAAACACCTTTTTTGTCAAAGCTTCATACTTGATCATGTAATATCAAATTGAGATGAGACCAAAAGGGTTGATTAGAGGACATCTCAAGCTTTCTAAAAAGTCCAAGAACACCTCTAAAGAGTCAAAATTGAGGAAGTTATGCATTGGTGAAGTTGACCCTTTTTGCAAAATTGCCAAAAGTCAACTATGCCTAAAACTTCAAAATTTGCCAAATAGGCCCAATCTTTTTCACTTGTTTTGAGTTGGCAACATAGTCCACGAGCTCTATCCCTTTCCACTTGTCCTTATCATATTTTTATTATTTATTTTGATTTTTATTTGAATTAATTAAATTTAAATCAAAACAAATCATATAAAATCCAAAATATTGAAAACAAAAGATTTTGTGCTTGTTTCAGGTCTTATTATACAGCTAGCATCAAATCAAATTCGTATCAAGGCATGGTGTGTACAAAAAGATTGAATTAGGCCATTTTTGGAAATATTTTTAAGGTGTATCAAATCAAGATCCAATTCATTGATGGAGGAAGATTGAGATCAGTTATCAACCCTAATGCATTCCTTGATACATATAGAAGGGAGGCAGACCAAAAACTAGGTTGAAAAAAAGGCGCAGCATCAAGAACACAAACTTGAAAAATCAAGAAAAAGTGCAAGATCGAATTCAGTGTTCCAGGCATCCTCAAGGCATCCTAGCTATCTCAATCACTTCCTGAGACTCCCAGTAAGCGAAAGCAATCGAAACCAAGCATTTTCAAGCCCTATATTGCCTTGTAAGTCAGTCACGATACCTAACTTTTCTTGAAATTGAATTCCACGATTTAGGCATTGATTGCATGAACTAATGGTATATTCATGATCCTTAAGACATATGCAAGCTTTCTGTGTTGTTTAATTTCATTTATATAACATGTATTGGATTGTTCCATTGTTAGGGTTTCATCGCTCGCTTTGGGGTTTTTGAATCCAGGCAAAATTGGGCCATGAAAGGGCCACCAATAAACTCAGCAGGTCCAGACGAATCTAACCATGGCTTTGGTTTCTATTTATCATGTTTGTAATTGATTTTAAGAATGGCAGGGGCTATAGAGACGGACAAACGTCCGTAGGTAAAAGTGTTCCACTTTTACCAACGGAACAAGGTCAGGGATGACCTGCGTGTCACATTCCTATTAGAGCATTCAAACTCTGGCGCGCGTTTTTTATCATCCCCCACTAATTCTTGTTTTTATATATTATTATTATTATTCATTATTTGTACAAACGAACACAAGTGGTGTAGTGGTGAGCGTAGCATGGAAATTGCTTCAGGACCTGGGTTCGAATCCCAGGTCCCCCAAATATTTCATGTATCTTTTCTTTTCAGATTCAGATGCGCACCAAGAACCAAGGTCCATCATGTGACCTCACAATCTAGCTTGCCAAGTGTCCTAAGGCCAGATCCAAGGGCCATCACTGGAAGAACACCATGAGGCTCAGTCAATGCATTGCATGGGATCACAAAAAGTCAAAACGGACCTCCTTTGTTTTGGGCCAAGGCTTACTATTTGCACCCCCCTTCAGATTGCTTCTAAGGCCCAATCTCTTTCTCTACTTTTTTTTAATTATATTTATTTCATTTAATTTAATTTACTTATTTACTAACCAATCAAATTATTTTCTTTTTATCAAAAAAATTACAAAAATATTACTTTTCATAAATTAGGTCTAGATTTTATTTTTATCAAAAAAATTAATTAATTTAATTAGGTTTGATTAATTTAGATAACTTTAATTTCTTTTTGTACATAATTAAAATTAATTAGAATAATTAGGTTTTTATTCCAAATTTAATTATTTTCTTTTCTTAAAAATAACCAAAAGCATAAAAATAGGTCATGTAATTATTTTCATTAATTAATTTATTTACTAATTAATTTTTGTATTTAATTTAGAAAACCTAAATTCTTTTCTTTAAAAAAATATTAAAAACAACAAAAAATTAATTTTTCTTTTAATTAGGTTAGAAGGGTCAAAACCCTAATTTCTCGTCGATCTAATTTTTCATTGCGCGCTTTATTATTATTTTTATCTATATTGATGTAACTGCCTACAGTTTGTAATAGTTTAATTAGGACGTTTATTTCCATTTATCGCTTTATTTTCAAAGGGTTTGTTTTTGGCTATGTAAATACCCGAAGCCTTGTAATAGCGTTAGTGTAATTTCCACACTTTAAATTTCGCAAATTATTAATTGTTAGATGTATGATATTAGGGTGCATGACAAGAATGTATGATTAATTTGAAAACAGTTAGATCACCCTAAATGCGCAAAGATAAATAAACTGAAATTGAATCACTCGCACATGCGCACTCCTAGGGTACACTCCCACTTGGTTGCCTTAGATAAATGGTTATTGAGTATAGGATGCTTTAGTGGTCATCCTTTTGTCTAAACAAAGATCAAAGTCCCTATTCGGAAAAGTTGCCTCGGAACGATTGCCTCGGAATTGTTGCCTTGAACAATTGATCTAAGACATTAGGGTTATTACTAAGATGTCCTAACATTGCTTTAGTGATCGTACGTCCCTTTAGAATTGACCCTCAAGACTCCAACGACGATGCTACCTACTCACTAATAGTGGGATAGCACTGTCTAAAGGAAACAAACACAGAACGATTCTTTTTTCGAGTAGGTAGATTTGTTCTTAGATACTTGCTCATTCCAAACAAATTTTTCACACTTACACTCCTTTACAAACAAAGTTTTCAAAAACACTTCATTACACTCTTGAAGACAGAAGCAAGACTTAAATCGAAGTCAAAACAAAAACTTTTCAAAGCATACAAACACAAAGAAAACAATTTTGAAATGATGAGCAAGTACCTAAGAGCCCGTAGATAACTACGGATAGAAAGGGTGCTAATACCTTCCATTTCTATAATCTACCCCCCGTACTCAGAAATATCTCCAAAAAGGAATTTTTCTGTGCTTTTTTCCTTTCCTTATTGGATAAAATAAAAGATGGTGGCGACTCTTGCTTACCGCGACATTTTGCGAACACAAACTCAAAATGCAAACCAGCAATTCCTTAAAAAATAGGGAAACACGTCCCAGTTCTGGCCACCGTATCACAGTGCCCATATACATGTCAATATGCTTTCTATCAGTCAAAGGTGGTGGAACCCTACTGGCCAGGTCTCTCCACTTTTGTGCGCATTGCTTAAATCCTTCATTCTTCCCCATTGTCATATCTTGCAACTGAACCCTTGTTGGCGCCAAGTCGGTGTTATACTGGTACTGATGATATAAGGTGGTAGCTAAGTCCTCCCAAGTATTGATACATGAACCATCTAACTGGTAGAACCATTCTAGTTGTGTTCCAATCAAGCTCTCTTGAAAAAAGTGAACCCAGAGCTTCTTATCAGCGGTGTGCGACTGTATCTTGCGCACATAAGATTTCAGGTGGAGTTTTGGAAAAGAAACTCCATCATACTTTGCAAAGGCTAGTATTTTGAATTGTGGGGAATAACAACCCCAGAGATCAAACCCAAATCATCAAAATCTAACCCAGGGACGGCTTAGATCTCGACGGCCTTCAATCTGTCTTCTAACTGCTTGTATTTGACATCGGCGGGTGGATACTGCTCGTCAAAATAATCATCATCAAACATTTGATCATTAACACAGTCAGCCTAGGTACTCTTAACCTCACAATTTTGATTCTCGTCTTCTTCAGATGAGTTTTCCTATATCGGGATCTGACGAACCGACTCTTTGAACCTTCTGCCCATGTTGACCAGAGCTATCTTCTTGGGTTTCTTCTTAACTGCCAGCAATGCCATCATATCTTGCTGCCCCTTGGCTAGGGCCAGTAGAGTCTCTTGGAATTGAGAGTTTTGTGCCTGAAGATCCTTCACAGTTTTCTCTAGATCCATCTTGCTGAAATAAACAGCAGAAAGATAAGGAAACATGTTGTGTGAAAACCTATCATGTTATGATGCATGAAAGATGTATATGCAAATGATTTCGAGGATTTATGAAATTTAAATTTGTATAGACAAAATAGTTAACAAACGTCAATTTTCATTAATTAACTTGAAAAGATTACAGCATGCCTCTTGGGATTACAAAATAACTTTCTAAGATAAAAAGATTGAACGCGTCCTCTTCGGCGCGAGATAGGCGTTCACATTTTTCTCTTCTTTGTAGCTGCTTTGTAAGCTCCAAGACTCTCTTCTAACTGGCAGAGAATTAAGCTTCGAAAGTATCTCGTTCTTCCTTTAACTGAATCCAACCTTTTTGCAAATCTTCGAGAGAAGTAGGCATGTCGGGATGGAGGACAATGTACAAGACATCTCCTTCAACCATAGGTTCCATGATAACTGGTAAGATAGAGGGATAAGGCATCACAAGTTTCTAAGCACGAGCTCTTACTCACCTAAGGTAAGGCTCAAGGGGAATGGAATTCTTGTGTCCCAGCATCTTGCTATCCACTTTTCTTACCATCCTCCAAGCTCGAATAAACCTTTGACAGTAGCTTTGATCATCGCTTTCATAGTCGAATACCACTCCTTGGATGAGCATCTCATGTGAGCCATCCCTTCGGGCATAACCAAATTGTCATAAGGCTATGAAAGGTTGTAAGTCATACCTCCTCTAATTCCAAGTAAAGGGACATTAGGGAATTCACCACAACGGTCGATGATAGTAAAGTTCTCCAAGGATCGAGAACACCAATGAACATCTGAATGTCTGAGCGTCATCAACCTATAGAACCAGCTCGAACCTTGCTCGTTCTTCAATACAGACCGAGGAAGATGCAAAATAAACCATCTTTCCAAGAGAGGAGTGCAACACACATGAGGATCTCTCTCTTCATCATAGTGCGAGAGTGAAAAGAATGTAGGATATCTCCCAACAAAGTAGGCACTGTATTGCGAGACATGAAGATTTTGACCGTATTTATATCTATGAGTTGATCAAGATTTGGAAACAAAACCATCTCATAGATGAGAAGGGCCAAGATTTCTTCAAAACTTGTAAGTCCAAGGAGTTCCAATAATCTTGAGCTTTCTCGAACAAGAACTTGGCTAATAAACCTTTTACACCACTCCTTGTTTCCCAATTACAATTAGTTGTGATATCAGATTGTTGCAAGTGTAGTACTTGGGCAATCTCTTCAGGTTTTGGATCTCTTTCCGTACCGTTGAAGGGTAGTTGATTGAGAATGGGAATCCTCAAGAGTTGAGAAAATTCTTCCAAAGTTGGTACGAGCTGATAATCGGGGAAAGTGAAGCAATGATGTAGAGGATCAAAGAATTAGAAAAGGACCTTCATCATATTTTCATCAGTGTTGGAGGTAACCAAGTTTAGGAGGCGACCATGTCTTTCGGTGAATGGATATTTCTCAGGAACCCTTGATGCTAACTCTTTGAGTTGAGGAGGAATTCTTATGAGATTGACTTGGATAGTATTCCTGTGGATAGAAGCCATGTCCTACAAAACAGAACAAAGATAAATCTCAAAAATCCTTGAAATGGTTAGTGAGAATGAGTATGATGTTATGATGTCATGTACAAGTAAGTATATACAAACAAGGCAAACAAGTCCTTAGGTTTAGGATTGCATGAAGTCTCATAGGTAAGTACCCTCTTGAAGTTTAGTTGGCTCAAAATTGTCCTAGAAATAGTAACCGGGTTCTAAGTGATCTCAATATCACTGATATGTCTTCTCGGGCATTATTTCAGTGCAAGCCTCTTTCACGGCGACCGAAATATTCCAAAAACTCAAACCTCAATGAGTGTAGTATCTAGTATCAACCAACTTCGGATTGTACCAAAGCCGGTTATCTCACTACGTCCTAATGGCCAAGTTGGTCAAGTAAAGGTTCTAAAGTCACTTAGCGCTTCATGATACCACACAATGGCCCCATATTCTCCTTGACTACTTAAGGGCTACTGGTACCCACAAATGGGTCACACTAATGTAGCTATTGCTTAGACCATGTTGGTATACCCCGCACAGTTTCCATAACGTATTGCTACTTACCTATAAGGTGTCCCAAATTTGGGTAGAGGATTTAAACAAGCCCAAGCAAGGAACCAAAATGTAAAGCAATCAAGTCAAACAATGAAAGAAAATAAAGGTGATCTAGCCCTAAGGTAACCCCACTTTTAAGTGTTTCCCCAGCAGAGTCGCCAGTTCTGTGATACGGTGGGAGAATTGACTTGGGTGTTTTGTGTTTTATCGCAAATGTTGCGGTTAGTAAGAGTCGCCATTGGCTTTTCTTTTATCTAAAAGGAAAGGTTGAAAAGAACATGAAAGACCTTTGAGATTATTTCTTGAGTTCGGGGGGTAGATTATGAAAAGGGAGGGTATTAGCATCCTTTTCATCCATAGTTATCTATGGGCTCTTAGTTGCTTGCTAGATCACTTGCTTTTGTTTGAAAATATGCTTTCTATGGTTTTTGAAAGTATTTTGAAATGGCGCCTTCGTTTAGGCAAACTTTGTAATAGTTCTCGTTTGTAAGAACGTATACAAAATGTTGGTCTTTTGAAAATGTTTCATGTTTGGAAAATGTTTTGAAAGTGTTGGTGTTTTTTTTAAAATAAGCAAGGATGTTTGATTTGAAAGTGAGTAAGCAACTAGGAACGATCTACCTACTCAAAAGTCTTTGTTCATTTCTTCCTCTCCTTTGATATTGCTATCTTACCATTGATTGGTAAGAAGCCTTATCTTTGGATGTAAAGGGACGGGCATGGGTCATCGTATAGCCATGATAGCAATGTTGTGAGATATCTTAGCATTTCTCTTTGAGGGACTAAGATCATTTTGAAAGGCAACATTGATAGCATCATCGATGGACTATGATCTTGTATTTTTTATTTGTTTTTGCTAAGATATCCGACATGCATAACATGACCATTTTTGTAAGGCAACAAAGTGGAATTACCCTAAGGGTGTAAGTATGCAAGTGTGTTTAATTTACATGCATTGTTTTGTCTTGAATTAGGGTTTTCTACTTGTTGATTTTTGGTCTTGCCATACAAACCCTAATTACTAGCATTTATATAAAGCGATAAATTGCGGAAAGTAAAATTACTAAGCTATTACATCATTAGGGGAGGGGGTATTCAAATTTACAAATGGGGATTTGCAAGAAAATTAAACCTAATTATCTATTACAACCATATTGAATATTGTACAAGAACTGAAAACAAAATGCAAGAATGTAAATGGAAAAAGAAATGATTTTTGTTTGGATTTTATGAATGGGTTTGGTCTTGACCTAATTTAGAAAATGATTAGTTAAAAATAATATAAAAAAAAAATTTAAACTAATTAAGAAAGAAATTAAGTTAAAAAGGTATTTTTAGGGTTTTTTTTTTGTGAAAGGTTTTAACTTAATAAAAATAAATTTGAAAATTAATTAATTAAACCTAAGTCCTAAATTAATTTTAATTAGAAAGAAAATAAAATAATAAATAAACCTAAATCTAAATATTAATTATTTAAAAAAAAAAGAAATTAATTTGTTTAAGAAAATGTTTTTTATCTTTTTTTTGTTTTATAAAGAAAGTAAATAAAATATAAAATATGAAAATAATAAATAAAAATATTTTTGGATTTCTTTATTAATAATAATAATAATAATAATAATAATAGTAATAATAAAAAAATAATAAAATAAAAATAAAATATAATAAGAAAATGAAAATAAAATAAAAAAATAATAAAAGTAATTGGGCTAGCCTGCAAAATTAAACAGGGGGGTTAGAGAATGCAAAAAAATCAAGAGCCTAGCACCTTGAAGGCCCATGTGCCTGTTTGACAAAAAAAGGAAAGAAATGTTGAAAAATAAAACAAAAGATAGTGCTGGGTGTTGAACCCATGACCTCCCATACATACACGCACTATCTTTGTCACTGGAGTGGTTGTACATCCGGTAACATAAACAAAACAAATAATACATAACACAAGTCATGCCCTGAATGTAACTTCATCTTCAACCTCCAGCCGGAACACCTGTAACTTCACCACTTCTCAACAAAAATGAAATATGCAAACATAAAAGTTGCTCCATTTTTCCATACGAATCCAACCATATAAATATCATAAGCTATAAATCAAAGATGAATGAGAATTTTTAAAAGTACCAAATTCTGACCTAATTATTTTTAGAGGTTCAAACCTAAAATTCTCTAAGCTCAATCAATATAAATGAAATCTATAGACATGTACAACTTTATGGCAATGATGTCTATATTTTATCCTCACAAATACAAGCCTAACAATGCCTAAATGAGAAGATAGAAGTTCAAAAAATATACCTCAAAATTGGAAATCGTGAAATGAGTTTGAGTTACTTTCAAGGAGTTATGATGACTAGGTTAGCTTCCTCAAGTTCCCAGGAAGCTAATGAATGATTAGATTGAGCAATGGATGGCTGGAATGGGTTGGAGAAGTCAATATGCAATGCTCTGTTTTTAGTTATGGAGTTTGATGCAAATGGTGTTACAGTCGTGTAACAGGGACAGGGATAGGTTATATTTGATGTATAGGAGCTTTAGGAACTAAAAGGCTAAAGAACGCAAGAGGGAAATAGAATATACAAGTTCAAGGTCAGAACCTACACAAAAATGGAGTTTGTGTGCAATTTCTGGCTAGGGGAGTTTGAGAGAGTTTCAGGCTTACAAAAATCATGTCCTAAGTTGCATAATAGTGTCTCAATGTATATGAAAAGGTTTTGAGAGCTTGGGTGATCAGAAGTACAAGTTCATATGTTATGGCTTTTTGGCTTGTTTTTGAAGCAAGCTTGACAAGCATTGTTCCAAGGAAAGGTACAAGGCTATCTAAAGTGGTTAGGAACTTTAAACATGCTTATCTGATTGTGTAGAGGATGCTTGTGCAGAAAGAACAAATGCAAAGTGTGATACAGTGGGAGAACTGACTTTATTGTTTTGCATTTGATTGCAAATGTTGCGGTTAATAAGAGTCGCCACCGACTTTTCTTTTATCCAAAAGGAAAGGTGAAAAAGCACAAAAAGACCTTTAAGATTGTTTCTTGAGTTCGGGGGGTAGATTGTGAAAATGGAAGTTATTAGCATCCTTTTCATCCATGGTTTTCCATGGGCTCTTAGTTACTTGCTAGATCACTTGCTTTTGTTTGAAATTGTGCTTTGTGTGGTTTTGAAAGTATTTTGTAAAAGAGGTAATTGTTTAGGCAATCTTTGTAATGATTCTCATTCGTAAGAATGTATACAAAGATGTTTGATCTTTTGAAAATGTTTTCAATGTTTGTAATATGTTTGAAAATGTGTGTGTTTGTTTTTGAAAATAGCAAGGATGTTTGTTTTGAAATGGAGCAGGTAACTAAAAGTAATCTACCTACTCAAACGTCTTTCTTGTTCATTTTCTTTTCCTTTGATATTGTTGTCTTACCATTTTTTGTACCCCAAAATTTTCCCTCCCATATTTCTCAAAACATTTCAAGAAAGATCCTCAAGTTGCTCAAGGAAGTCCAAGGGTTGACCAGACAAGCTCTCTCCTAAGGCAGTCTACCTCAAATTAGGGTTTCATGTTGCATCAAGATACTTGAGTCTAGGGGATCCCAAATGCTCACTATTGTCCTAATATGTTCTAAAGATCATCCATGTCAAGTTTCAAGCCCTACAGAGAAAATTTGCTCAGTCAATTGCTCAAAGGCCTGAAAATCAACTGTGTTAGGGCAAAAGTCAAATGTGGCCCACATACAGTCAAACTTCAAGATTTTTGGTCAACATCCTAATTTTGAAGTATTATTCATCATTTTATCAAGGGTTGATCATGATTCATCAAGGATTGCTCACAACTCATCAAAACCCAAAAGTTGCTAAATTAGGGTTTTACAGGAAAAGTCAACTCAACTTTGACCAAGCATAACTTTCTCATACTTTATGAGAAATGACCCATCCAAATCTTATTTTGAAGAGGATGCAATGCTATAAAATTCATCTTCATCTTCCAAGTTCAAAATATGCACTCATAAGAAGTTATGAATTTGGACATTATAGGTCATTTTGAAAAGTCAACAAAAACACCTTTTTTGTCAAAGCTTCATACATGAACATGGAATACCAAATTGATATGATACCAAAAGGGTTTCTTATAGGACATCTCAATATTTCTAAAAAGTCTAAGAAAACCTTCAAAGAGTCAAAATTGAGGAAGTTATGCATTGGTGAAGTTGACCTTTTTTGCAAAATTGCCAAAAAGTCAAAAGTGCCTCAAATTGCAATTTTTGTTAAATGGGCCTAACTTTTTGCACTTGTTTTGAATTGATAACATGGTCCACGAGCCCTAGCTCTTCCCATTTGTCTTTATCTTATTTTTTCTATTTATTTTGATTTTTATTGCAATTAAATCAATTTAAATCAAAACAAATCATGAAAAAAATCCAAATCATTCAAACTTCAAGATCTTGTGCATATTTCAGGTCCTATATCCAGCTAGAAAGTGAATCAATTCGTACAAGGCCTAGGTGTGCATGAAAATATTGGTTTTGGCCTATTTTTAGAAAGATTTTCAAGTGAATCAAATCAAGATCAAAAGCCATAATTGATAAAGATTGAGGACACTTTTGCAACCCTAATTCAATAAGTGGTATATAGTGTACAATCGCAGACCAAAATCACAAGGCTTTGGAGGCGTGAAAAGGCAGAACAAACTTGGAAAAATCACAAAAAAGTGCTGACTTGATTTCACACTTCCAGGCGATTACAAGGCTCCCTGACCATCTCATTCACTTCCTGGGATTGCAAGCAAGCCATAGCGATCAGAAACAAGGACCCTCGCGCGCTAGAACTCACTGTAAGTGGTCCACGGTTGGCCATTATTTTCATAATCGAATCTTGTCATTCTTTCATATTTATCATGTTTCAATAGTATATTATGAATCCCTAACACATTTGCAAGCTATCAATATCATTTAATTGCATTTCTGGAAGTTGTATCAGAATCCACCATTGTTAGGGTTCTTGGTCTCGATTTGGGATCTTTTCACACGGGTAAAATTAGGCCACAAGAAGGGCACCATCATGCTCAACAGGCCAAGACGAGTTGATTCATGGCATTAGATTTTGTTTATCATGCATGTGTTTGATTGTAAGATATGCAGGGGGTATAGCTACGGACATTTGTCCGTAGGTAAAAGTCATTGCATCTTTTAGCCACTGAGAGAGGACAAGGATGAAGGCGTGGCATCACCCTATTCGCCCATTTGAGTTTACGCGCGGATGACTTTTGTTTTCGCTTGTTTTTAATATAATTATTATTGGTTGTTTGACATACAACGCGCGCATGTAGCCCAGTTGGTGTGGAGGTGGGTGTAAAAGGCCTTAGGACCTGGGTTCGAATCCCAGGTCCCCCATGATCTTCAATATTATTTTTCTGTACATATTTCCATGCGCAGGCTTATAGGAGGTCCACCATACATCCTCAATGCACCACCAACCAGATGTCCACAGGCTAGATCTAGCGCCCATCATGTGGAGGACCATGATACACCCCAGTCAATAGGCAGCATGGAATCTGGGAAAGTCAACGTGAATCAGTTTCTCTTGGGCCTAGATTTTCCATTCACACCCCTCCAATTTGCTGTTTAACCAGACCCAATATCTCTTTTTCTCTATTCTTTTATAATTCCTTTTATTTAATTCATTTAATTTATTTTTATTAACACCAAATTAATTCTTTTTTCATAAAAAACCATAAAATCAATTTTCATCCAATTAGATTTAGAATTTATTTTTTATACAAAAATTAATTTAATTAGTTTATTTAATTTTAGGGTAACTTTAATTATTTTGTGAATAAATTAAAACAAGTTAGAAATTAGGGTTTTGTTTAATTTAAATTCTATTTTCTTTTTCTTAAAAAAAACCAAAAATACAAAAATAGGTCATGTAAATTATTTTATTTAAATTAATTTAATTACTAATTTTGTATTTAATTTAAAAGCCTTATTCTTTTCCTTAAAAAAATAATCAAAAACATCAAAAAAAAAATATTTTTCTTTTAATTAGGTTAGACGGGGTCAAAACCCTATTTCTCTCTCGTCTTCGATTCATCGCGCTTATTTATTTTTACCATATTGATGTAATTGCTCACAAGATGTAATAGATTAATTAGGACTTTTTTCGTTCATTTATCGTTTTTTTACGGGTTGTTTTTGGCTATGTAATTAGTACCCGAAGCCTTGTAATAGCTTAGCTTTATTTTCCGCATTTTAACTTCCGCAAAATATTAACTATTAGATGTATGAATATTAGGGTTGCATGACAAGAATGTATGTAAATTTTAAAACAGTTAGCAAATCCTAAATGTGCAAAGATAATAACTTGAAATTGAATCACTCGCACATGCGCACTTCTAGGGTATACTCCCACTTCGGTTGCCTTCGATAAACAGTCATTAAGTATAAGGTATTTTAGTGGTCGCTCTTTTGTCTCAAAGATCAAAGTTGCCTCAGAATGGTTGCCTCGGAAAGGTTGCCTCGGAATTGTTGCCTCGAATGTTAATCTTAAGACATTAGGGTTATTACTAAGACGTCCTAACATTGCTTTAGTGATCGTACGTCCCTTTCGAATTGACCCTTAAAACTCCAACGACGGCGCTACCTACTCACTAATAGTGGGATAGCACTGTCTAAAGGAAACAAGAACAGAAACATTCTCTTTTTCGAGTAGGTAGATGCTAGTAGGTACTTGCTCAAAACAATCAAACCTTTTTCACACTTACACTCTTTTTTAAACAAAGTTTTCAAAAACACTTCATAACACTCTTGAAGACAGAAGCAAGGGTTAAATCGAAGTCAAACAAAAACTCTTTTCAGATCAAACACAAACAAGCAAATTTAAAAATGATGAGCAAGTACCTAAGAGCCCATGGAAAACCATGGATAGAAAGGGTGTTAATACCTTCCCTTTCTATAATCTACCCCCGTACTCAAAATCTCGAAAAAAGGAATTTTTCTGTGCTTTTTTCCTTTCCAGTTGGATAAAATAAAAGTTGGTGGCGACTCTTGCTTACCGCGACATTTTGCAAACACAAACGCAAAATGCAAACCAGCGTTTAAAACAGTCCGGTTCTGGCCACCGTATCACACCATTGATTTGGTAAACAACCTTATCTTTGGATGTAAGCGGGACGGGCGTGGGTCATTGTATAACCATGATTAGAAATGTTGCAAGGTATCTTAGCATTTTTTAAGGGACTAAGATCATTTTGTAAGGCAACTTTGAATAGCGTCATCGAGGGACTATGATCTTATATTTGTTTGTTTTGCTAAGATACCTTATATGCGTAATATGGCCATTTTCTGTAAGGCAACCAAGTGGGATAACCCTAGGGGTGTTTTGTGTGCAAGTGTGTCATTTTCATGCTTGATTTTGTCTTAGATTAGGGTTTTCTATTTGATTGGTTTTATCTTGCCATACAAATCTTAATTACTAGCATGTTATATAAAAGCGATAAATTGCGAAATTTAAATATCCTACGCTATTACAACATTTGTGGGAGGGGGTATACAATTTATGAATGGGGATTGCAATAATATAAACCTAATCAATCTATTACAACCAAATTTAATATGTACAAATATTGGAATAAATAATATACAAGATGAATTAAATATGCAAAGATATGTAAATGCAAAGAAGATTTTTGTTTGGTTTTTTTATGTGGAAAAAGTTTTAACCTAAACCTAATAAATAAATCAAGATTAACTCAAATTAATTAAGAAAAGAAATTATTTTAGAATTTTTTTTTGAAAAAACCCTAATTCCATTTGATTAAAAGGAAATAAATTTCTTTAAGAAAAAATAAGTATTTTTTGTATTTTTTATCTTGAAAATAATATATGGCCCTATGAGATATTTTGGTCTCTTTTTTATAGTAAAATAAATATTTAATGAGTATAAAGAAAAATAAATATTAAACTAGTTCTAATTTAATTTACAAAGTTAATTAAGAAAAATGGATAATTTATATAACTAAATAAAATATTTTACATGAGAAAAATCAAATAAAATGAGCCAAAATACAAATCTATCATTTTTATATTTTTTTAGAATTTTTAATATTAAGAAAAATATATTTAATAAAATAAAAATGAAAATAAAATGAATAATAAAAATATATTGGGTCAGGGGTATCACAAGTAAATAGGATGCAGGGTTAGAAAAAAAACATAGGCCCAATGAAACAAAAAGCTCAGCGCTGCAAATGGGACAAAAAATGGTAAAATGTGAGAAAAATTGCAAAAGGCAGGCGCCAAGGCTCGAACCCGTGACCTATAGCATTTTTGCGTGCTGCCTTACCACTGGGGTGGATGTACATCCGTTTATATAAACACAATCATAAATATATATTAGAAAATGCCCCCTGAATGCAACTTCATCTTCAACCTTGAGCCATGGTCGGACCATCTGCATCTCTCTCATTTCTCCATAAAAATGGAAAGTCCAAACATGAAAGTTATGGTGTTTCTTCCTGTTGTACCCCAAAATTTGCCCTCCCATATTCTTCAAAGTTTTGCCAAGCATCACCTCAAATGGTTCAAAGTCTACTCAAGGGCTACACAGTCAACCATCCTCCTAAGCCAGTCAAATTAGGGTTTTGGTTCTTACAAGGAAGTTGAGGTTTTCAAGGGCCCAATCAAGTCCCATATGCTCATATACATTGTCAAGCACCTACATGTCAAGTTTCAAGGCTCACAAGGTCAAGTTGCACAGTCAAAAACCATAATTGCTCAACAGTCAACTGTAGGGGTAAAATGGTCATTTGGCAGTCAAAAGTCAAAAATTTTTGTCAACATCTTATTTTGAAGCCACAATCATCATTTGATCAATACTTGATCATGATTTCACAAGAATGGCTCAAAAATCATCAAAGATGCAAAAGTTTCTATTTTTGGACAGCTGAAAAGTCAACTGTAACTTGACCAAAGCATAACTTTTTCATGGTTCATCAGAAAAATCCCATCCAATGCTCATCTTGAAGGGGAAGACATTTCCTACAACTCATCTTCACATTCCAAATCCAAGAAATGCTCTCACAAAAAGTTATCAATTTCAACATTATAGGTCATTTTCAAAAGTCAACAAAATGGCACTTTAAGTCAAAGACCATAACTTGAGATTGGTAAATCAAAATGACATGGGACCAAAGACATTGGTTAGAGGACTTCAAGACCTTTCCAATATGTCAATGAACATGTTCATAGCTTAAATATTGAGCAAGATATGCATTGGAGAAGTTGGGAAATTTTTGTGAAATGGCCAAAGTCAATTATCCTTGAAACTTCATTTTTGACAAAAGGGGCCCAATTTTCCACTTGTTTCAGCTTGGCCATGCTTCCCACGTGTCCCACAATTTATTTCAAGATTTAAAATTAATTTTTCCATTTTTATTTAATTTTATTTGATTTAATTCATTTTAAATCTTTTAAAATCAAATAAAAATCAAAGAAATTAATGGAGGGATATATTTTGTGATGATTAGCTTTGATACACCTTAAAACACATTCCAAATTCGTGCAAGGGCCTATTCCAAGCAAGAATTCAAATTTGACACAAAAATGGAAAGTTGTTTCAATGGAGGTTATGGCAAAATCTCAAGCATAATTGCAATGGTTAAAGGCTCATCATGTGACTGATTCTCATTCATTACTATATATACAAGCCTTCCCAACCTCATTCAAAAAAGAGTGTGTGCAGAAACGGCCAAGAGCAAAACCAAAAATTATTCAAAAAGTGAGAGTTCTAAAACATAGTTGCGAGCATCTTCAGATCAAAACAAGCACGTGGTTCTATTCCTTGCCACACCCTGAAGCTAAAGCAACCTTTGCCAAGTCTTGAGGCTCATACCGCGCTGTAAGTTCTTCCCAGGTCCCCTATAATTTCCGTATCATTTTTTTCATTACTTTCATGTGCAGATTCTCAAAGGAGGAACACCATAAACCTCATATCCCAGCGCTCTAAGTGTCATCAACGCAGATCCAAAGGACAAAAAGTGTAGCACACCATACTCTGGAGTCAAGCGTGCTGCAGGCAATCATGAAAGTCAAACGTGGCTTAGATTTCAGTGGGCTTGGATTGCTTCAATAAACCTTCTATTTGGCCCACACCCCCCTTGGTTTTTACTTTCTTTTTTTATTTTGTTTTGTCATTTTCTCTTATTTTTAATTGCTAACCTTTTAATTATTTTTATTATTAACAATTAACTTAATTAACACATTTTCATAAAAAACCAAAAAAATAGAATTAACATTATTATTATTATTATTTTATTTTGTAAATAAATATTAACCAAAATAGTTTAATTAGGCAATTTTAATTCATTTTCTTAAATAATTAAAATAAATCTAGAATTAGGTAAAAGTTAACTTTTAATTTTATTCCATTTCTTTTATTTCATAAAAACATAAAAAACAAAAAATATTTCTTTTAAATTAAATTAATTAATTAGTCATTAATTAGCTTTAATTTCATTTTAATTACAAAAAAAAGCCAAAAAAATCAATTTCTTTTCTTAAAAGGGTCAACACCCTTAGACATTCCCGATTAATTTATTCGCGCGCATTTACTCTATTTGATTATTATGTAATTGCCTCCAAGAATGTAATAGTTAAATATGTTTATCGCTTTATTTAATTTCCGTACTCATTTACTAAAAAATGGGTCTTTGTAATTTTTGGCGATGTATAGACCCGCGCCTTGTAATAGCGTAGGATTTATGTTTCCGCAATTTACTTTCCGCACCCCTTAACTGTAAACTTGCATGAAAGAATGTATGTAAATAAAAACAACTCGTAGCTCACCCATAACATGTACAAAAACATTAACTGAATACAACACACAATGCACACACCACTTCTAGGGTACGCCTCACTCGTTGCCTTCGAAACGTGGTTGTCAAGTATAGGACGTCTTAGCGGTCCTTATGTCCATGATCCAGTTGCCTCGAAACAGTTGCCTCGGAATAGTTGCCTCGAAACAGTTGCCTCGGAGCAATTGCCTCGAAACGGTTGCCTCGGATTAAAAAAGGATCAAGGACATAAGGGTAGCTTCTAAGGTGTCCTACTGTTGCTTCGATGACCACACTGTCCCTAAAATCGAATTGACCCGAACACCTCCAACGATGGTGCTACCTACCTCTCAATGGTGGGATAGCACTATCTAAAGGACACTTACACAGCTTAATTCCTTAGGGTAGGTAGATGACTCATGGATACTTGCTCTTTTCAAAAACAAACAAAATACTTTTCACACCTTACACTTTCAAAAGCTTTCAAAACAAATTTTTCAAACACTCTTGAGGACAGATACAAGAGTTATTCAGAAATTTTTCAAAGAAACTTTTTCAAACCCACTCGCATTTGAAAAGCAAACAAATCATTTTGAAAACATAAGAGCAAGTACCTAAGAGCCCATGGATAACCATGGATAGAAAGGGTGCTAACACCTTCCCTTTCTATAAATCTACCTCCTGATCCGAGAAACATTCTCATAAGGAATTTTGCTGTGCTTTTGTCCTTTCCATGTTGGAGAAAATAAAAGACGGTGGCGACTCTTGCTTCCGCGTCATTTCGCGAACCAGCGTTAAACAGTCAGTTCTAAATCCATCGATCACAGAACTGGCGACTCTGCTGAGGATAATCTTAAAGTGAGGTGTACCTTAGGATAGCTCATACTTATGTTTTCAATTGCTTTGTTTTGTGTGCTTTAATATTATTGGGCCTGTCTTGGGAGTTCTATAGATCCTAACCCGGATCTGGGGGATACCTTCTTAGAAAGTAGCAACAAGACTGTGAGGGAACTGTGTGGGGTATACCGACACGGTTGAAGCAGTCTGCTACGTTGATGTGGCACTTTGGTGAGTACTGGTAACCCTTGAGTCAAGTCAAGGAGAGTACGGGGCCGCCGCGTGGTGTCGTGAAGCATCAACTGACCTTAGGAACCTTAATTGAACCATCATGGCCTCTTTAGGGTAGTGAGATAACTGACTTTGGTGCAGTCCGAAGTTGGTTGATACTCGATACTACACTCATTAAGGGTTGTTTTCTTGGAATATTTTGATCGCCAGTTCAGTGGCTAAATCGAAACGCTGAACACAGAAAACAATCCAATGATATTGAGATCCTTAGAACCCGGTTACTTTTGATAGGACAGGTCTTAACCAACAAACTGAAAGAGGGTAGTACCTAGACTTCATGCTGGCCTAAACTCTAAGGGCTCTCTGTGTGACTTGTGTGCCTTTAAACTTGACTACTTGCATGCTTGTTATCTAACATACGAGTTCCTTGTAGGTTTTGTTTACAGTCCTTAATCTGGACTCATAACAGGGTTCACTTACATCACTCCACGCATAGCATAACATCATACCATCATACCATTGCATACATCCTGCATAAGGACTAACCCATTTCAAAG
Source organism: Vicia faba (assembly GCA_948472305.1). Classification (NCBI taxonomy): domain Eukaryota; kingdom Viridiplantae; phylum Streptophyta; class Magnoliopsida; order Fabales; family Fabaceae; genus Vicia; species Vicia faba. The sequence continues at coordinate 319,682,549 of OX451740.1, forward strand.
ATCTCAAGGGTTTGTGATGCAGGTCATGATGAATTAAACTATCTAGCAAGGGGCAAAGGGGATTTATTTTCCTCTAGCCAAGGCTAATGACTTGAGTCAGGGGCTATGACCCACTCGATATGGTGAGCTTTGACTCTTGAAGAAGGACTCTCAACAAAATGAAGTTCCTTCCATCAAGCTACAAAATTCAAATTCTAACAATTTTCTTGTTTACCCTGCGAGATTCTTGAAAACATTACATGCATACATACACATCAGTGCATAACAGGTACCCTTGGTACATGTCACTTACCTTCTTCGCTGTTTATTTCAGCAGTCATTATGAATCCTGAATCATCCAATGGACAAGCTATCAAGGCCCTCCAGGCCCAGAACGCCCAGTTCCAGGAGCTGGTCATGAGCTTAGCACAAGGACAACAGGAATTGAAGACTCTGCTCTTGAAAAAGAAGAAGAAGAGGATTGTTTTGTTCAACCCTAGACACAGATCTGGGAATACACTGCAGAATGAAGCTGAACGGACTACTCCATCTGTGGGGGAAGGCAGTCACCAAGGGAGAGAGGTCCCTAGTCCTATGGTCTCTGACACTGAGACAGACTTCAATGACGAATAGTACCCCCCTGCTGAAGACAGGTACAAACAGCTGGAGGACCGGTTAAATGCTATGGATATCCAACATGTGCCTGGGTTGGACTTTGGGGACCTAGGTTTATCTTCTGGGGTGGTGATCCCTCACAAGTTCAAGGCACCTGCCTTTGTAAAGTACGACGGGGTTTCCTGTCCTAAATTGCATCTCCGTTCATACGCAAGGAAGACCCAGCCCTACACGGCAGACAAGAATCTATGGATCCATTTCTTCCAGGAGAGTCTTTCAGGGACTCAGCTCGATTGGTTCTATCAGTTGGATGGAACCAGTATTCGTAACTGGGAGGACTTGGCAACTGCTTTTTATAAGCAGTATCAGTATAATGCCGACCTCTCTCCCACGCATACGCAACTTCAGGGTATGTCACTTGGGACGAGTGAAGGTTTTAAGGAGTATGCGCAAAGGTGGAGAGATCTGGCTGGAAGGGTGCAGCCGCCCTTGACTGACCGTGAGCTCGTTGACATGTTCTTGGGGACCCTGTCTGGTCCCTTCTTCAACCATCTCATTGTAAATTCTTCTGCTGGGTTTACAGATTTGATCTTGACCGGGGAGAGGATCGAAGCTGGCATCAAGGCTGGAAAGATTCAAGAAGCTGCACCTTCTGATACTCACAAAAAGCCTTACACTGGGAAGAAAGAGGCCAATGCTACGTACAGCCAAAAGGGTCGCCATGATCAACATGTAGGGGCAGTCCAGATCTCTAATCCTAAGCCTGCTCAACAAGGACAGGGGCATCAACGTAAGGAGGTCGCACCCAAGAGACAATTCACTAAAATCAACATGTCACTGGATCAAGCGCTACAGCAAATGTTGAAGGCAGGGTTGATTACCTTGAGTGCTCCTCTCCGGAATCCAAACACCTCTGCTCCCAACTACCATCCTAATGAGAGGTGCGCATACCACTCCGATAGCCCGGGTCATACTACAGACAACTGCTGGCCTTTGAAGAACAAGATTCAAGACATGATCGACGCCAGAGAGATTCAGTTTGAAGCATCAGAGACTCCAAACATAATCAATGCTCCTTTTCCCAATCATTGAAGGCTTTTGTTTATCTGAATTTCCGAGTTGTAATTTTTTGCTTATACAAACAATTAATGTCATAGCAAACTCTTTTATTTCACTAATGCATTGCATATGTCTGTTTTTGAATTAATCCAATTATTTTCATTATATTCAAATTGCTTTCATTTTTTGATGATCAACTCTCAATTAATAATTCTAAGCCTCTTGAGGGAGGATGACGAAAACGATACCACGATCCTTACAGTATGCTTTTGAACAGACCCCGCTGATGAGGTACAGACATTGTTTCAATTCCTAAACACTGGAGTTATAAGGAAGATAATCCCTCGTCAACCCCTTTGAGCCAAGGAAGTTGGAGTTTTTCTTTTCGAAAATTAAAACCCTTAATCATAACCTGGGGCAGGGTAGTCTTCTCAGTTGATCCAAGTGCACAACGAATGGCATCAAAAGAAGTCCTTCTGAAACAAAAGACAGTGACGGTTCCGAATAATCATAAAGGACAGGCAGTCATTATCTTTCAAAATAAAAACCCATTAAGTCAAAACCTATGAAGGAGACTTACAAAAACTGGGGCATCCCGCTGACTGTAAATACAAAAAAAAAGAAACAGTTCAGGAAAAAAACAGGGATAACAAAATCAGAAAGGAAAGAGGTCTTACAAACCCTCGACAAAAAAAAATGACTGCCTATTCAAAATAAACTATCAATATCCGAACCATCATTGGAACATCAGGACAAAGACTCTAACAAGGTCTAACGCACGATCAACTGAGTTTAGGTTTGAAGAACATCACGAAGAGCGGGTGGGTACAAATATAATTTGAGCCTTTATCCTTTGTTTCTTAAACCGTGAACCAGGCCACGCTACAACCTTTAAAAGTCCTAGCTGAAGCATGGGTTAGTTCGAAAGCATACTGTTACCAAAGGTATCCTGACTCCTTAAGGCTTGCGGTAAAATAACGAGTTGACATCACAGTTTACAAAAAAATTCACTTGTTTTTACTAAAAAAAACTGCATTTTCAAAAACTTCAAGACAGACATAAGCGTTGCATTTTTAACATAACTTTGTTTGCATATGACTTTTTTGTTCGAACAGCAAAGAAATTTGCACGAAGAATATCTAGTGAACAAAAGCACTTCCAACCAAGGGGCAGACATGATCATGGTCTATTATCTGGGGCAGTTAAGTCAAGATTCGGAGAATCTCTCAAAAGGCCAACCAACTTGGGGCAAATCTCCATATGGATCACTTGGGGCATTGGACATGAATCCCAGCTACGAATCCTGCATGATCAAACGAAGATCTTCTGGTAGTATGGCGACGCAACACTACTGACAGTGACAACTCCCTGCATCCTGAGAGCACGGACATAGTCGAAAAAAATACTACGCATAATCAAAGACCCGCTAGGTTGACACACCTAGGAAAAAATAAGGGCTTCCCGGCGAACCAAAAGGGTTCGGGCAAAAATAAGGGATGAAATAGAAAAATCTGTACACCCGGCAAGTCGAAAACCTGAAAAGGCGGCTTGGGCAAAAATGGGTATCCCGATGGACTGAAAACCCGAGAGGGCGGTCCAGGCAAAAATCAGGGATCAAAGCGTACGACTATGTCTTGTCATCTTGTCACTTATCTACCAGAAGAGGATTTGTCAATCGGCAGTCATCAAGTGCCTCCACAGGTATCTTCTCCCACAGAAACCGGGGCAATACTGAGTTGTCTAAGCGGTCTAGTTGCTCTGTCCACCGAGGTACCAAGGCAAGTTCAGCTAAAGAACATGACCAAGTTACCTCCACTCCCCGTAGAGTAAGACAGGAGTCAGCAATACTCTTCCCCGAACAGAGTTTGGTCTCCCAATCAGCCCTGAAAAGGCACATCATTCTCCAGCAAGTCAGCAACACTCTCCCCAAGCAGAGTTAATCTACTGTCAGCCATAAGGAAGATAGGTATTCCCAGAAGATCTCAACATTCCCCAATGGAGTATGCAGATATTCCTTAACAAGCATCCCCGGCAGTCTTAATATAAGATTGTTCCCCGACGGAATACAGATATCCAGCGGAGCCATTCCCCAGTACCGTCCAAAAGTCTCCCCAGGAGAGTTGAATCAACCTCCCCAGTAGATTCTGGAAGCTTATCCCCAGTAGATTCTGGAAGCTTATACCCTGCGGAGTACAGACGCATCTCCCCGACTTTATCCAAAGTTATTACCCACCATGGCTTATAACTGGGTTATCCTCAGCTAATAACCACGGAAATATCGTCCTCGACGAAGTTTCTTCCTACCCCCAGCGGAGTTCATCAATTCCCTCAACAAAGCTTATCAACGGTATCCCTCAGCAGAGTTATCATCAAATTCTCAGCGAAGTATCCCTTCCCCACAGAGTATTCCCCGCAGAGTATCTCTCCAGCAAGTTTATTCCCCAACGGAGTCATCTTCTCCTACCGGTTTGTTCTTGCAACCATCATCCCCAGCGGAAACGAAGAACTTTGTTCTTCAACATCAGCCCAGGATTCAACTTCCCGGCATTCGTCAAGGATTTATTTTCCTAGACGAAAATAAATTCATAAACATATCACTTTTCATACATCTTGCTTACATACACAATGCATGCACATACGCATCATATCACACAATCTCATTTCTCCCTGAGAACATCATGACATCATGCATTGCACAACTGATGTTTTGCCTTTTCAGGAAAAAGGTCAATCCAAATACGATTACTATCAACTGTTGCAATTCCATATTCGATACCTGCATCTAGCCAGGGCATATCTGTGAGCGATTGATTATGGATTCGATACCTGTATCTAGCCAGGGCATATCTACATTAAAGAGATTAAAGAGATAGCTGGGAAATGCTCCAGATATGGATGTTGTTCTTTTGCTTATTCAGATTTTCTCTTCAGAGATGGCTTAGAAATGCTCCAGAGATAGACGCTATTCTGTTGCTTATTCAGAGTTACTTGTTCAGAAATAGTTCAGATATGCTCCAGAGATGGACGCTATTCTGTTGCTTATTCAAAGTTACTTGTTCAGAAATAGTTCAGAGATGCTCCAGATGGACGCTATTTTGTTGCTTATTCAGGGCTTCTTTTCAGAGATAACTTAGAGATGCTCCAACCACGGATGCTATTCTATTGTTTATTCAGAGTTTCCTTCTAGATATAGTTCAGATGTGACCCAGGCATGGCGACGTTCTGATACTTATTCCAGATTTCCTTTCAAGAGATAGCTTGGAAATGCTCCAGATATGGATGCTGTTCTTTTGCTTATTCAAGACTCTTTCTAGATATAGTTCAGATGTGACCCAGTCATGGCGACGTTCTGATACTTATTCTGGATTTCCTCTTCAGAGATAGCTTAGAAATGCTCCAGAGATGGATGTTATTCTTTTTCTTATTCAAGAGTTTCTTTTCAGATATAGCTGGGAAATGCTCCAGATATGGATGCTATTCTTTTGCTTATTCAGAATTTCTCTTCAGAGATGGCTTAGAAATTCTCCAGAGATGGACATTATTCTTTTGCTTATTCAAGAGTTTCCTTTCAGATATAGCTGGGAAATGCTCCAGATATGGATGCTATTCTTTTGCTTATTCAGATTTTCTCTTCAGAGATGGCTTAGAAATGCTCCAAAGATGGACGTTATTCTTTTGCTTATTCAAGAGTTTCCTTTCAGATATAGCTGGGAAATGCTCCAGATATGGATGCTATTCTTTTGCTTATTCAGATTTTCTCTTCAGAGATGGCTTAGAAATGCTCCAGAGATGGACGTCATTCTTTTGCTTATTCAAGAGTTTCCTTTCAGATATAGCTGGGAAATGCTCCAGATATGGATGCTATTCTTTTGCTTATTCAGATTTCCTTTCAGAGATAGCTTGGAAATGCTCCAAATATGGATGCTGTTCTTTTGCTTATTCAAGACTCTTTCTAGATATAGTTCAGATGTGACCCAGGCATGGCGGCGTTCTGATACTCATTCCGGATTTCCTTTCAGAGATAGCTTGGAAATGCTCCAGATATGGATGCTGTTCTTTTGCTTATTCAAGACTCCTTCTAGAGATAGTTCGGATGTGACCCAGGCATGGCGATGTTCTGATACTCATTCCAGATTTCCTTTCAGAGATAGCTTGGAAATGCTCCAGATATGGATGCTGTTCTTTTGCTTATTCAAGACTCCTTCTAGAGATAGTTCGGATGTGACCCAGGCATGGCGACATTCTGATACTCATTCCAGATTTCCTTTCAGAGATAGCTTGGAAATGCTCCAGATATGGATGCTGTTCTTTTGCTTATTCAAGACTCCTTCTAGATATAGTTCAGATGTGACCCAGGCATGGCGACGTTCTGATACTCATTCCGGATTTCCTTTCAGAGATAGCTTGGAAATGCTCCAGATATGGATGTTGTTCTTTTGCTTATTCGACTCCTTCTAGAGATAGTTCAGATGTGACCCAGGCATGGCGACGTTCTGATACTCATTCCAGATTTCCTTTCAGAGATAGCTTGCAAATGCTCCAGATATGGATGCTGTTCTTTTGCTTATTCAAGACTCCTACTAGATATAGTTCAGATGTGACCCAGGCATGGCGACGTTCTGATACTCATTCCAGATTTCCTTTTAGAGATAGCTTAGACATGCTCCAGATATGGATGCTGTTCTTTTGCTTATTCAAGACTCCTTCTAGAGATAGTTCAGATGTGACCCAGGCATGGCGAAGTTCTGATACTCATTCCAGATTTCCTTTCAGAGATAGCTTGTAAATGCTCCAGATATGGATGCTGTTCTTTTGCTTATTCAAGACTCCTTCTAGAGATAGTTCAGATGTGACCCAGGCATGGCGATGTTCTGATACTTATTCAGTTTCCCTTTCAGATATAGCCTAGAGATGCTCCAGATCCCGACGCTGTTCTATTGCTTATTCAGATTCAAACTTCTAAAAGACAACTTAGAGATGCTCCATCCCGGATGCTCTTCTATTGTTCAGTCCAGATACGATCCAGATTCAGATGACATTCTGTTACTCATGCAGTATGGATATACCCCTAACACGGCGGTCATTCTACCATTTATTCAGACGTCAGCAATCAGACACAGACTAGATATGCTCCAGACACGGAAGCTATTCTATTTCTTATTCAGATTCACCTATCCACCATCTTTCCAAATGGCATCTATAAGCCCATTCCCGACAAGGTTCTGTCACACGTTCAAATGGCATCTTTAAGCCCATCCTCCTATCCATCATCTCTCCAAATGGCATTTGTAAGCCCATTCCCGCTGTCACACTGCTGATATTCTACTATGTGAGTGCAAATTTCTGGGCACTCTAGTGTTCAATCATCTTCCCCCTTCGGATCACGAAAGGCACACAAGCCAATCTACATCCTCAGGTCTAAGAAGATTGAACAGGGGCAACTGTTGTACCCAAAAATTTGCCCTCCCATATTCTTCAAAGTTTTGCCAAGCATCACCTCAAATGGTTCAAAGTCTACTCAAGGGCTACACAGTCAACCATCCTCCTAAGCCAGTCAAATTAGGGTTTTGGTTCTTACAAGGAAGTTGAGGTTTTCAAGGGCCCAATCAAGTCCCATATGCTCATATACATTGTCAAGCACCTACATGTCAAGTTTCAAGGCTCACAAGGTCAAGTTGCACAGTCAAAAACCCTAATTGCTCAACAGTCAACTGTAGGGGTAAAATGGTCATTTGGCAGTCAAAAGTCAAAAATTTCGGTCAACATCTTATTTTGAAGCCACAATCATCATTTGATCAATTCTTGATCATGATTTCACAAGAATGGCTCAAAAATTATCAAAGATGCAAAAGTTTCTATTTTTGGACAGTTGAAAAGTCAACTGTAACTTGACCAAAGCATAACTTTTTCATGGTTCATCAGAAAAATCCCATTCAATGCTCATCTTGAAGGGGAAGACATTTCCTACAACTCATCTTCACATTCCAAATCCAATAAATGCTCTCACAAAAAGTTATCAATTTCAACATTATAGGTCATTTTCAAAAGTCAACAAAAAGGCACTTTAAGTCAAATACCATAACTTGAGATTGGTAAATCAAAATGACATGGGACCAAAGACATTGGTTAGAGGACTTCAAGACCTTTCCAAAATGTCAATGAACATGTTCATAGCTTAAATATTGAGCAAGATATGCATTGGAGAAGTTGGGAAATTTTTGTGAAATGGCCAAAGTCAATTATCCTTGAAACTTCATTTTTGACAAAAGGGGCCCAATTTTCCACTTGTTTCAACTTGGCCATTCTTCCCACGTGTCCCACAATTTATTTCAAGATTTAAAATTAATTTTTCCATTTTTATTTAATTTTATTTGATTTAATTCATTTTAAATCTTTTAAAATCAAATAAAAATCAAAGAAATTAATGGAGGGATATATTTTGTGATGATTAGCTTTGATACACCTTAAAACACATTCCAAATTCGTGCAAGGGCCTATTCCAAGCAAGAATTCAAATTTGACACAAAAATGGAAAGTTGTTTCAATGGAGGTTATGGCAAAATCTCAAGCATAATTGCAATGGTTAAAGGCTCATCATGTGACTGATTCTCATTCATTACTATATATACAAGTCTTCCCAACCTCATTCAAAAAAGAGTGTGTGCAGAAACGGCCAAGAGCAAAACTAAAAATTATTCAAAAAGTGAGAGTTCTAAAACATAGTTGCGAGCATCTTCAGATCAAAACAAGCACGTGGTTCTATTCCTTGCCACACCCTGAAGCTAAAGCAACCTTTGCCAAGTCTTGAGGCTCATACCGCGCTGTAAGTTCTTCCCAGGTACCCTATTGTTGTACCCCAAAATTTGCCCTCCCATATTCTCCAAGATTTGTCAAGTCAAGGTCACAAAATTCCCCAAGGGTTGTGCAGTTCAACTGTCTCCTATACAGTCAAAACTAGGGTTTGTGTTCTGATCAAGAATTGAAAGTTTTCAAAGGCCCAATCAAGTCTCATATGCCTACAAATGTGGTCAAACATCCTCATATCAAGTTTCAAGGCATTCAGCTCAAAATTGCACAGTCAAAACCCTAAATTGCACTACAGTCAACTGTAGGGGCAAAATGGTCATTTGACAGTCAAAAGTTCAAATTTTTGGTCAACATATCATTTTGAAGCCACAAACATCATTTGATCAATGCTTGATCATGATTCTCAAAATTTGGCTCAGAAAATCATCAAGATGCAAAAGTTACTATATTTGGACAGCTGAAAAAGTCAACTGAAATTGACCAGGGCATAACTTTCACATGGATTATCAGAAAAATTCCATCCAAAGCTCATTTTGAATAGAAAGACATTTCCTACAACTCATCTTCATACTTCAAGTCCAAGAAATGCTCTCACAAAAAGTTATCAATTTCAACATTATAGGTCATTTTCAAAAGTCAACAAAAAGGGACTTTAAGTCAAAGGCCATAACTTGATATTGGTAAATCAAAATGACATGGGACCAAAGGCATTGGTTAAAGGACTCAAAGACCTTTCCAATATGTCCAAGAACATGTGAAAAGCTTAAAAATTGAGCAAGTTATGCCTTGTGGAAGTTGGGAAATTTTTGGGAATTTTGAAAAGTCAACAATGGTTCAAATGACCTAAAAATGCAAATGGGCCCATTTTTCTTCCAAGTTTCTTCATGCCAAGCCTATGCACGACCATTAAGCCCAAGGGGAATTATTTTCTCAATTTTTAATTATTTATTTGAATTTATATTAATATTAATTCATTTAAATCATTTAAATATGTAGAAAATATAAGTTTAACCTAAAAAAATCTTTTTGTGCACATTCTACTCTCAAGATTTCGTGTACAATTAAATATGGCAAGTTTTGGTGTGATTGGAGCATGATTGAACCAAATTACATGTGAAAAAGATTCAAAAAAGATCTTACAAAATCAAAGATTGAAATCATTGAATGCTTTGGATTTTGTCAAGTTTTGTTGACCTAATATGTTCACTATATGATCAGAAGCACAAACCTAATTGCAAAAGACTAAAAACTGCGCAGGAAGGACATCCACAAACTTGGAATTTTATCAAAAAATAGCAATTCTGAAAACCCCTCTAGAGGTTGATTCAAGCCTCCATTCTGATCTCAATAGCTTCCTTGTGGTCTCTTGAATGCAGTCCAATCACAAACAACAACAAAAGCTCCAAGAAGTGGTAGATAGAACTCGAACTGTGTCACAAAGCTTTTGAAATCGTATATCATAATTCATCCATCTTTTTGCATTTTTATTCATGAATTCTTGTTTCTGATGAAGTTTGCAAGCTAACCATAACTTTTAATTGAAGTTTCGTGCGCTTTTGGCCAAGATGCCATGTTCGTTCCTTAGGGTTTTGCAGGGTACAAATTTAGGGCTTTTTCAATACAGCAAAATTAGCCTTTGAGACCACCATGGTTGAACTCAGCGCCTCGAGACGAAGAAGCAGCTATACTCGCGATGAATTTATGACCAATAGAATGCTAATCGCTATTTTCTTGTAGGTTATCTACAGCCACGCGTGTAAAACCGCTTCCATAGGCTTTTGTTTCAGAAAAATGGAGAAGACAACCTCGTTGTCACAACGTGATAGGCCAGTTTGAAAACTGGCGCGCTAAACCACTAACGCGTTTGTTTTTGTCTTTTGTTATTTGTTCGTTAATATATATTAATTATAACTCACATGGCGTAGTGGTCAGGGAAGGCATTGGCAAGGCATAAGACCTGGGTTCGAACCCCAGGTCTGAATAATTTCATGTTATTTTTCCTTTAATGATTGTATGCAGGCATAACATTCAGGATCATCATACACGCCCAACAGTCAACCTCCACGCGTCCCAGAACATCCACGTCAAAGGCCAGGATTGAAGAACATGCTACGCCTTAGTCAAACGTGTCATACGTGATTCCAAAAGTCAACGAAATTCAAGCAAATGGGCCAAAATTCCAGGCCTGAACCTCCTAAATTGGGGCTACCCCCCCTGGTTTGCCTTCCTTTTATTTTTCTTATATTTTATTTAAATTATTATTTTGTTTTCTTGATTGTTTAATTTAATTAATTTATTTTCACAAAAAAAACATAAAAACATTAAAATTCAGAAAAGACAAAAAAAAATTAATAAATACTTATATTATGATTATTTTCATAAATAAATGCTTGTAATTATTTAGTTTTAATTAGGTTACAAATTTAATTCTTTTTAATAACTAAAATCCAAAAAAATAGAGTTTAGGTTTAATAACTTTTTATTTTCTTTTTAATTTTTCCCTTTTTTCAGAATAATAATATTAGTTATTTATTTTCATAAATTAAAAATTGTACATAAATAATTTAGGGTTTAATTTAGGTTTTAATTTAATTCTTTCATAATAAATAAAGAAAACATTAGAATTAGGGTTTGGACATTTTACTTTAATTATAATTAATCCTTTTTCTTATTTAATCTAAAAAATACAAAAATACCAAAAAAAACATTCCTTTTAAATCTTTAATTTTAATTCCTCCTTAATTAATTCATTAACTTTAAATATTTTTGTAAAAGGGTCCAACGCCCATTGTTTTAATTTAATTGCGCATATTTACTTTATGTCGTTCATTATAATTATGTAAATCTCCCAAAGCCATGTAACTTTACTTTTCGCACTTTTGTTTACTTCGCATTATTTACTTTTCCGTCAAATCGGGTTCTGGAAATTTTGGCGATGTGGACCCGCGCCATTTGTAATAGCCTTAGATTTATTTTTCCACGAACTTTATAACTGTTAAAAAGCATGCAAGAATGAATGTCTTAATTAAAATCAAGCGTAGATCACAATGACATGACAAAAGACAAATATCAAATGAAAACGACACACAATTCGCACACACCACCCCTAGGGTACGCCTCACTGTTGCCTTTCGAAAGGTGATCGTCGAGTAGAGGACGTCTTAGTAAGTCCTCATGATCCGGGAACCTGGCATAAGGGTAGCTTCTAAGGTGTCTTCCCATTGCTCTGGTGATCACCATGTCCCTAAAACTCGAATTGACCCGAACACCTCCAACGGTGGTGCTACCTACCTCTCAATGGTGGGATGGCACTACTTTAAAGGACATTTACACAGACGAATTCCTTAGGGTAGGTAGGTTCTCAAGGATACTTGCTCCCTTCAAAAACAAACAAAAAACCTTTTCGCACTGACACATTTTCAAAATCTTTCAAAGCAAACTTTTCAAACACTCTGACGTACGAGTCGATCTGAAATTTTTCAAAGAAACTTTTTTAAACCCACATTGAAAAGCAAACAAACAATTTTGAAAACACATTGAGCAAGTATCTAAGAGCCCATGGATAACCATGGATAGAAAGGGTGCTAACACCTTCCCTTTCTATAACCTACCTCCCGAACCGAGAGCAATCTCCTATAAGGAATTTTTCTGTGCTTTTGTCCTTTCCATTTGGAGAAAATAAAAGACGGTGGCGACTCTTGCTTCCGCGACATTTCGCGAACCAGCGTTAAACAGTCAGTTCCAGATCCACCGATCACAGAACTGGCGACTCTGCTGGGGACACTTAAAGTGAGGTGTACCTTAGGGCTAGCTCATAACTATGTTTTCAATTGTCTTCTTTGCTTGCTTTATTATTGTGGGTTGCTTGGGAGTTCTATAGATCCTAAACCCGGATCTGGGGGATACCTTTCTTAGAAAGTAGCAACAAGGCTGTGAGGGAACTGTGTGGGGTATACCGACATGGTTGAAACAGTCTGCTACGTTGATGTGGCACTTTGGTGTGTACCGGTAACCCTTGAGTTCAGTCAAGGAGAGTACGGGGCCTCCGCGTGGTGTCGTGAAGCATCAACAGACCTTAGGGACCTTAATTGAACTATCTTGGCCTCTTTAGGGTAGTGAGATAACTGACTTTGGTGCAGTCCGAGGTTGGTTGATACTCGATACTACACTCAATTGAGGGTTGCTTTCCTGGAATATTTCGGTCGCCAGTTCAGTGGCTAAATCGAAACGATGAACAATGAAAGCAATCCCGTGATATTGGGAACCTTAGAACCCGGTTACTTCTGATAGGACAGGTTGAGCCCACCAACTTCAAGAGGGTAATACCCAGACCCCATGCTGGCCTTAAACCTTAAGGGCTTGTCTTGTGTGCCTTGTGTGCCTTACATGTTTGTCTTTGTAAATATCTGTGGTGTGTTTAATCATAGCATCATGACATCATCCAGCATCATATGCATTGACTAACCATTTCAGGGGTTCGAATTTTCATCTTTGTTCTTGTTTTGTAGGACATGGAAACTGTTCGTAGAAAGACAATTCAGGTCAATCTTGTAAGGGTCCCCCCTCAGCTTAAAGAGCTTATATCCAGGATTCCCGAGAACTCTTCATTCAGTGAAAGGCATGGAAGCCTCATCAGCTTGGTCAACACCAACATTGAGGAAGATATGATAAAGGTCTTGTTCCAATTCTTTGACCCTCTGCATCACTGCTTTACCTTCTTGGACTATCAGTTGGTACCTACATTGGAGGAGTTCTCCCGGCTCCTGAAGATCCCTATCCTTGATCAGCTACCCTTCAACGGTACAGAAAAGGAACCGAAGCTGGAAGAGATTGCTAAAGCCTTGCACCTACAGTCATCTGACCTCAAGGGACATTGGGAAGTCAGAAGTGGTATCAAAGGGTTCTTAGCCAGGTTTCTGTTTGAAAAAGCCCTTGAATGTTGGAACTCCCTTGACTTGCAAGCTTTTGAAGAGGTGTGGCCCTCCTTGTTTATGGTTTGGTGTTGTTCCCTAACCCAGATCAGCTCATTGATATCAGTGTCGTTCAGATCTTTATGTCCAGGAATCCTATACCTACGTTGCTGGGGGACATCCTTCACTCATGTTACACTCGAACCATGAGAAAAAGAGGTGTCCTTATGTGTTGCACTCCTCTCCTGGGAAGGTGGTTTATTTCGCACCTTCCACAATCAGTCTTGAAGAATGAGCGGGGTTTGAGATGGTCACAACGGTTGATGATCCTTACACATGCAGATATACATTGGTGTCCTAGGTCTAGAGAAGATGTCACTATCATTGATCGTTGTGGGGAGTACCCTAATGTTCCTTTACTTGGAATCAGAGGAGGTATTACTTATAGCCCATGCCTGGCTTGGAGACAGTTTGGTTATGCTCGGAGGGATGGCCCTCATGACATGCTAATTCCCGACATAGTTTTTGACTTCGACAACGATGCTCAAGGACTTCGTCAGAGATTTATCAGAGCCTGGAGGATGCCTAGTAGGATAGACAGCAAGACACTGGGGCACAGGAACTCCATCCCTTTGGAGCCTTATCTCAAATGGGTACGCGCTCGCTCCCAGAAGTTAGTCATGCCTTATCCTCACATGCTTCCAGTAATCAAAGAACCTGTCTTGGAAGGGGAAGTGTCTCATGTTATTCAGCACCCTGATATGCCCACGTCCTGGGAAGAGATGCAGAAGAGCTGGATCCAGCTTAAGGAGGAAAGGAATTCTCTTGAAACTAGTCTGCATGCCAGTGAAAAGAAAGTCTTGGAGCTCACCCGTCTGTTGCATGAAGAGAGGAATCTCAACACCTACATAGCTCCGAAAAGGATGCGCAGTGTATTTTGGGATTGACTTGATTTTTGTACTTTTGCCCATGAGGCCTTGATGTATTAAACAATGATTTCTTTAATGATAACGTGTGTTCTTTTCTTGTCTACAACAAATTTGAACTTTCGAACCCTTGAATGCATTGCATACGCATTTCATACATCATGTGCATAGCAGGTTTTTCCTCTTTTCAGGTTGCTTACAGTTCTTCGCTGTTTATTTCAGCATCATGAATCCCGGATCTGAATCAACCGAGACATCAATCAAGGCTCTCCAGGCGCAGAATGCGCAGTTTCAAGAACTAATCATGGGTCTAGCTAAAGGCCAAGAAGAACTAAAGACTATGCTCCTGAAAAAGGAGAAGAAGAAGAAGAGGAGAACTGTTCTGTTCAACTCGGGCCGAAGGTTTGGCAATACTCTGCAACATGAAGAGGCTGGTTCTTCTGTTGGCAAGAGTCCTTCTCAGGCAGAAGTGAAGGTTCCTAGTCCGGTCGTCTCCGACAACGAGACAGATTTTGATGAAGAGCAGTACCCTCCTTCAGATGACAGGTACAAACAACTGGAGGACAGGTTGAAGGCTATGGAGGTGCAACAGGCACCTGGGCTGGATTTCGGAGATCTGGGTTTGTCGACTGGTGTAATTATCCCGCATAAATTCAAAGCACCATCCTTCTCGAAGTATAACGGGGCGTCTTGTCCCAAGCTGCACTTAAGGTCCTATGTTCGGAAAATTCAGCCGTACTCTGCGGACAAGAATCTATGGATCCACTTCTTCCAGGAGAGTCTTTCAGGGACTCATCTCGAATGGTTCTATCAGCTGGATGGGACCAAAGTTCGTAACTGGGAGGAGCTGGCTACTGCTTTCTACAAGCAGTATCAGTATAATGCCGACCTTGCCCCCACACGTACCCAACTCCAGGGTATGGCGTTAGGCGCAAGCGAAGGTTTTAAGGAGTACGCTCAGAAGTGGAGAGACCTGGCTGGCAGGGTGCAGCCACCATTGACTGATCGGGAGTTGGTTGACATGTTCTTGGGGACCCTATCTGGGCCGTTTTTCAACCATCTCATTGGGAATTCTTCTGCTGGTTTCACTGATTTAATCTTGACTGGAGAGAGAATCGAAGCGGGGTTGAAGTCTGGGAAGATTGCCAAGGGTGCATCATCATCTAGTTCGGAAAAGAAACCGTTTAAAAAGGAGTCTAGCGCCGTATATGGTTCTAGGAGATCAGAAAGAAATGAACACCGCCAATCTGTCAGTGCGGTGATGATTGCTAAGCCTGCTGCCGCTCCCCGGCCAAACAATACTCAGAAGGTGGAAAGACCCCGGAGGGAGTTTACCCGGTTAAATATGACCTTGTCGCAGATCCTGCCACAGTTGCTCTCAACCAATTTAGTGACTGTCAGGGAGGCGCCAAAGTTCCCCAATACTGCATCTCCCAAGTACAATCCGAATGCTCGTTGTGCCTACCATTCAGATAGCCCAGGGCACTCTACTGATGACTGTTGGGCGTTAAAGAACAAGCTGCAGGACCTCATTGACGCTAAGGAGGTACAGTTTGAGGCGTCTGACAAGCCTAATGTGGTGACAGCTCCCCTTCCTGCTCATGGGATAAATGCTATTGGAGATGAAGAGGAAGTTGACGAAGCAGAATTCAACAGCTGGATCTATCCGACGGCCGAAGACGGATTGAACAATTGGAGCGCAAAGGACCATACCCCTGTTACCTTTGTGACGCAGTAATGAATTCCTATGTTTTGTTATTTTGTAATAAACAATGATAAACTCTATGGCCCGGTGTCTTACCCGAGGCACCGTGGTTCTATTTGTGAGGGCATACGAACTGTCATTTTATACATCATGAATGAAAATCTTGGACGTACTTTTCGCATTGCAAATATTGTGTTCCTTTTCTGTCTTTCTTTTCCTTTACATAATTTTCAAAACAGCTGTATTTACACACACACTCACTCATACAGGTTCCAATCCACTCTGGATCTCACTGATAACAACTCTGCTAATGCCAGTTACGACTTCGAAAATCCGATCAACTTAGCCGAAGACGAAGGTGAAGATGATTGCGAAGTGCCAGGCGAGCTTGCAAGATTGTTGCTTCAGGAAGAGAGGGCAATTCAACCCCATGAAGAGCCAGTGGAAACCATAAACCTGGGTACTGAGGCAGACAGAAAAGAGGTGAAGATTGGTGCCAACCTAGAGCTCAGCGTGAAGCAACGGTTAACCAAGATGTTACATGACTATATGGAGATCTTTGCCTGGTCCTACGAAGACATGCCAGGGTTGGATACCGATATTGTCGTCCATCACTTGCCGACTAAGGAAGACTGCCCTCCAGTTAAACAAAAGGTTCGTCGGATGCGTCCAGAGATGTCCGAGAAGATTAAAGCCGAGGTCATGAAACAGTTTGATGCCGGGTTTCTTGCAGTGACTTCTTATCCTCAGTGGGTTGCTAATGTGGTGCCGGTACCTAAAAAGGACGGTAAGGTCAGAATGTGTGTCGATTACAGGGATCTGAACAGGGCCAGCCCCAAGGATGACTTCCCCTTACCTCACATTGATGTCCTTGTTGATAATACAGCTCAGCACAAGGTATTCTCTTTCATGGATGGCTTTTCAGGTTACAATCAGATAAAGATGGCACCTGAAGACATGGAAAAGACTACATTTGTTACTCAGTGGGGCACCTTCTGTTACAAGGTCATGCCGTTCGGATTAAAGAATGCTGGGGCAACCTACCAACGTGCCATGGTTGCCTTATTTCATGACATGATCCATCACGAGATAGAAGTGTATGTGGACGACATGATCGCTAGGTCCCAGACTGAGGAAGAGCACCTAGATCATCTGCAGAAGTTGTTCGATCGGTTGAAACTATACAAGCTGAGACTAAACCCGAACAAGTGCACCTTCGGGGTAAGATCTGGGAAGTTGCTAGGCTTCGTGGTCAGTGATAAAGGTATTCAAGTGGACCCTGCTAAGGTCAAAGCTATTCAAGAGATGCCAGTTCCTAGGACAGAGAAGGAAGTCAGAGGTTTTTTAGGACGTCTGAATTACATCGCTAGATTCATATCTCATTTGACTGCTACCTGTGAGCCAATCTTCAAGCTACTGAAGAAAGATCAGGTAGTGCGTTGGAACGATGAATGTCAGGCTGCCTTCGACAGAATCAAAGAGTATCTCCAAGAACCACCTATCCTTATGCCACCGGTTGAAGGGAGACCTCTGATATTATACCTGACAGTGCTGGACAACTCAATGGGGTGTGTGCTGGGGCAGCATGACGAGTCTGGCCGAAAAGAGCATGCCATTTATTACCTTAGCAAAAAGTTTACCGACTGTGAGACCCGATACTCACTGCTTGAGAAAACTTGCTGCGCTTTGGTATGGGCTGCTCGCCGGCTGAGACAGTATATGCTGACTCACACTACCTTGTTGATCTCAAAGATGGATCCTATAAAGTACATATTCGAAAAGCCTGCTCTGTCTGGGAGAATTGCAAGATGGCAAATGATCTTGACGGAATACGACATTCAGTACACAACCCAGAAAGCCATCAAGGGAAGTGTATTGGCAGACCACTTAGCTCATCAAGCTGTAGACGACTACCAATCAATGAACTTCGAGTTTCCGGATGAAAGCATCATGATTGTGACTGATTGTGAAGTACCTGGACCGGATGAAGGACCTGAACCAGGATCCCGATGGTCTATGCACTTTGACGGAGCTTCCAATGCTTTGGGAAATGGTATCGGCGCCATCATCATATCTCCACAAGGTACTCATACTCCACTCACTGCCCGGCTGTGTTTCAACTGTACCAACAACATGGCGGAGTATGAGGCATGCATCATGGGTCTTCAAGCTGCGATCGACCTAAGGATCAAATTTCTAAGTGTCTTCGGAGATTCCGCTCTTGTGATCAATCAGATCAAAGGAGAGTGGGATACGAAACATCCAAACTTGATTCCTTACAGAGAATGTGTGTTGACCCTGATTCCCCACTTCACAGAGATAACCTTTGAGCACTTTCCAAGAGAAGAGAATCAGTTAGCGGACGCGTTAGCTACAATGTCTTCAATGTTCAAGGTTAAATGGGATAATGAAGCTCCCCGGATCATCATCTGGAAACTGGACGAACCGGCATACTGTTGTGATCTCGAAACTGAATTGGTGACTGAGAAACCTTGGCACCACGAAGTGAAGAGATATCTGGAAGCTCAGGAATACCCTGAAGGTGCCTCTGTCAACGATAAGAAATTCCTGAGGAGGTTCGCAGCCAAGTTCTTCCTAAGCAACGGCATCTTGTACAAAAGAAACCATGATTCGACTTTACTGCGTTGTGTGAACAAGACTGAAGCGGAAAGAATCATGGAGGACCTACATGAAGGGACCTTTGGTACGCATTCCAGTGGACATACTATGGCTAAGAAAATCCTACGGGCAGGATATTATTGGTCCACAATGGAAGCTGATTGTTACCAACATTCCAGGACATGCCACAAGTGCCAGATCTATGCAGACAAGGTGCATGTTCCTCCGGTTCCCCTGAATGTTTTGACTGCGCCTTGGCCGTTTGCAATGTGGGGCATAGACATGATCGGCGAGATCAAACCTACGGCATCCAATGGACATCGCTTCATCCTAGTGGCGATCGACTATTTTACAAAGTGGGTTGAGGCAGCATCCTATGCTACGGTAACCAAGACTGTTGTGGCACGGTTCATACGGCACAACCTGATTTGTCGATACGGCGTCCCTGAGCGGATTATTACGGACAACGGTACCAATCTGAACAATAAGATGATCGCTGAGCTCTGCGAACAGTTCAAGATACAGCACCACAATTCTTCTCCTTACAGACCGAAGATGAATGGGGCTGTAGAAGCAGCAAATAAGAACATCAAAAAGATCGTGCAAAAAATGACAGTAACTTACAAAGATTGGCACGAGATGTTACCGTTCGCTCTGCATGGGTACCGTACCTCAGCAAGGACGTCAACCGGGGCAACTCCCTTCTCTCTGGTTTATGGCATGGAAGCAGTCTTGCCGATCGAAGTGCAAATTCCCTCTCTCCGGATAATGAAGGATGCAAATCTGAATGAAGATGATTGGATCCAGACTCGACTTGACCAACTCAATCTCATTGACGAAAAGAGACTTGCTGCTATCTGCCATGGTCAGACGTATCAGAAACGGATGATCAGGGCATTTAACAAAAAGGTCAGACCTCAGGAATATCAAGTCGGGGATCTGGTAATCAAGAGAATCATCCTTCCTCAGAGTGATCCAAGGGGCAAATGGACCCCTACATACGAAGGGCCATTTGTGGTTAAGCATGTGTTCTCAGGAGGAGCAATGATTTTAACCAATATGGATGGTGACGACCTTCCTCACCCCGCCAATGCAGACATAGTTAAAAAATACTACGCATGAAAAAAGACCCGCTAGGCTGACATGCCTAGGCAAAAATTAGGGCTTCCCGTCGAACCAAAAGGGTTCGGGCAAAATGAAGGGATGAAAATAAAAAAAATCTGTACACCCGGCAAGTCGAAAACCTGAAAAGGCGGCTTGGGCAAAAATGGGTATCCCGGTGGACTGAAAACCCGAAAGGGCGGTCCAGGCAAAAATTAGGGATAAAGCGTAATACTATGTCTCATTGGATCACTTTGCATCCAGAATCCGGTATCGGCATCAAGTTCAGACGGCATCGATCAGTCAGCTTCACCTTCAACCAAGGTCATCAAGTGATGAGACGCTCGGAGTTATAAAGGCAATAGCAGAGTTGAAACCCAGTGGATCATTCATCTTTCACACAGCTGTTTTATTTTCTTTTGTACAAACTTGTATAAACTCTTTGATCGGCGACATACCTCTTACTAGGACGTCAGCCTCTTGTACACAAAACGCCTATTCAGGCCATTCAAAAATCAATACAAATATATTTTCAGTTAAACGTGCCAAGTGTTTTTCTTTTTCTGTTTTGTTTTGCGAAGAACGTCCAAGGTTCAATTTGTGATGTATGCATTGCCAATAATTTGCTAACTCATAAATATTTGCATACGAAACAAAGGAATTAATTGCAGGTGACACTAGAAACAGGGGCAATAAAGAGTTGTCTGAGCAGTCTAATTGTTCTATCCTCTAAAGGTACCAAGGTAGGTTCAGCTAAAGAACATGGCCAAGTGTATCTTAACTCCCCAGAGAGTGGTTCAGCAAGTCAATACATTCTTCTCCAAGCAAATCATCAAATATCAAGGAAAGTGAGTATCCTCCAGCCGATCTCAAACATTCCCCAGCAGCAATACATATATTCTTAACAAACATCCCCGGCAGTCTTGGTCTAAAGATTGTTCCCCGGCGGCATACCAACATTCAAAGGAATCATTTCCCCAGCATATCAAACCTCCCCCAGAAGAGTCCAATCCGGTTTCCCCAGGAAGGATGGAGTCCATATCCCCAAGCAATAAGCTTATCCCCAGTATATTCTGGAAGCTTATCCCCTCGCAGAGCACGAATGCGTCTCCCGGCTTTATTCAAAGAGTTATTTCCTCAACAGGATATAACTGGGTTATCCTCAGCCAAAAGCCACGAAAAGAGCGTCGTCGACAGAGTCTTCTTATCCCCAGCGAAGTCCATTAATACTTCCAACAACAAGGATATCCTCAGCAGAGTATTATCAACAAATCAGCAAAGCATCTCTATCCCCACAGAGTACCGCTTCCCAGCATGGTCGCTAGAGTATCTTTTCTCCCCGCAGACTCTTCATTTGCCAAGTTTATTCCTCAACGGAGTTATCTTCTCCTACCGGTATTCTTGCAGTTATCATCCCCAGCGGAAGCAAAATCTATTCTTCAACGTCAGCCCAGGATACAACTTCCCGGCACCCGTCAAGGATTCACTTTCCTAGACGAAAACATACATAAAACTTCACATACATCATCATAGCATGCATAACGCACTGCATCATACAAGTCTCCTTTATGTTGAGAACATCATTGCTTGATCCATATCATGCATTGCATATGACTGACTTTTACCTTTCAGGAAAGATGCAGTTTAAATTCTCAATCACATTTCAAGACTTTGTCCGATTCAGTTAAATTGACCCTAAGATTTTCCTGATGCTTATCCAGTCAAAGGCCTTCTCTGGTTCAGTCAGATCGACCCTAAGATCTCCCTGATGCTTATCCAGTTGAAGATAGTTCAAGACCTAGACCGGTTCAGTTAAATCGACCCTAAGATTTTCCTGATGCTTATCCAGTCAAAGGCCTTCTCTGGTTCAGTCAGATCGACCCTAAGATCTCCCTGATGCTTATCCAGTTGAAGATAGTTCAAGACCTTGTCTGGTTCAGTTAAATCGACCCTAAGATTTTCCTGATGCTTATCCAGTCAAAGGCCTTCTCTTGGTTCAGTCAGATCGACCCTAAGATCTCCCTGATGCTTATCCAGTTGAAGATGTTTCAAGACCTAGACCGGTTCAGTTAAATCGACCCTAAGATTTTCCTGATGCTTATCCAGTCAAAGGCCTTCTCTGGTTCAGTCAGATCGACCCTAAGATCTCCCTGATGCTTATCCAGTTGAAGATAGTTCAAGACCTTGTCTAGTTCAGTTAAATCGACCCTAAGATTTTCCTGATGCTTATCCAGTCAAAGGCCTTCTCTTGGTTCAGTCAGATCGACCCTAAGATCTCCCTGATGCTTATCCAGTTGAAGATGTTTCAAGACCTAGACCGGTTCGGTTAAATCGACCCTAAAATTTTCCTGATTCTTACCCAGTCCAAGGCCTTCTCTGGTTCAGTCAGATCGACCCTAAGATCTCCTTGATTCTTATTCCAGTAGAAGACACCCAAGATTTTTCTCGACAAGCGTTGTTGAAGTTAAAGACACCCAAGATTTTTCTCAACGAGCGTTGTTGAAGTTAAAGTCGCCCAAGGTTCTCTTACCATTCATGCTAAGGCAGTAACCATACCTGGTTCATTCATCAGCGTTTGAAGCTCCAGACTCAGCTCCTATAACCAGTCAGGACACATCTATACCAAGCATCTAAAATCAGCTCCTGCAACGTGTCAAGTACTCATTTTCTCTTTTGCAGGTATGCAGGTTCTAGCGAAGGAATCTCTTACGCAATCAACATCCAGATGGCATCTATAAGCCCATCATCCTATCCAGCAATCTCAAAATGGCATCTATAAGCCCATTCCCGCATCACTGCTACTATGTGAGCGCAAATTTCTGGGCACTCTAGTGTCCAATCATCTTCTACCCTCGGATTACGAAAGGCACGTCCGCCAATCTGCATCCTCAGGTCTAAGAAGATTGAACAGGGGCAACTGTTGTACCCCAAAATTTTCCCTCCCATATTCTCCAAGATTTGTCAAGTCAAGGTCACAAAATTCCCCAAGGGTTGTGCAGTTCAACTGTCTCCTATACAGTCAAAACTAGGGTTTGTGTTCTGATCAAGAATTGAAAGTTTTCAAAGGCCCAATCAAGTCTCATATGCCTACAAATGTGGTCAAACATCCTCATATCAAGTTTCAAGGCATTCAGCTCAAAATTGCACAGTCAAAACCCTAAATTGCACTACAGTCAACTGTAGGGGCAAAATGGTCATTTGACAGTCAAAAGTTCAAATTTTTGGTCAACATATCATTTTGAAGCCACAAACATCATTTGATCAATGCTTGATCATGATTCTCAAAATTTGGCTCAGAAAATCATCAAGATGCAAAAGTTACTATATTTGGACAGCTGAAAAAGTCAACTGAAATTGACCAGGGCATAACTTTCACATGGATTATCAGAAAAATTCCATCCAAAGCTCATTTTGAAGAGAAAGACATTTCCTACAACTCATCTTCATACTTCAAGTCCAAGAAATGCTCTCACAAAAAGTTATCAATTTCAACATTATAGGTCATTTTCAAAAGTCAACAAAAAGGGACTTTAAGTCAAAGGCCATAACTTGAGATTGGTAAATAAAAATGACATGGGACCAAAGGCATTGGTTAAAGGACTCAAAGACCTTTCCAAAATGTCAAAGAACATGTGAAAAGCTTATAAATTGAGCAAGTTATGCCTTGTGGAAGTTGGGAAATTTTTGGGAATTTTGAAAAGTCAACAATGGTTCAAATGACCTAAAAATGCAAATGGGCCCATTTTTCTTCCAAGTTTCTTCATGCCAAGCCTATGCACGACCATTAAGCCCAAGGGGAAGTATTTTCTCAATTTTTAATTATTTATTTGAATTTATATTAATATTAATTCATTTAAATCATTTAAATATGTAGAAAATATAAGTTTAACCTAAAAAAATCTTTTTGTGCACATTCTACTCTCAAGATTTCGTGTACAATTAAATATGGCAAGTTTTGGTGTGATTGGAGCATGATTGAACCAAATTACATGTGAAAAAGATTCAAAAAAGATCTTACAAAATCAAAGATTGAAATCATTGAATGCTTTGGATTTTGTCAAGTTTTGTTGACCTAATATGTTCACTATATGATCAGAAGCACAAACCTAATTGCAAAAGACTAAAAACTGCGCAGGAAGGACATCCACAAACTTGGAATTTTATCAAAAAATAGCAATTCTGAAAACCCCTCTAGAGGTTGATTCAAGCCTCCATTCTGATCTCAATAGCTTCCTTGTGGTCTCTTGAACGCAGTCCAATCACAAACAACAACAAAAGCTCCAAGAAGTGGTAGATAGAACTCGAACTGTGTCACAAAGCTTTTGAAATCGTATATCATAATTCATCCATCTTTTTGCATTTTTATTCATGAATTCTTGTTTCTGATGAAGTTTGCAAGCTAACCATAACTTTTAATTGAAGTTTCGTGCGCTTTTGGCCAAGATGCCATGTTCGTTCCTTAGGGTTTTGCAGGGTACAAATTTAGGGCTTTTTCAATACAGCAAAATTAGCCTTTGAGACCACCATGGTTGAACTCAGCGCCTCGAGACGAAGAAGCAGCTATACTCGCGATGAATTTATGACCAATAGAATGCTAATCGCTATTTTCTTGTAGGTTATCTACAGCCACGCGTGTAAAACCGCTTCCATAGGCTTTTGTTTCAGAAAAATGGAGAAGACAACCTCGTTGTCACAACGTGATAGGCCAGTTTGAAAACTGGCGCGCTAAACCACTAACACGTTTGTTTTTGTCTTTTGTTATTTGTTCGTTAATATATATTAATTATAACTCACATGGCGTAGTGGTCAGGGAAGGCATTGGCAAGGCATAAGACCTGGGTTCGAACCCCAGGTCTGAATAATTTCATGTTATTTTTCCTTTAATGATTGTATGCAGGCATAACATTCAGGATCATCATACACGCCCAACAGTCAACCTCCACGCGTCCCAGAACATCCACGTCAAAGGCCAGGATTGAAGAACATGCTACGCCTTAGTCAAACGTGTCATACGTGATTCCAAAAGTCAACGAAATTCAAGCAAATGGGCCAAAATTCCAGGCCTGAACCTCCTAAATTGGGGCTACCCCCCCCTGGTTTGCCTTCCTTTTATTTTTCTTATATTTTATTTAAATTATTATTTTGTTTTCTTGATTGTTTAATTTAATTAATTTATTTTCACAAAAAAAACATAAAAACATTAAAATTCAGAAAAGACAAAAAAAAATTAATAAATACTTATATTATGATTATTTTCATAAATAAATGCTTGTAATTATTTAGTTTTAATTAGGTTACAAATTTAATTCTTTTTAATAACTAAAATCCAAAAAAATAGAGTTTAGGTTTAATAACTTTTTATTTTCTTTTTAATTTTTCCCTTTTTTCAGAATAATAATATTAGTTATTTATTTTCATAAATTAAAAATTGTACATAAATAATTTAGGGTTTAATTTAGGTTTTAATTTAATTCTTTCATAATAAATAAAGAAAACATTAGAATTAGGGTTTGGACATTTTACTTTAATTATAATTAATCCTTTTTCTTATTTAATCTAAAAAATACAAAAATACCAAAAAAAACATTCCTTTTAAATCTTTAATTTTAATTCCTCCTTAATTAATTCATTAACTTTAAATATTTTTGTAAAAGGGTCCAACGCCCATTGTTTTAATTTAATTGCGCATATTTACTTTATGTCGTTCATTATAATTATGTAAATCTCCCAAAGCCATGTAACTTTACTTTTCGCACTTTTGTTTACTTCGCATTATTTACTTTTCCGTCAAATCGGGTTCTGGAAATTTTGGCGATGTGGACCCGCGCCATTTGTAATAGCCTTAGATTTATTTTTCCACGAACTTTATAACTGTTAAAAAGCATGCAAGAATGAATGTCTTAATTAAAATCAAGCGTAGATCACAATGACATGACAAAAGACAAATATCAAATGAAAACGACACACAATTCGCACACACCACCCCTAGGGTACGCCTCACTGTTGCCTTTCGAAAGGTGATCGTCGAGTAGAGGACGTCTTAGTAAGTCCTCATGATCCGGGAACCTGGCATGAGGGTAGCTTCTAAGGTGTCTTCCCATTGCTCTGGTGATCACCATGTCCCTAAAACTCGAATTGACCCGAACACCTCCAACGGTGGTGCTACCTACCTCTCAATGGTGGGATGGCACTACTTTAAAGGACATTTACACAGACGAATTCCTTAGGGTAGGTAGGTTCTCAAGGATACTTGCTCCCTTCAAAAACAAACAAAAAACCTTTTCGCACTGACACATTTTCAAAAGCTTTCAAAGCAAACTTTTCAAACACTCTGACGTACGAGTCGATCTGAAATTTTTCAAAGAAACTTTTTTAAACCCACATTGAAAAGCAAACAAACAATTTTGAAAACACATTGAGCAAGTATCTAAGAGCCCATGGATAACCATGGATAGAAAGGGTGCTAACACCTTCCCTTTCTATAACCTACCTCCCGAACCGAGAGCAATCTCCTATAAGGAATTTTTTCTGTGCTTTTGTCCTTTCCATTTGGAGAAAATAAAAGACGGTGGCGACTCTTGCTTCCGCGACATTTCGCGAACCAGCGTTAAACAGTCAGTTCCAGATCCACCGATCACACCTATAATTTCCATATCATTTTTTTCATTACTTTCATGTGCAGATTCTCAAAGGAGGAACACCGTAAACCTCATATCCCAGCGCTCCAAGTGTCATCAACGCAGATCCAAAGGACAAAAAGTGTAGCACACCATACTCTGGAGTCAAGCGTGCTGCAGACAATCATGAAAGTCAAACGTGGCTTAGATTTCAGTGGGCTTGGATTGCTTCAATAAACCTCCTATTTGGCCCACACCCCCCTTGGTTTTTACTTTCTTTTTTTATTTTGTTTTGTCATTTTCTCTTATTTTTAATTGCTAACCTTTTAATTATTTTTATTATTAACAATTAACTTAATTAACGCATTTTCATAAAAAACCAAAAAAATAGAATTAACATTATTATTATTATTATTTTATTTTGTAAATAAATATTAACCAAAATAGTTTAATTAGGCAATTTTAATTCCTTTTCTTAAATAATTAAAATAAATCTAGAATTAGGTAAAAGTTAACTTTTAATTTTATTCCATTTCTTTTATTTCATAAAAACATAAAAAACAAAAAATATTTCTTTTAAATTAAATTAATTAATTAGTCATTAATTAGCTTTAATTTCATTTTAATTACAAAAAAAAGCCAAAAAATCAATTTCTTTTCTTAAAAGGGTCAACACCCTTAGACATTCCCGATTAATTTATTCGCGCGCATTTACTCTATTTGATTATTATGTAATTGCCTCCAAGAATGTAATAGTTAAATAGGTTTATCGCTTTATTTAATTTCCGTACTCATTTACTAAAAAACGGGTCTTTGTAATTTTTAGCGATGTATAGACCCGCGCCTTGTAATAGCGTAGGATTTACGTTTCCGCAATTTACTTTCCGCACCCCTTAACTGTTAACTTGCATGAAAGAATGTATGTAAATAAAAACAACTCGTAGCTCACCCATAACATGTACAAAAACATTAACTGAATACAACACACAATGCACACACCACTTCTAGGGTACGCCTCACTCGTTGCCTTCGAAACGTGGTTGTCAAGTATAGGACGTCTTAGCGGTCCTTATGTCTATGATCCAGTTGCCTCGAAACAGTTGCCTCGGAACAGTTGCCTCGAAACAGTTGCCTCGGAATAGTTGCCTCGAAACGGTTGCCTCAGATTAAAAAAGGATCAAGGACATAAGGGTAGCTTCTAAGGTGTCCTATTGTTGCTTCGATGACCACACTGTCCCTAAAATCGAATTGACCCGAACACCTCCAACGATGGTGCTACCTACCTCTCAATGGTGGGATAGCACTATCTAAAGGACACTTACACAGCTTAATTCCTTAGGGTGGGTAGAAGACTCATGGATACTTGCTCTTTTAAAAAACAAACAAAATACTTTTCACACCTTACACTTTCAAAAGTTTTCAAAACAAATTTTTCAAACACTCTTGAGGACAGATACAAGAGTTATTCAGAAATCTTTCAAAGAAACTTTTTCAAACCCACTCACATTTGAAAAGCAAACAAATCATTTTGAAAACATAAGAGCAAGTACCTAAGAGCCCATGGATAACCATGGATAGAAAGGGTGCTAACACCTTCCCTTTCTATAAATCTACCTCCCGAACCGAGAAACATTCTCATAAGGAATTTTGCTGTGCTTTTGTCCTTTCCATGTTGGAGAAAATAAAAGACGGTGGCGACTCTTGCTTCCGCGACATTTCGCGAAACAGCGTTAAACAGTCAGTTCTAAATCCACCGATCACACTTCCCATGAGTTCAACCATATAATTTATGTAAACTAAAAGTAAAAGATCAAAGCTAGTTTTACTTGCCCTAATTTGAAACCTAATTTTTACAGGAATTTCAAATCCAAAATTCTCTATGCACAGCTAATATAAACAAAAATTATAAACATGGTAAGCTTTAGTGAAAGGATATCTACATTTTGTTTTCAACAATCAGGACTAAATGATGCTTGTATGAAGAGATAGAAGTTTGAGTTTTTACCTCTTTCAGTTGAGATCGTGAATGGGGTTTGGGAAAGTTTTGAGAAGGCCTGAGGATCTGTTTAGCTTGCCTGGACCTCCCTGAGTGTATTCCAATCCTTACTTTGTCTTGAAAGTCCTTGAATATCCCTACTAAAGTTAACTTGCAAGCTCGATGTTTCAAAATGGTGGATGGAGGAGGAGGAGTTACAGTGAGGGAACATGGGTCTGGATCACTTAGGTGTGATGTATATTAAGTGTTTAGGTGGTTAAAACTCAAAACGCACGAGTGGATTTAGAGATGGATGATTAAGGTTCAAAACTGTCAAGCTATGGCAGATTTTCAATGGCAAAGTTTTTGAGAGTGTTTTTTAGTCTTAGCATTCGTGTGTTGGGTTGCAATACACTTGTGTATAAGTATGGAAGAGGTTAGACATCAAGCTTTCTCAAGATTTCTGAGCTATAGCATTTTGGCTCTATTACTTGCTTTTGAAGAAAAGTGAGGAGACAAGTCCCTAAGTGTTGTACAAGCATGGTCTGAGTTGGTAGAGGCTTTAGGCAAGTTGCTTTTGGTTTTGACTTTGTTTGTGTGCAGAGAAAACAATTGAGAGGTTCAAGAAGTGGAAAATTGCAAAAGTTATGCTTTATCAAAATGGAAATGGCACCTTTGTGCCATAAATGGAATTATAGCTTGGATAAAGGCTCTAATGCTTGGATTAAAGCTCTATCAGCTGTGAAAACATTTAATTATAGATTGAGAGCTTGCAAAGTAAAGATTATGCAGCCTAGGCTTGGATTTGAATTTTTGTTCATCATGAAATGGCTTGAAATCAAAGTGATAAATTGCTAACTTCATCTCTTCGATTCTCCTTACTCAAGAATGATCTCAAGGAGTTCTTGGACATTTTGAAAAGTTTGCAATGTTCTCTACAACCCATCTTTGAATTGCTTTTGAAAATTCCCTTTGGAACTATGTGAAAAATTGCCATGAAGTTAGGTCAAAAATCTGCCTAACTAGGGCAAAATTTCACTAAGTTATTTTAGTTCATGAGCATGTATTCACAAAATTATATCTTGAGATCCAAGCATTTTTAGGAGAAATTGTGTGAAGAAAAGTTGTATATTTCATGGATATCTACAACTTTCATGATGGAAGTTTCCTTTGAATCATCTTGCATCATGGTGATAATTTGGCTCAAAGTTGAGAAGAAAAAAAGAAATTTTCTATACTTAGAAAATTTTCTAAGTTAAAATTTTCAACTTTTCAAAACAAAAACTTAAACCCTTGATTTCTTGATGAACAGATTTCTCATTTTGACATGTTTTGATGAATTATGATCTTTGGCACTTGATTTTGACCAAAAAGTCAAAGTTTGACTTTCCACTATACAGTTGACTTTTGACCAGTTGACTGAAAAATTCATCTGTCAATCCAATGGATTTGTAATGTTTTGAATCATGTTATTAGGTCAAAATTATGCAATTGAACTATTGAAATCATGCTTCAAACCAATTGATCATTTTCTAGGTCAAAAATCAGAAATTGCCCCTTCTTAGTCAAAACCCTAATTTTGACCATTTTGCCCCTTTTGATGATTTGATCAAATTTATTGAGGAATTATGGTCCAAACTTGATCAAATGATACATATGAGTCTAAGATATTGATGTGGATCAAAAATTATGAAGTTTGATTGTAAATTGGTCATGGTTGACTTTTTCCCCAATACAACTGATTTTTAGGTCAATTGTTCAATTGACTCATCAAAAGTGTGATCCAAGGCTTGAAACTTGACATGAATAATCTTGGGGGTCCATAATTGTCCTTGTAAGTCATATGAAGCATTGATAGTCCAAAAATCCTTGTTCAAACTCAAACCCTAAATTTGGTCATCAGTGCATGAGGAGGTGTCTTGAGCTGGTCTAACCCTAATGCAGTCTTGAGTCCAAATGATCTTGTGAGGAAATTTTTGATAAGTGAGAGGGAAAATTTTATGGTACAACAGCTGCCCCTGTTCAATATTCTTAAACCTGAAGAGTTAGACTGGCGAATTTTGCCATTCGTGACTCGAAGGTGGAAGATGATTGGACACTAGAGTGCCCATAAATTTGAACTCGATGATGTGATGATAGAAGGAATGGGCTTACAGATGCCATTTGGAGAGGTGATCGAAAGTTGTAGATATGTGCTTAAAGATGCCATCAAAGGTGATTGTTGAATTGTAATTTGTAAGCTGAAACAATGAGTGTTAGAATGGCGTCCGTGTCTAGAGCATATCTGAACTTTATCAAAAGTTGAAATCTGAATGAGTATCAGGATGGCATCCGTGTCTGGAGCGTATCCAAACTGTATCTGAGATTTGAGTATCAGAATAGCATCCGTGTCTGGAGCGTATCTGAGCTGTATCTGAAAGTTGAATCTGAATGAGTATCAGAATGGCGTCCGTATCTGGAGCGTATCCAAACTATATCTGAAAGCTAGTTTTGAATGAGTATCAAAATGGCTTCCTTGTCTGGAGCGTATCTAAACTGTATCAAAAGTTGAAATCTGAATGAGTATCATGATGGAATCCGTGTCTGGAGCGTATCCGAACTGTATCAGGTTTTGAATATTGTTAATGGTAGATGTTAATCTTTTCCTGAAAAGAGTAAAATGTCAGTTAAAATGCAAAGTCATGTTGTATGAAATGTATGATGTGATGCATTTTCTTTATCAATGTTTATGATATAAGGATGCAATGTATGCGTATGTGAGCTGATTTGCTGTATTGTAGTTGGATTGGGGAAAATAAATCCCTGACTGCTGTTGAGGATATATAAGTCTTCATGTCTTGAAGTTGAAGTATTGATGAATTTCTGCTGAGAGAAATAAACTCTGTTGTAAGGGCAATGCCATGTACTGCTTGTAAAATCCTATTGGGGAATCTTGAGAAATTTGACGATTTCTACCGGGCAATAATTTGAAATTTTGTTCCGCTGGGGATTTAAATGACGTACTGCAGGGGATTACTTATGGAATAGCCTAGAGATATTTTCCTATCCTTTCAACCTATCAAAAATTGCCTCTTTTCATTTTGTTTATTTGTAAACAGTAATTATGTTCAAATGCATATGCTCAACAATGAATCATTGGATGTTTTTGTAAACAAAACAAGCGTAAATAAAAGACAAATAGTTTTTGCACTTTCAAAGGAATATTTTATATTGACTTTGAATAAATATTGTTTGTACAAGGAGACAAACATTCTAGTAAGAAAATACTGTCGTAAAAGAGAAAAATTTGATACAAAGGAAACATAGCTATGTGTAATAATCCCATGGGGTTTCCATTCTGCTATATCCTTCATATCTCTGAGCATCTTGTCTATTTGTTGCCTCGTTCAAAGATGATTGAATTAATCAAAACCTCTGAGTTTGTCAGTGGAAGCTGAAGGTTGTCCGTAAAGTGATCCAATGGGACATAGTCATACGCTTTAATTCCTTAACTTTTGCCTTGACCGCCCTTTCGGGTTTTCAGTCCATCGGGAAACCCTTTTTTGCCCAAGTCGCCCTTTCGAGTTTTCAACTTGCCAGGTGTACAAAATTTTTGTTTTATACCTAATTTTTGCTCGAACCTTTTGGTTCGCCGGGATGCCCTTATTTTGCCTAGGTGTGTCAACCTAGCGGGTCTCTTATGAGTAGTATCTTTTGACTATGTCCGCGTTCGCAGGGTGTGGCAGGTCGTCACCATCCATGGTGGTAAAGATCATTGCACCACCAGAGAAAATGTTTTTGATTACAAATGGCCCTTCATAGGTAGGAGTCTATTTGCCCCTGGGATCACCTTGCGGCAAGATGATGCGTTTGATTACTAGATCCCCAACTTGATACACTTGGCGTCTGACTTTCTTGTTGAAAGCCTTGATCATCCGTTTTTGATACATTTGACCATGGCAAATAGAAGTAAGTCTCTTTTCATCAATCAAGTTCAGTTGATCAAGTCGAGTTTGAATCCAGTCATCTTCGTCTAGCCTTACATCCTCCATAATCCTCAGAGAGGGGATCTGAACCTCGATAGGCAAGACAGCCTCCATGTCATAAACTAAAGAATAGGGTGTTTCCCCGGTTTATGTGCGAGCCGTGGTATGATATTCGTGGAGAGAGAATGGTAACATCTCATGCCAGTCTTTGTATGTGACTGTCATTTTCTGTATGATCTTTTTAATGTTTTTATTTGCAGCTTCGTCAACACCATTCATCTTTGGCTGATAGGGGGAAGAATTGTGATGCTGAATCTTGAATTGCTTGCACAATATGGTGATCATAGTGTTGTTGAGATTTGTACCATTGTCAGTGATGATCCTTTCTGGGATACCGTACCGATAGATGAGATTTTGCTTGATGAAGCGGGCAACAACGTTCTTGGTAATGGAGGCGAAGGAGTCTGCTTCAACCCACTTTGTTAAATATTCAATGGCCACTAGGATGAAGCGGTGTCCATTGGAGGTTGTCGGCTTGATTTCCCCAATCATATCAATCCCCCACATAACAAAGGGCCAAGGAGTTGTTAAGACATTCAGAGGAACCAGAGGTACATGCACCATGTCAGCATAAATTTGACACTTATGGCAGTTTCGAGAGTGTTGATAGCAATCTGCTTCCATGGTAGACCAGTAATAGCCTGCCCGTAGGATTTTCTTTGCCATCATATGCCCGCTGGAATGGGTACCAAAAGTGCCTTAGTGCAATTCAGCCATGATCCTTTCAGCTTTAACCTTATCTACACACCAAAGTAACACAGACTCATGATTGCATTTATACAGGATGTCGTTACTAAGGAATAACTTAGTAGAGAATCTCCTTAAGAACTTTTTATCATTGATTGAAACTCCTTCTGGATATTCTTGAGCCTCGAGATACCTCCTGACTTCGTGAAACCAAGGTTGGTCCACTACTTCTTCAGTATTAATCTCGTGATAGTGCGTTGGTTCATCCATTAGTTCGATGGTGATTTGGGGAGCCTCACTATCCCAATTAAGTTTAAACATAGATGACATTGTGGCTAGCGCGTCTGCTAGCTAATTTTCTTCTCGCGGGAAATGCTCGAAGGTAATGTTCTCAAATGTGGTAGCAATGTCAAAACATGTTCTTTGTAAGAGATAAGGTTTGTGTGTTTGGTGTCCCATTCCCCCTTGAGCTGGCTGATAACCAAAGCTGAGTCTCCGAATACATCCAAGGATTTGATCCCCAAGTCTATGGCAACCTTGAGACCAAAGATGCACGCTTCGTATTCCGCCATGTTGTTTGTACAGTTGAAGAAAAGTCTGGCAGTAAAGGGAGTATGACACCCTTCCGGAGATATGAGTACAACACCAAATACCATTTCCGAGTGCATTGGAGGCTCCATCAAAGAACAGGGTCCATCGGGATCCTTGTTCAGGTCCGTCATATGGCCTGAATTCTTCACAGTTGTCTAATGTCATGATGTCTTCATCTGGAAATTCGAACTTCATGGACAGGTAGTCTTCTACAGCTTGGTGAGCAAGGTGATCGGCTAATACACTGCCCTTTATAGCTTTCTGAGTAGTATACTGTATGTCGTACTCTGTCAGGATCATCTGCCATCTCGCTATTCTCCCAGAAAGAGCAGGCTTCTCGAAGATGTACTTTATCAGATCCATTTTAGATATCGGCAAGGTAGTATGAGTCAGCATATACTGTCTTAGCCGGAGAGCAGCCCATGCTAGAGCACATCAAGTTTTCTCGAGCAGTGAATATCTGGTTTCACAGTCGGTAAACTTTTTGCTCAGGTAGTAAATAACGTGCTCTTTTCGGCCAGACTCGTCATGCTGCCCCAATACACACCCTATTGAGTTTTCTAAAACAGTCAGATACATGATCAATGGTCTTCCCTCGACTGGTGGCATCAAAAGAGGAGGTTCTTGCAAGTATTCTTTGATTTTGTCAAAAGCAACTTGGCATTCATCATTCCACTTGAATACTTGATCTTTCTTCAACAATTTAAAGATTGGTATACAAGTAGCTATCAAGTGAGAGATGAATCTGGAAATATAGTTCAAACTCCCCAAGAATCCTATGACTTCCTTTTCAGTACGAGGAGCAGGCATCTCTTGTATTTCTTTAACTTTGGCAGGATCGACCTCGATACCCTTGTTGGTGACGATAAAGCCTAGGAGTTTTCCAGACTGTACCCCAAATTTGCATTTGTTTAGATTCAACCTCAGCTTGTACTTCTTCAGTCTCTCAAACAGTTTTTGTAAGTGATCAAGATGCTCTTCTTCTGTTTGAGATCTGGCTATCATATCGTCCACGTAGACCTCTATTTCGTGATGTATCATATCGTGAAATAGAGCTACCATGGCATGTTGATAGGTTTCCCCAGCGTTCTTTAGTCCGAATGGCATCACCTTGTAACAAAATGTGCCCCACTGTGTGACAAATCTTGTTTTCTCCATGTCCTCAGGCGTCATTTTGATTTGGTTGTAACCTGAGAATCCGTCCATGAAGGAAAACACTTTGTATTGTGTCGTATTGTCAACTAGTATATCAATGTGGGGGAGTGGAAAGTCATCCTTAGGGCTTGCCCTATTCAAATCTCGATAGTTCACACACATTCGCACTTTGCCTTCCTTTTTGGGCACGGGAACAACATTGGAAACCCATTGAGGGTAAGAGGTGACAACCAATAATCCAGGGTTGAATTGCTTTATGACCTCTGCTTTAATCTTTTTTGACATATCTGGCCTTATGCGGCGAACTTTTTGCTTTACTGGCGGACAATCCTCTCTTGTAGGCAGACAATGTACCACAATATCTTCATCAAGTCCTTGCATATCTTCATACGACTAGGAAAAGACTTCGACATAATCATGCAACAACTAAATCAGACGCTTCTTGATACTGGGTTCTATATTGGTACCCATCTTGACCTCTTTTTTGTCTTCTTTGGTACCTAGGTTTATTGTATCCACGGGTTCCTCGTGAGGCTGAATGGTTCTCTCTTCTTGTTGTAGCAGTCTGGAAAGTTCCCCTGGTACTTCACAATCTTCCTCACCTTCATCTTCGACTTGGTAGATTAGATTCTCAGAGTCGAGAAAGGCCATATAAGTATCGTTATCCATGGGATCCCGAATGGATGTATACCTGCATTGTAAGTGTGGGTGTGCGTAAGGGTATAACTATCTTTGAAAGAAAGTAAAATTGTAAAAGAAAAACAATGAGCACAAAAGTTTGAATGCGAAAATGTCCATGATTCATTGATGTCATATGAAAAATGAGATAAAAACCCTTACAAATGGACCATTGTGCCTCGGGTAAGACACAAGGTTTTAAGAGTGCGAATTGTTTTGAATATTACAGATCCAACAAAATGTAAAGACAAATTATTGAGGGATGAAAGTGATCGGGATGAAGTCTCTAGCCTCCTAATTGTTGAGCCCTCCATTGACAGTCGGGAAGATCCATTCCTCCAGATTGCAGCCATCTTCACCATCTTCTACCGCGTTGACCTCACGGTTGCTGATCTTCAAGGGTGGCCCTCTAGCACGGGCACGACATACAACCTTTTGAGCACTTGAAGTGAAACCTAGGCCAAACTTGTCAGACTTATATGGGATATCTGGGAGTTGTCCCCAGATAATGCATCCTCCTTCTTCTACTACTACTTTGGCATCTTTTAGTGACGACATCCGGAGTGGAGGCCTGGTAATCTTGGGAACAGCCTTAGTCACTGCCACCTCTTGAGGGACCTCTTCAAAGTGTTGAAATGGAGTTTCAATGAATTCGTCGTCACATTCCACATATATGAAGGAATTGAGATGGATGATCATGTATTCTTCCTCTCCATGGATGGTGATAATCTTCTCTTGAAAGTTTATCACATAAAAAGTTGAATTAAAAGTTTGGGTTCCAACCTTTATGGGAATGTCTACCTACCCATGTACCATTGTTGTACCCCAAAATTTTCCCTCCCATATTTCTCAATACATTTCAAGTAAGGCCTTCCAATTGCCCAAGGAAGTCCAAGAGTTGACCAGACAAACTTTATCCTAAAGGCAGTCTACCTCAAATTAGGGTTTCATTTTGCATCAAGATGTTTGAGTCCAAAGGGTCCCAAATGCTCACCATTGTCCTAATATGTTCTCAAGATCATCCATGTCAAGTTTCAAGCCTTGGAGACGAAGTTTGCTCAATCAATTGCTCAAAGGCCTAAAAATCGACTGTGCTAGGGCAAAAGTCAACTATGGCCCACATACAGTCAAACTTCAATATTTTTGGTCAACATACTTATTTTGAAGTATTATTCATCATTTGATCAAGTGTTGATCATGATTCCTCAAGGATTGCTCACAATTCATCAAAACCCAAAAGTTGCTAAATTAGGGTTTTGTAGGAAAAGTCAACTCAACTTTGACAAAGCATAACTTTCTCATACTTTATCATGAATGACTCATACAAAGCTCATTTTTAATAGGATGTAATTCCTTACAATTCATCTTCATCTCCCAAGTTCAAAATATGCACTCACAAGAAGATATAAATTTGGACATTATAGGTCATTTTGAAAAGTCAACAAAAACACCTTTTGGGTCAAAGCTTCTTACATGAACATGGAAGATCCAATTGAGATGAAACTAAAGAGGTTGCTTAGGGGACATCCTAAGCTTTCTAAAAAGTCCAAGAACACTCTCATAAGTTTAAAATTGAGAGAGATATGCATTGTCAAAGTTGGACAATTTTTGAAAAAAATGCATGAAGCAAATATTGACCAAACTTGGATTTTTTCCCCAAATGGGCCTATCTTTTCAAGTTTGAAACTCATTCCTAACTTGTTCCACGACCTCTAAGCCCACCCATACATTATTCTACTATTTATGCTATTTATTTTGATATTTTATTCATTAAAATTCATAATTAAATAAATAAATAATAGAAATAATGTAAATTTTGATGTGAATCCATTTTGGGCAAGTTTTATGCTGGTTTATGTCAATTGATTTCATGCAATAACCATTCAAATATGTCCAGGTTCATCCACATGTGAAAATGGCATAAAATCATTAAATATGGCATTTTTTTCAAATCTTGATCATGGTCTTAAAATACAACATTATGAGGGAGATTCTTTCCATGCTTTCTTGTCTCCTCATTATCCTCTATAAATATAGATCCATACAAGCTTGAAAGGCACGAAATTCCTCTCTAAAAAGCTCTCCAAAAGCTCTTCAAAAAGCTCTCCAAAAGCTCTTCAAAAAGCTCTCAAGAAATCAAAGAATTGGTGCAAGTCATATCTCGAGGTTCCGGTCCCTCTCAATTGACATAAAGCCTCAAACCATCCCCTTGAAGTCCTCGGGAGTCTTACAAGGCCCAAGAGCAATCCATCTGTTGTACCCAAAAATTTTCCCTCTCAATTATCAAGGCTTTTCTCACAAGGATTCTCAAGGTTCAAGCTTGCACAAGTACTTTGGAATTTTCCAGTACCAAAATTAAAAGGAAACTGTCAAAAAGGGAGAAAACAGATAAAAATAATATTTTGACAAATTTGAAGGAAAATAGGTCTCCTTCGATCCAGCACCCTTCGACTGACTCTAAGCCTCCTTCAAATGCAAGTTTAGGTACATCCTTCGTTTGGATTTGAAATCTCCTTCGAATGCAACTTGGATTACATCCTTCATTTTGAACTGAAAGCCTCTTTTGAATGCCAGTTTAGGTACATCCTTCGTTTGGATTTGAAACCTCTTTCGAATGCAACTTAGGTACATCCTTCGTTTGGATTTGAAACCTCCTTCGATTCAGCCTTTTGATTGGACAAGTGTGCTGCCTACATGGTTGCAATCAAAGGCCATGACATGTTGACCACACATGCCCCCTGTAAGGAAAACTTTTCGATTCACCAAGCGTGCTGCCTGCAAAGCCTACTTCGATTTGGACAAGTTTGCTGCCTGCATGCTTGCTTCGTTTGGACAAGTTTCGATGGGACAAAGTAACCATCTATACGCATCCTTCAAATCCACTTGCACCAAGGGCCTCTTGCATACTTTGCTTCATACAAGCTTCGTTTGATCCAAGAAGTATCTTCATACAAGATGTGACTAAGTTCTTGCTTCCCTTGAAAAAAAAAAGCGCCCTTCAACTCAAAAGCCAGGAACTTCCCTCACGCTAAAAGGCAATGACTCCCTTTTTGTTTGTTTCGATCCACATACTTCGATTGGGCAACATTGCTTCCTTCGAACACGGGCTTTCGGTTGGGCAATATGTTTGTTTCGATCCACATGCTTCGATCGGGCAATATGCTTCTTTCGAGCATGAGCTTTCGATTTAGCAATTTGTTTTCTTCGATACAAGCTTCGACTGGGCATTAGCTTGTTTCGACCACAAGCTTCGAATTAGGCAAAGGCTTCCTTCGAACAGGTGTGCTTCGATCTCACTCTTGCATTCGACTCAAGACCAAATCTCATTTTCCAGGCTATGTTGCGTCCAAATCTTTACATAATCAGAAGTTTGTACAAGGGTTTTAAACTTTGTCTTTTAGATACTACTATTATTGGTTAAAGGCTACATGCTCTTTCCTTTCATAGAGAGTACTTTAGTCACAAAATCAGCTTTCAACCTGATTTTGGTCTGAGCACAAGCAATGTCAGAAGCATAAGTCACATCTTTTGCACCCCAACTGCCAAGAGGCCCCCCACATGTACTTTCACGTTACATTATTTTATCATTTATTTGCAAGGCTGGCTTTGGACAACATGTCCATTCTTTCTCTATAAATAGAGGAATTTTTACAAAGCTAGGGGAGGATCTTTTGGACCAGAGGAACGAATCTCCTAAATTTTCTCAAACACAACAAAACTCTCAAGTTCATCAACACTTGAGAAATCAAAACCCAGAATCCCAAACACTCACCTCTTTCGATTCTGAAGAACACCCCACACATAGAAGTTTGTTCGAACTCAAAGACAACCTTTTGTGACAACTCTTCGAACCAAAAGCAAACCCCTTGTGACTACTCTTCGAATTCCAGAAATGTCCAGGTAGCAGTTCAAGTTCGAATCCCACATCCATTCAAGGCCTGAAGCAAGGTAAGTCACTCTTACCCTTGAACCTTTCGTTTCATGGCATAGTATGTGAATAATCTTCCCTTTCATTTCAAAACATGTACATAACACTTTGGTTCTTTTCGTTTCCACCTACTTAATATGTTTTCAGATCTAACCCCTTTCATTTTGCTGCTTGTTTACTTAAATATGCATTAATTATTAACTGATTGTAAGGCAATACTAGCATGGCCTTATGCCATGTTGCTGTTCAAAAAGTTCAAACGAAAGAAACAGGAGACAGGAGTATGAAACGAAGCCTTTGGTTTCCACACTGACTTCCAGGCCCAGCCAGAGACACGCTCACACTGATTTCACTGGCCCAATCGAAGAAGGCAACAAGGCAGAAAGGCCCGGCCAGAGGCACACTTGCACTAAGTCTAGGCTCAGACGAAAGGCACTCCCATGCTGGTGCCAGCCTCCAATCGAAGTACATGACCTGACTGGTGCCAAAGCCCAATCGAAGGCCATGACCTCACTGGTGCGAACTCCCAATCGAAGGAAGCCTAGAAATGAAAATCGAAGGGTGCTCCTTCCTGAATCGAAGGATCTCTTTTTTTTTACTTCTTTTTATCTTATTTTTTCCTTTACATTTCTATGCACTTCAATATGGTTGTAATAGTGTAGGATTTATTTTTTGCACTTTTTATTACTTTTGTACAAATTCTAGTAACTAGGTGTGTATGGAAAGATAAAACCAACAAGTAGACAACCTCTAATCAAAGACAAAATGCATGCAAATCAAACACACTATTCACACATGCACCCTTAGGGTAATCTCGCTTGTTGCCTCGGAAAATGCAATCATGTCCCTCGAGTATGAGACACTCTAGCAAATGTCCCTTCAATAAACAAAGATCGTTAGTCCCTCGATGACCCTCGATGTTGCCTTCGATAAAATGATATCGTCCCTTACAAAATTGCTAGAGCGTCTCACAAGTTGCCTTCAATGATTGCACACGATGACCCGCGCCTGTCCCGTTAACATCCTAGCACAAGGTTGTTCACCAAATACAATGGTGAAGCAACACTGTTAAAAGGGTTAAAAACATAAGAAAGATCTTTGAGTAAAATAGGGTAGATAACTCTTAGTTGCTTGATCAAACTTGCAAAACATCCTTGCCATTTTTCAAACACACTTCACAACACAACTTCAAAAACAACTTCAAAAACAATTTTAAAACAACTTTCAAAATATTGAATTATCTTTTCAAAAAGACACACACCTTTGTATATATTCAAACAAGAATCATTACAAAGGTTGCCTAGACAAGGCATCTTTTTCAAAACATTTTCAAAACCACACACACAAAGCACCATTTCAAACAATTGAAAAGCAAAGGCAAGTGATCTAAAACAAGTAACTAAGAGCCCATGGATAACCATGGATGAAAAGGGTGCTAGCACCTTCCCTTTTCATAATCTACCCCCCGAACCCACGAAAACATCTCAAAGGTCTTTCCTGTGCTTTTTGACCTTTCCTTAGGATAAAATAAAAAGTCGGTGGCGACTCTTTCTAAACCGAAACATTTGCGAACACAAACACAAATCCCAAGTCAGTTCTCCCACCGTATCACAGCATCACACGCCTAGTACGCCCCCATTTGACAATACCGGTTTGGTAAAATTTTAAACTTTGAATCTCTAATTTTAATCACATTTTATGGTATGCTAACGTTTGTTTGAGTTTATATAGAACAATTATGGATGGTTGAATCATAGGTTCCACGCAAGAATAAAAAAACACCATAGTTAGAGGATGAAGCTTTCGAAGATTCGGGCCTAGGGATTTCTGATGATTGCATCCCCTGTTTACTTTTGCTACTAGGCCCATCTTTATTTTCTTGTTTTATTCATTTCATTTATTTCTTTTAATCCATTTTTTATTTTTATCAATAAATAAATATAAAAATCACATAAAAATAGATTTAGGATTTTTTCTTAATTAAATTTTAATTTTGGTAAATTAATTAACTAAACACTTTAACTTTTTTTAAAATTAAAATTAATAGAACTTAGGTTTAATTTTATTTTAATTCATTTTCTTTTTCGTAACAAAAATACCAAAAAAAACATAGAATTAATTTCTTTTATTTAAGTTTTATGTTTCTTTAATAATTATCTTTTTTAAATATATCAATTATTTTTTAACTTAAACCATTTTTATAAATTAAAACAAAAAAACAACAAAAAGATTTTTTTATATCTTAGGATTTTTAGAAGTCTTTTCAAATTTGCGCGTTATTATTCTTTCGCACTTCATTTTATTATTGTAACTGTATATTGGGATGTAATAGATGATTAGTAGGACCTTTACCGCTTTTATTTATTTTTCCCCCAGTTTTGGATATGTACATAATCCCCCTCCCCGAAGCCTTGTAATAGCTAGGTTTTATATTTTTGCACTTTTAAATTACTGTAATTATTAACTGCTAGATGTATGACTAATAGGATTGTATAGCAAGAATAATCAAACATTAGCAAACTTAATACAAGACTAAAATAACTGAACATAACACACCTTGCACATATGCACCCTTAGGGTATACCTCACTTGGTTGCCTCAGAAAATAATGGTCATGTCCCTCGAACGTAGGGATACCCTTAGCAAAGGCCCTTGATTAAAATCATCATAAAGATCATGGTCCCTCGATGTCCCTCGAAGTTACCTACGGTATATGATCTTGTCCCTCAATGTTGCCTACGAATATACGATGATAGTCCCTTCGAAATGCTAAGGTATCCCTACATGTTGCCTTCAATGACCATTACGTCCCTTTCGAATTGACCCTTACAAATTCCAACGACGGTGCTACCTATTTCTCAATAGTAGGATAGCAATGTCTAAAGGAAACAAGAATAGAAATGATCTTTTTTTTGAGTAGGTAGATGCTAGTAGGTACTTGCTCAAATCAAACTTTTTCACACCAAACACTTTTCAAACAAAGTTTTCAAAAACACTTCATAACACTCTTGAGGACAGAAACAAAGGTTAAAACGAAGTAAAACAAAACTTTTCAAAACAAGCACACACAAGCAATTTCAAAATGAGCAAGTACCTAAGAGCCCATGGAAAACCATGGATATAAAGGGTGCTAACACCTTCCCTTTCTATAATCTACCCCCCGTACTCAAAATCTCGAAAAAGGAATTTTTCTGTGCCTTTTTCCTTTCCAGTTGGATAAAATAAAAGTCGATGGCGACTCTTGCTTACCGCGACCTTTTGCGAATACAAAACACAAAACACAAACCAGCATTTCCAAAACAGTCCGATTCTGCCACCGTGTCACAACCATCCTCTTCGAACCGTTAAAAGCCCTTACCACTATGTTGCTTGGCTTCAAAGTCAACCCCTCATAGTCAAGTCTATCAAGAGCTTTTTTGGGTAATACATTCAAAGATGAGCCAGTATCCACCAAAACATGTGCCAGAGTGGTGCCCCTATATTCCACCGAGACATGCAACGCCTTATTATGCTTTCTTCCCCTCGGCGTCAGATCAGTATCTGAAAAACCTAAACCATTATCCGCAGTTAGGCTGGCCACGCAGTCTTGAAATTGATCAGTAGATATCTCTTGAGGTACATGGGCGGTTTTTAAGAACTTCACCAAGGCTTTTGCATGCGCCTCAGAACATAGTCGTAATGCCAGCATGGAGATCTTAGAGGGAGTTTGCCCTAATTTTTCAACTACATCGTAGTCGCTTTTCTTTATAATTTTTAAGATCTCCTCTATTTCCTTATTGGAGGTCTCAGGGATAGTCAATGACTGAGCCTTCGTCCGGACAGGCTCAACCATAACACCTTTTCCTCGAGCCTCGGTTAACTCAGCAACAAGAGTGTCAGTAAGAATGATTACAGGGGTTGTAACAGCTTTGTCAATTGGAGTATTGTTGGAGATAAATGTAGGACCAGGAACAACCTTTGGAGCAGCCACAGGGATAATTATGGGTCCAAAAACTGCTTTTGGGGGAGCAATTTCTGGAGAAAAGATCCTACCACTCCGGGTAATTTTGCTAGTTCTGGCAATATTACTGACGTTAAAGTCTTCTTTATCGGAATTTATCTCTTTGGCGACCGACCAGTCTTACTTAATACCATGGTAATAGACATCCCCTCCATAATTCCATGGTATGGTTTTGTCTTATGTATATCGGACTGGCCCAGGCATTGTGATTATTAAAGGAGCTGCTTTCAGAACTGATGTAATTCTAACAGGTCTTTTGATGGAGACCCTGGAAGAATTGGCGGAAATGGTAATGATAGAAACATCTTCAAAAGAAACACGTGTAACCGGAGTTTTTTCAA
The DNA here is from genome assembly GCA_948472305.1 of Vicia faba. Lineage (NCBI taxonomy): Eukaryota > Viridiplantae > Streptophyta > Magnoliopsida > Fabales > Fabaceae > Vicia > Vicia faba. The sequence continues at coordinate 319,726,267 of OX451740.1, forward strand.
ACAAAATCTCTTTGTTATCTATCAGGCACTGAATGCCTACTTTCAACAAAGGACAGTTAGTTGGTGAGGATAAACAAAAACGACAATCTTTATCACAGCCCAGGAACACACCGTCATTCAACAAGTTTATTTTAATAGTCATAAGTGGGGTCATAAGTTCATTAACTGAAGTAACAAACAATCCTTCTTCAATGGCATTGGTATTGTGGCCATGTCTGGGCATAGGGGCAGAAATAACATTTGGCTTCACGGGCGCATCAAACTCAATTTTCTTTGCTTCAATGAGGTCTTGTATTTTGTTCTTCAAGGCCCAACAGTTATTAGTATCGTGGCCAAGACTTTCATAGTGATATGCGCAACGGGCATTGGGATGATAATGAGGAGATGTTGTGTTGGGGTTTTTCGGAGCTTCTTTCAAGGTCACCAAATTGGATCTTAGTAGATGAGGTAATACTTGAGATGGAGTCATGTTGATTCTGGTAAACTGCCTGACTGGCCTTTCTACCCTTGGTTGATTATTTCTTTGTTGATCAGACGTAGGCTTTGGGATCATAATAGCCCCCACCATTGGTCGGCGTTCGGCCCTATCTTGGTTTCTTTGCGGATATACGGCAGCCACCTCTTTCTTTCTGATAAAGGGCTTCCTTACAGCTGTAGAAGAGGATGTGTCTTTCTGAATCTTTCCATTCTTTATACCGGCTTCTATCCTCTCTCCGGTCAATATTAGTTCAGTAAATCCAGCGGATGAACTTCCAATTAAATGATTGAATAAGGGACCAAATAAGGTACCTAAGAACATGTCTACCAATTCTCTCTCAGACAGAGGGGGTTGAACTCTTTCAGCCAAATCTCTCCATTTTTGTGCATAGTCCTTAAAACCTTCATTGGAAACCATGGCCATACTCTGGAGTTGAGTACGGGTAGGCGCCAAATCAGCATTGTATTGATATTGCTTGTAGAAAGCTGTGGCAAGATCTTCCCAATTGTGAACATTATCCCTTTCTAGTTGGTAGAACCAGTCAAGTTGAGTCCCAGACATACTATCTTGGAAGAAGTGTACCCATAAGTCTTTATCAGCGGTATGGGGTTGGATTTTCTTCACATATGATCGGAGATGCATTTTAGGGCATGACGCTCCGTCATATTTGGAAAATGTAGGTACTTTGAATTTAGGAGGAATCACAATCCCCGACACTATCCCCAATTCCTCAAAGTCTAAGCCTGGCACCTTTTGGATTTCCATCGTGCTCAACCGCTCTTCAAGATGTTTATACTTGTCATCAGCTGGAGGGCATTGTTCCTCAAAGTAGTCTTCTTCTTCTTCTTCTTCTTCTTCTTCTTCTTCTTCTTCCTCTTCTGATTCTGACGGGATAACTGTTTCCTTGCCTTTCCCCTCTCCTTCACCAGATGTTGTTGCAAAGTCCAAAGTCCTTCTTGTCTTCCCATGAAATCTTCTCCCCATGTTTAAGACTCCGGTTACCTTCTTTGTTTTCTTTTTCCTCTCTTCAACCAGCAGAGTCTTCAACTCTTCTTGCCCCTTGGCTAGGGTCATGAGAAACTGTTGAAACTGCATATTCTGAGCTTGGAGATCTTTCACTGTTTGCTCGAGATCCATCTTACTGAAATAAACAGTAGAGAGATCAAGAGACTTGTTGCAAAAGACCTGTTTATGTTATGATGAATGATATATGCATATGCAATGTTTTCAATGATTTCAAAGATTCAAATTTTTTTTAGACAAAAAAGAAACACACGTTATATTAATAAGATAAAATTTGAGTACATCAATGCCTCTTGGGAAAAATAATACAAAAACTCTAAGATATAAAAGTAGTGCACATCCTCTTTGGTGCAATGTAAGCATTCAGAGTATGCTCCTCATGAAGTAGCCTAGTGAGTTCCAAAACCTTCTTCTCGCTTGCATGGAATTGGGCTTCGAAAGTATCTCGCTCCCCTTTGAGTTGTATCCAATCCCTTTGTAGGTCTTTAAGAGATGTGGGCATGTCAGGATGTAGGATAGTGTATGGAACGTCTCCCTCCATGACAGGCTCAATGATTACCGGGAGAATGGAGGGGTAAGGCATCATAAGACTCTGAGCGCGAGTTCATACCCATTTGAGGTAAGGCTCAAGAGGGATGGAATTCTTGTGTCCCAAAGTCTTGTTATCCACCTTGTTTAGCATCCTCCAAGCTCGGATAAATCTCTGGCGAAGACCTTGATTGTCGTTGTTGTATTAAAATACCAAACCTTGAATCATCATCTCGTGCGGGCCATCCCTTCGGGCGTAACCAAATTTTCTTAAGGCTAAACATGGGTTGTAGGTGATTCCTCCCCTAATGCCAAGCAAAGGAACATTAAGGAATTCTCCACAACGATCGATAATTATAACATTCTCTTTGGATCGGGAGCACCAATGAACGTCTGAATGTTTGAGCGTCATAAACCTTTGTGACCACATTGAACCTTGCTCATTCTTTAATACAGATTGATGAAGATGAGAAATAAACCATCTTTCCAAGAGAGGAGTGCAACATATAAGGACACCTCTTTTCCTCATTGTGCGAGTGTGAAAAGAGTGTAGGATATCCCCTAGCAATCTAGGCACCGGGTTGCGGGATATAAAGATTTTGACGGTGTTGATATCTATGAGTTGGTCAGGATTTGGAAACAAAACCATCCCATAGATGAGGAGACCCACAATTTCCTCAAAGGCTTGCAAGTCTAAGGAATTCCAACAACTTTGGGCTTTCTCAAACATGAACTTTTCTAGGAAACCTTTGACACCACTCCTTATTTCCCAATGGGTTGTGACATCAGATGAGTGCAAGTGTAGAGCTTAAGCAATCTCTTCTGGCTTTGGGTCTCTTTCCATACCATTGAAAGGCAGTTGATTGAGAATGGGAATCCTCAAGAGTTGGGAGAATTCTTCCAAAGTAGGCACAAGTTGATAGTCAGGAAATATGAAGCAATGGTGCAAAGGATTAAAGAACTGAAAGAGAACCTTCATTATGTCTTCATCTATGTTGGAGGTGACCAAGTTGAGTAGACGACCATGTCTCTCAGTGAACAGAGAGTTTTCAGGAATCCTTGAAGCTAGCTCCTTAAGCTGTGGAGGGATCCTCACAAGTTTGACTTGAATAATTTTCCTGCGAAGTGAATCCATATCCTACAAAACAAGAACAAAGATGAATCCAAAAATCCTTGAAATGGTTAGTGGATGTATATGATGTTCATGATATCTATGATTGTATGTACAAGTATGCATATACAAACAAAGCAAACAAGTCATAGGTTTAGGCTTGCATGGAGTTTTATATATAAGTACCCTCTTGAAGTTTAGTTGGCTTAAACCTGTCCTAGTAATAGTAACCGGGTTCTAAGGAGCTCAATATCACTGGATTGTTTCCTTGGTCATTGTTTCAGCTCAAGCCTCTTTAATTGCGACTAAAATATCCCAAGAGACCAAACCTTAATGAGTGTAGTATCGAGTATCTACCAACTTCGGACTGCACCAAAGCCGATCATCTCACTACATCCTAAAGGCCAAGTTGGTCAAGTAAAGGTTCTAGAAGTTCATTAGTGCTTCATGACATCACTCAGCGGCCACGTATTCTCTTTGATTAACTCAAAGGCTACTGGTACCCACAAATATGTCACATTAACGTAGCTATTGCTTAGACCATGTCGGTATACCCCACACAGTTTCCACAATGTATTGCTACTTACCTATAATGTATCCCAAATCTGGGTAGAGGATTCAAACCCAAACAAAGAACCATAATGTAAAGTATACAAGTCAAACAATGTAAGCAAGTAAATATGATCTAATCCTTAAGGTAACCCCACTTTTAGAATATTCCCCAACAGAGTCGCCAGTTCTATGATACGGTGGGAGAACTGACTTGATTGTTTTGCGTTTGATCGTAAATGTTCCGGTTAGCAAGAGTCGCCACCGACTTTTCTTTTATCCAAAAGGAAAGGTGAAAAAGCACAGGAAAGACCTTTGAGATTGTTTCTTGAGTTCGGGGGGTAGATTATGAAAAGGGAAGGTATTAGCACCCTTTTCATCCATGGTTTTCCATGGTCTCTTAGTTACTTGCTAGATCACTTGCTTTTGTTTGAAATTGTGCTTTATGTGGTTTTGAAAGTATTTCATAAAAGAGGCCATTGTTTAGGCAATCTTTGTAATGATTCTTGTTCGTAAGAATGTATACAAAGATGTTTGATCTTTTGAAAATGTTTTCAATGTTTGTAAGATGTTTGAAAATGTGTGTGTTTGTTTTTGAAAATAGCAAGGATGTTTGTTTTGAAATGGAGCAAGTAACTAAAATTAATCTACCTACTCAAATGTCTTTCTTGTTCATTTTCTTTTCCTTTGATATTATTGTCTTACCATTGATTTGGTAAGCAACCCTATCTTTGGATGTAAACGGGACGGGCGTGAGTCATCGTATAATCATGATTAGTAATGTTGCAAGGTATCTTAGCATTTTTTGAGGGACTAAGATCATTTTGTAAGGCAACTTTGAATAGCGTCATTGAGGGACTATGATCTTATATTTGTTTGTTTTGCTATGATACCTTACATGCGTAATATGACCATTTTTGTAAGGTAACCAAGTGGGATAACCCTAGGGGTGTTTTGTGTGCAAGTGTGTCATTTTCATGCTTGATTTTGTCTTGGATTAGGGTTTTCTATTTGATTGGTTTTATCTTTCCATACAAACCCTAATTACTAGCATGTTATATAAAAGCGATAAATTGCAAAATTTAAATGTCCTATGTTATTACAACATTTGTGGGAGGGGGGGTATACAATTTATGAATGGGGATTGAAATAATATAAACCTAATTAATCTATTACAACCAAATTTAATATGTACAAATATTGGAATAAATAATATACAAGATGAATTAAATATGCAAAGATATGTAAATGCAAAGAAGATTTTTGTTTGGTTTTTTTATGTGGAAAAAGTTTTAACCTAAACCTAATAAATAAATCAAGATTAACTCAAATTAATTAAGAAAAGAAATTATTTTAGAAAAGATTTTTTGAATAAACCCTAATTCCATTTGATTAAAAGGAAATAAATTTCTTTAAGAAAAAATAAGTATTTTTTGTATTTTTTATCTTGAAAATAATATATGGCCCTATGAGATATTTTGGTCTCTTTTTTATAGTAAAATAAATATTTAATGAGTATAAAGAAAAATAAATATTAAACTAGTTCTAATTTAATTTACAAAGTTAATTAAGAAAAATGGATAATATATATAACTAAATAAAATATTTTACATGAGAAAAATAAAATAAAATGAACCAAAATACAAATCTATCATTTTTATATTTTTTAGAAAATTTAATATTAAGAAAAATATATTTAATAAAATAAAAATGAAAATAAAATGAATAATAAAAATATATTGGGCCAGGGGTATCACAAGTAAACGGGATGCAGAGTTAGAAAAAAAACATAGGCCTAATAAAACAAAAAGCCCAGCGCTGCAAATGGGACAAAAAATGGCAAAATGTGAGAAAAATTGCAAAAGACAGGCGCCAAGGCTCGAACTCGTGACCTATAACATTTTTGTGCACTGTCTTACCACTGGGGTGGTTGTACATCCGTTTATATAAATACAATCATAAATATATATTAGAAAATGCCCCCTGAAGGCAACTTCATCTTCAACCTTGAGCCATGGCCGGACCACCTGCATCTCTCTCATTTCTCCATAAAAATGGAAAGTCCAAACATGAAAGTTATGTTGTTTCTTCCCACGAGTTCAACCATATAATTAATGTAAACTAAAAGTCAAAGATCAAAGCTAATTTTACTTGCCCTAATTTGAAACCTAATTTTTACAGGAATTTCAAATCCAAAATTCTCTATGCACAATTAATATAAATGAAAACTATAAACATGGTTAGCTTTAGTGCGAGGATATCTACATTTTGTTTTCACAAATCAGGACCAAGTGATGCTTGTATGAAGAGATAGAAGTTTGAGTTTTTACCTCTTTCAGTTGAGATCTTGAATGGAGTTTGGGCAAGTTTTGAGAAGGCCTGAGGATCTGTTTAGCTTTCCTGGACCTCCCTGAGTGTATTCCAATCTTTACTTTGTCTTGAAAGTCCTTGAATCTCCCTACTCAAGTCAACCTGCAAGCTTGACGTTTGAAAATGGTGGATGGAGGAGGAGGAGTTACAGTGAGGGAACAAGGGTCTGGATCACTTAGGTGTGATGTATATTGAGTGTTTAGGTGGTTAAAACTTAAAACGCACGAGTGGATTTGGAGATAGCTGAGTAAGGTTCAAAATTGTCAAGCTATGGCAGATTTTCAATGGCAAAGTGTTTGGGAGTGTTTGAGTCTTAGAATTCGTGTGTTAGGTTTCAATACACTTGTGTATAAGTATGGAAGAGGTTAGACATCAAGCTTTCTCAAGATTTCCGAGCTATAGCCTTTTGGCTCTATTACTTGCTTTTGAAGAAAAGTGAGGAGACAAGTCCCTAAGTGTTGTACAAGAATTATCTGAGTTGGTAGAGGCTTAAGGAAAGTTGCTTTTGGTTTTTACTTTGCTTGTGTGCAGAGAAAATAATTGAGAGGCTCGAGAAGTGGAAAATTGCAAAAGTTGTGCTTTATCAAAATGGAAATGGCACCTTTGTGCCATAAATGGAATTATAGCTTGGATAAAGGCTCTAATGCTTAAATTAAAGCTCTATCAGTTGTGCAAACATTTAATTATGGAGTGAGAAACAAGTTTGAGGCCTTCAAAGCAAATATTATGCATCCTAGGCTTGGATTTGAATTTTTGTTCATCATGAAATGGCTTGAAATCAAAGTGATAAATTGCTAACTTCATCTCTTTGATTCTCCATACTCAAGAATGATTTCAAGGAGTTCTTGGATATTTTGGAAAGTTTGCAATATGCTCTACAACCCATATTTGAATTGCTTTTGAAAATTCCCTTTGGAACTATGTGAAAATTGCCATGAAGTTAGGTCAAAAATCTGCCTAACTAGGGCAAAATTTCACTAAGTTATTTTAGTTCATGAGCATGTATTCACAAAATTATATCTTGAGATCCAAGCATTTTTAGTAGAAATTGTGTGAAGCAAAGTTGTAGATTTCATGGATATCTACAACTTTCATGTTGGAAGTTTCCTTTGAATCATCTTGCATCATGGTGATAATTTGGCTCAAAGTTGAGAAAAAATAAGAAATTTTCTATATTTAGAAAATTTTCTAAGTTAAAATTTTCAACTTTTCAATACAAAAACTTAAACACTTGATTTCTTGATGAACAATTTTCTCATTTTGACATGTTTTGATGAATTATGATCTTTTTCACTTGATTTTGACCAAAAAGTCAAAGTTTGACTTTCCAGTATACAGTTGACTTTTGATCAGTTGACTGAAAAATTCATCTGTCAATCCAATGGATTTGTAATGTTTTGAATCATTTTATTAGGTAAAAATTATGCAATTGAACTCTTGAAATCATTCTTCAAACCAATTGACCATTTTCTAGGTCAAAAATCAGAAATTGCCCCTTCTCAGTTAAAACCCTAATTTTGACCATTTTGCCCCTTTTGATGATTTGATCAAATTTCTTGAGGAATTATGGTCCAAACTTGATCAAATGATACATATGAGTCTAAGATATTGACGTGGATAAAAAAATTATGAAGTTTGATTGTAAATTGGCCATGGTTGACTTTTTCTCTAATACAATTGATTTTTAAGTCAACTGTTTAATTGACTGATCAAAAGTGTGATCCAAGGCTTGAAACTTGACATGAATAATCTTGGGGGTCCATAATTGTCCTTGTAAGTCATATGCAGCATTGATAGTCCAAAAATCCTTGTTCAAACTCAAACCCTAAATTTGGTCATCAGTGCATGAGAAGGTGTCTTGAGCTGGTCAAACCCTAATGCAGTCTTGAGTCCAAGAGATCTTGTGAGGAATTTTTGATAAGTGAGAGGGAAAATTTTGGGGTACAACACAAAGCTCAAGACAAGTTGACTTTGTGATTAAAGCCACTTTACTAGAATGGCAGTGTTACTTTGTGCCATTAATGGAAATACAACTTGGATAATGGCTCAAATGCTTGGACAATGGCCCTATCAGTTGTGCAAAACATTAATTATAGATGACAAACAAGTTTGAGGCCTGCAAAGCAAAGATTATACAGCCTATCATGGATTTGGTTCATGTGTTCATCAAGAAATGGCTTGTAATTCAAGTTTGAAAACCCTAACTTCTTGCTCTCGATTCTCCTTGCTCAAGTATGATCTCAATGAATTCTTGGACATTTTGGAAAGCTTGTAACATCCTATATAACCTCTATGTTGGACATTTTTGAAAATTCATCTTGGAACTATGTGAAAAATTTCCATGTAGTTAGGTCAACATCCTGCCTAAACTAGGGCAAAATTTCACTAAGTTTCCAAGTTTCATGAACACGTCTTCTTAAAATCATAACTTGAAATCCATGAATTTCTAGCAAAATTTGTGTTCTAAAATGTTTTATATCTCATTGAGATATACACCTTTCATGTTGGAAGTATCCTTTGAATCATCTTGCATCATGGTGAAAATTTGACTCAAAGTTATGAAAAAAATATGATTTTTCCAACACTTAGAAAAATTTCTAGGTTTAGAAATTTTGACTTTTCAAAATAAAATCTTGACTTTTTGATTTCTTGATGAACAAGTTTCATATTTTGACAGGTTTTGATGAATTGTGATCTTTGATACTTGATTTTGACCAAAAAGTCAAAGTTTGACTTTTCAGTGTATAGTTGACTTTTCATTAGTTGACTGAAATTCATTTGTCAATCAATTGATCTTGAGCAATATTTTAAGCCATTCCATTAGGTCAAAATGATACATTTTAATCCTTTAGATCATGTCTCAAACCAATCATTCATTTGCTAGGTCAAAAATCAGAAATTGCACCTTCTCAGTAAAAACCCTAATTTTAACCATTTTGCCCTTTTGATGATCTGATCAAATTTCTTGAGGAATTATGATCCAAACTTTACAAATTGACATATATGAGTTCATAATGTTGATATGGATAAAAAATTATGAAGTTTGACTGTAAGTTGACCATAATTGACTTTTCCCCCAATACAACTGATTTTAGGTCAACTAGTCAATTGATTGAGCAAACATGTGATCCAAGACTTGAAACTTGACATGAGAAAACTTGAGAGTCCAAAATGATCCATGAAAGTAATATGGGGCATTAAAAGTCCATTTGTCCTTGTGCAATCTCAAACCTTAATGTTCAGTCATCAGTGCTAGATGAGGTGTCTTGAGCTGATCAACCCTTGTGCAATCTTGAACCAAAGGAGATCTTGTGAGAGATTACTTGAGAAATGAGAGGGACAATTTTGGGGTACAACAATGGGGTATGATATGCACAAATTAAGTTCCACTGATATATAAGTGGTTTAGTTTCTATAAACCTTTCAAACTAAGTGGGCGTGTGACTTGTTCAAATATGAAGGTGGTATGGATATATTGATTGATTTCATCGGTATAGTTACTCTCAAGCGTCTTTTACCTATAATTTTAGCTTGATCCAACATCTAACTAATTTCTCTTTTGACTTTACAAATAAAATGAATAATGTCACAATGGCCGACAAGAAAGCCTTAATGGCTCAAGTTAAAGTCCATCGCAAAGAGATCCAGCTTGTGCCTCCTAGTGACCCTGCTAGGGTTTAGACTCGGGTTGTAAAAAAGAGAAAGAATATGGAGGGTTCCATAATGAAGGTTGTTCTTATCACCAACCAAATTGTTATTGGGACCTATAAATCATCCCCTATGAAGAAAAACAATGGAGAGGCTGGAAAATTTGTTATTGGTGTTGCATCGTCGGTCCATATTGGTCTATAGGGAAACAAACTGCTAGAAAGGAAATGAGGGAAAATTGACGGTCCCCTCTCAAAGGCAGTGACAAATTTAAGTTTTGCGAGAATAGATTTTATGTCATGGCCTATTTATATGACCATATTCACGTTTTTTTATAAATTTTGGTTTATTTTTCTTATTTTCTTCAAATTTTAAATTAGTTTATGACTTTAAAAAACTCTGAAATTTTTTGTCAACTATTATTGGATCATGTTTGACCTCTGACTATTTTTTAGGATTTTTATTTGCTATTTTATATACTTTGTGTATTTTACCAATTATTTTACCTTTTATTAAGCATTTAAATATTATTTTATTAAATATTATTTTATTATTTTTTATTTGGTCCTGACTTGGATTTCATTTGGTGGCAAATTCCTCAACCTCATTGGATCTTGGATGTTAATAGGTTGAAAAAGCAAATCCACCAAAATGGATGAATGATGTTGACGATATTTAAAACCCTAACTTCATTTAATACATCCCCTCCCTCGTCATCTTATTCCTTTTTTACTTGTGCTACATGTTGTTAGAGAATGATCTACATATTGTTTCTCTAAACATATGGTACATAGATTGCTATTTACCGACCTCAAAATAGGTGTGACTTCTACATAAGTTCACTTATGATTGCTTAACATATCGCTAAATTTTGTCCTGATTCGAGAAATGATCATTCGTCGCCCAAACCTACGTTTGTAAGCCCAAGTATGTTTAATTTGAAACCTTTGATCCAATAACATTGAGGTTCATTGTTAGGAGGCTTTAGTATTATCAGTCCTCTAATGAATCTTCATAAACTTTGGTCTAAGCGAATCATTTAAACATTGTTGATTATTTGTTGTTGCCTCGAGAATTTGAAATGAATGATATTGTGATACGGTGGGAGAACTGACTGTGGTTTTGCGTTTGTTTTCGCAAATGTTTCGGTTGAGCAAGAGTCGCCACCGACTTTTTATTTTATCCTAAGGAAAGGTTTAAAAAGCACAGCAAAAACCTTTGAGATTTTTCTTGGGTTCGGGGAGTAGATTATAGAAAGGGAAGGTATTAGCACCCTTTCTATCCATGGTTATCCATGGGCTCTTAGGTACTTGCTTAGATCAACTTGCCTTGGTTTTCAATTGTTTGAAATGGTGCTCGGTGTGTGGTTTTTGAAAATATTTTGAAAAGATGCCTTGTATAGGCTACCCTTGTAACAATTCTTTACTCGAATGTTTTACAAAAGGTGTTTTGTCTTTTGAAAAGATGTTTCAAGGTTTTCGAAAGCTTGTTTTGAAAGTGTTTGTGAAATTTGAAATTAGGCAAGTGTTTTATTTGCAAATTGACAAGTATTTAAGAGTTATCTACCCTAAAGTTTTTCTCAAAGATTTTTGTTATGTTTTAAACCTTTTGACAATTTTGTTCCACCATTGCATTTGGTGGACAATCTTGTATTAGGAGGTGAAAGGGACGGGCGTGGGTCATCGCTTAGACCATAATTGCAATAGTGTTAAATGTCTTTGGGCAATTTTTTCTTTGAAAAGAATTTGATCATTTTAGGCAACTTTTTTGAAAGCGTCATCGAGGGACTTATGATCATTTGATTGTTTGTTTTACCCAAAGAAATTCAACATACAATATGGCCCAATTATTTGAAGGCAACAAAGTGGAATACCCTAGGGGTGCAAGTGTGAAACGTGTTGTCCATTTTCATGCTCATTTATCTTGAAATTAAGTCAAACTATTTTTTGTTCGTTTTATTCGCATACAAACCCTAATTCTAGCATGGTATGTTTAGAAAACATTAAAGTGCGAAATTTAAATTCCTACACTATTACAACATAATAATATGGGGAGGGGGGGTACAAATATTCAAATGGGGGTTATTTAGACAAGAAATTAAACCTAGCTATTACATCATTTTTTTTGAATATTTACAAGACAAATAATTGCATAATTAAATGGAAATAAAAACAAATATGCAAGAATGCAAAAAAGAATTTTTATATGTATGAAAAAAAGTATTATTTATGTAAAAATAAAAAAGAAATAAAAAGGTATTATTTTTTGAGTATTTTCATATTTAGGGCAAAACCCTAGTTTACAAAATAAAATGCATTATTTATTCAATACACATAATATTTATTATTTACATACAAAAATAAAATAAAAATATAGTATATTTGTAAAAATGCATTTTTAATGTTAAATATTAATAAAATAAAATATGTATATTTTTGGTATTTTATTCCAAGTATATTAATGTATAAGTATATTTATTTATATTATTTACAAAATATGTATTATATATACTAATTAAATAATATTTAATATTTAATAATAAAAAAAAAGTATTTTTTTCTATAAAATATTTTCAGAGAGTAGAACAAAATAAAAATGTATTTACACTATTTTAGTATTTTAAATAAAAAGTATGTGTATTTATTTTTTATGTATAAACTAAAGGAAAAATCAAATAAATACCTAATAAATTCAAAAATGGTGAGAAAAAATATTTTTATATTTTTAATATCATGAGAAAAAATAAATGAGTTAATTAAAAAAAGAAAAAGTCAAAAAACATTAAAAATAAACCAAGTGGGCTCAGGGGGTTCAGAAGCAATTATATGGTGTGAAAAGGAAATACAAAGCAAGCCCAGCCCAATGCAACCTTTCTTCAACCTCTGGCCAGAAAGTATCAAAAAAACGCGCGCTTTGTTCCTCCATTCAAACATCCTGATTCCTGGCTTACTAATGAAAACTCATAACATAAAAAATGTTCAGCATCAAGAGACGAATCCAACCATATGCAGAACTTGTCTTAACTCTCTAAGATGAGGGAGAATTTCTTCTCCCCCAAATCCTGACCTAGATTTTCTGCCATTTTTAAACCTTAAATTCTCACAGCTCAGGCAAAAGAAATGAAAAGTAAAAGCATGTACAGGTTCAGTGGCATGAGTAGAACATTGCTTATTCACAAACTTAGAGCTAATGATGCCTAATAAGAGAGATAGAAGTTCACCAAAATACCTGTTCAGTTGAAGTTCTATCTGGCAATGGGGAAGCTTTCAGTGCAAGATAATGGTTGGTATAGCTTCCTTGAGGTGTGGTGATGCTGTTCCAATATTTACTTTGCCTTGAGACACCTTGAATCGAGCTGTAGAACTTCAACTGCAAAATGAAAAAGTGAAAATGGTGGAACTTGTTAGAGGAATTACAGGTCGTGTTTCAAGTCATGGTTAGCTTGCATAGATGCTAGAGAATGTATGTGAACTGGTTTGGGCAAGAAAGCTTGAGAGAAATGGGAGATGGCACTCAAACTGCAGGCCCTGCCCTGTTCTTGCAGTTTGAAGGTGATTCTGGGATTTGGGGTGTATGAGGGATGTTAGGATCGTGCACTAGCTTGGTTGGGATGTCCTGGATATGTTTCACAAGTTTTCTTAAGGGTTTTCAAGCTGATATGAGAGTTGTGTTGAACAATGCAATGTTTCTTAGCACTTAAGCAAAAAAGGTCAAGTTGGTGTTTAGGCGGCTAGAGGCCCCCATAACATGCTGCATAACTCAGTCTTGATCAGTGTGATTAATACCTAAACTTGTGCCAAAGAGATCTTAACTCTACTTCTTAGATTTTCAATTGGACATAAAGTTACCTTTTGCAAAAATGGAAGAAATGCTTTATCTATAAATGGATTAATCTTCTAGGCAATGCTTGAACACACAAAACATGGCCTTGGCACAAAGGTTTGGCATTAAATTTATGAGTGTAATTGAGATAAAAGGCCTGTAATCAAGTGGCATGCTGAGTTTTGAAAATGCATAGTGTTATGAACATGTAACTTGGCCTAATCAAAAGTGAGTTTTTGCTATATTGTGGAATTCGATTCTCCCTAACCATGAGATTGTTTGAGAAGTTCTTGGACATTTTAGAAAGCTTGCAATGAGTACTACAATCCATCTTTGAAATGCAAATTGAAATTCCAAGTGGAAGTGTATGGAAAATGGCCTTGAAGTTGGGTAGAAAACCTTGTCAAAATAGGTTAAAATTTCACTAAGTTAAGAATGGTTTAGTGCCCTTATTCAAAAATTTGTAACTTGAGATACAAGCCTCATTTGGGAAAACTTTGTGAATCAAAGTTGTAGATTATGCAACAAGCTACAACTTTCATGTTTTGACCTTTGTTTGAATCTAAATGGATCTTGGTGAGAAAGTGGGGCAAAGTTGGGAAAAAATTAGGGTTTTTCATAACTTAGAAAAATTCTAAGTTATGAAAAATTCTAATTTCTAACCCTAATTTGCATTTTGTGATTTCTTGGTGAACAAGTTTCATGATTTGGCATGTTTTGATGAAAAATGAACCTTGACTCTTGATTTTGACCAAAAAATCAAAGTTTGACTTTTCAGTATACAGTCAAAATTGATCAATTGACTGGGAAATTCAACTGTCAATCTTGTGTACTTGGGATCTTTTGAGTTTGTTGATCATGTCAAGATAATTCCATGGGGTCCTTGAGTCCATATGTGAGCTTGGTTTACCATTGGTTGGGTCAAACAGTCAAAAATTGCCTTTGTGTAGTCAAAACTCTAAAAATGACCATTTTGCCCTTTTGGTGATCTGATCAAATTTCTTGTGGAATTGTGATCCAAACTTGATCAAATGGTTCATGTGAGTTCATAATGTTGATGTGGATCAATTTTCATGAGGTTTAACTTTCAATTGGTCACAGTTGACTTTTTCCCCAATACAGCTGATTTCTAGGTCAACTGTCCAATTGACTGGGCAAAACTTGGAATCAAGACTTGAAACTTGGTGAGGATAAACTTGGGAGTCCAATATGAAGCAAGAAAGTCATCTTAGGCATTTTAGGTCAAAACATCTTTGTGCAAACATAAACCCTAATTTGGGTCAATAGTGCAAGGAGAGGTCTTGAGCAGATGAAACCCTAACTGGATCTTGATCTTTAAAGGCTTTGTGATGAGAAATCATTGAGAAATGGGAGGGCAAATTTTGGGGTACAACAGTTGCCCCTGTTCAATCTTCTTTAATCCGAAGAGTTAGATTGACAGGTTTTCCTTTCGTGACTCGAGGGTAAAAGGAGATTGGACACTAGAGTGCCCTTAAATTTGCACTCGTCGAAGCAATGGATGCGGGAATGGGCTTAGAGATGCCATTTGGAGATGGGCTTAACGATGCCATCTGGGAGAGTGACAGCAACTTGTCGGGGATGGGCTTAAAGATGCCATCTGGAATGAATATCAGAGAGGTGTCCCTGCTTGGGACTATCTCTGAACTGGGGGTCTGAATAAGCAATAGATTGACATCCGTTGTTGGGAAGAATCCATAGACTGTTTTCAGAAGTCTTGGGAAGAAACTGAACAAGTGATAGGTTAACATCCGTTACTTGGAGAACCCGTAAACTGTTTTCAGAAATCTTGAAGTTGAATAAGCAATAGAGCAACATCCGTTGTTGGGAAGCGTCCGTAAACTGTTTTCAAAGGTTGCATCTGAACAAGTGATAGATTAACATCCGTTGTTGGGAAGAATCTATAGACTGTTTTCAGAAGTCTGGAGGAGAAACTGAACAAGTGATAGGTTAACATCCGTTACTTGGAGAACCCGTAAATTGTTTTCAGAAATCTTGAAGTTGAATAAGCAATAGAGCAGCATCCGTTGTTGGGAAGCGTCCGTAAACTGTTTTCAAAGGTTGCATCTGAACAAGTGATAGATTAACATCCGTTGTTGGGAAGAATCTATAGACTGTTTTCAGAAGTCTGGAGGAGAAACTGAACAAGTGATAGGTTAACATCCGTTACTTGGAGAACCCGTAAACTGTTTTCAGAAATCTTGAAGTTTGAGGGGGAACCGGTGTAGGGTTGTCGGATGATGAGTCCGTGTAAAACTGCATCTGAAGCTGTTAATGATAGCCTTTTATTCTTATCCTGAAACGGACAAAATGTTAGCTAAACACAGAATTATGTTGCATGAAATGCATGATGCAATACATGTTATATCGATGTTTATGATATGAATGTAATGAATGCGCATGTAAGCTGATGAGCTGTCTTGCTGGGGATAGATGAATCCTGGATGACTGAAGATAAGAACAACTTGACTGCTGCTGGGAAGAACAAATCCTTGGTTGTTGCTGGGGAACAAAGAGCTTGGGTTGTATACCAAACCTCTGGGGAATTCCTGATGACTTCTACTGGGGAGTACCAATTTAGTAGGCTCATGCTGGGGATGCAAGACTGAGAATCCTCAGTTTGGCGGGAAACATCTCTGGCGACTTCACTGGGGAACTCAAGATTTGCTCTCCTAAAACTCAGTGGGGAGAAGGTTCATTAACCTGGCTTCGCTGGAGATTCTGAAACTTAAACTTTGGGGGGGAATTGAATTCTTGAGGACCCTCTGGCTGGGGGGATTGCAAAGATAAGTTACTGCTGGGGAATTTTGATGAACTCCGCTAGGGATAAGAAGAATTTTGGCGAGTGCGATCTTCCGTGGTTGTTAGCTGAGGATGACCCAGTTATAAGGCCTTGTGAGGAATAACTTTGAATAAAACTCGGGAAAGACGTCCGTACTCTGCGGGGGATAAGCTTCCAGAATCTACTGGGGAGAAGCTTCAAGACCTGCTAGGGATATGGATTCCAAATCTTCGGGGGTTTCCTTTGAAGGGTATCAAGATATCCAACTGTACCTTCAACCTATCAGTAATCCTCTTTCTTGGTTCATACGAAAATGATTCTGTTTCAAATGCATATGCCTAATTAACAAAACATTGGACGTTTCTCAAAATAAAACAAATAGTACAAGAGAAAAGAAAAAGGAAATGACACAAATTTCTGGGAAAAGTATTTGTATTGATTTTCTATGAGTATATTTGTACAAAGGAAACAATCATCCTAGTAAGAGGATTTTGTCGTAAATATTGAAAGATTTATACAAAATAAGGACGGCTATGTGAAATAATTCCATGGGATTCCATTCCGCTATAGCTTCCGCAACTCTGAATATTTGTCCATTCACTGCTTCGCTTGACGATGACTGGATTGATCAGAAGCCTCGAACCGGTTGACGAAGAGATTGTCCTTGAAGTGATCCGACGAGACATAGTCATACGCTTTAATTCCCTAACTTTTGCCTGAATCGCCCTTTCGGGTTTTCGATCCACCGGGAAACCCCTTTTTGCCCAAGCCGCCCTTTCGGGTTTTCAACTTGCCGGGTGTACAGATTTTTTTAAAATATTTTTATCCCTAACTTTTGCCTGAACCGCCCTTTCGGGTTTTCGGTTCACCGGGATACCCATTTTTGCCCAAGTCTCCCTTTCGGGTTTTCGACTTGTCGGGTCATTTTATGCGCAGTATCTTTTGACTATGTCTGCGTTCGCAGGGTGCGGCAAATCGTCGCCGTCCATGGTGGTCAGAATCATTGCACCACCAGAAAATATGCTCTTGATCACAAATGGCCCTTCATATGAAGGAGTCCATTTGCCCCTGGGATCACTTTGCGGCAAGATAATCCGCTTGATTACGAGATCTCCGACTTGATACACTTGACGTCTGACTTTCTTATTGAAGGCCTTGATCATTCTCTTTTGATACGTCTGACCATGGCATATAGCAGCAAGTCGCTTTTCGTCGATCAGATTAAGTTGATCAAGTCGGGTCTGCATCCAATCATCTTCATTCAAACCTGCATCCTTCATAATCCTTAGAGAAGGAATCTGAACTTCCATAGGCAAAACAGCTTCCATGGCATAAACCAAAGAAAATGGGGTTGCCCCGGTTGAAGTACGTACCGTCGTACGGTATCCATGCAGAGCAAACGGTAACATCTCATGCCAGTCTTTGTAAGTGACTGTCATTTTCTAAATGATTTTCTTAATGTTTTTGTTCGCAGCTTCAACAACACCGTCCATCTTCGGCCGATAGGGAGATGAATTGTGATGATAAATCTTGAACTGTTCGCACAATGCAGTGATCATTGTGTTATTCAGATTTGTACCGTTGTCTGTGATGATCCTGTCTGGAACACCATACCGACATATGAGATTTTGCTTGATAAAGCGGGCAACCACATTTTTAGTAACAGAAGCGAAGGAAGCTGCTTCGACCCATTTGGTGAAATAGTCAATGGCAACCAGGATGAAGCGATGTCTGTTGGAAGCCGTGGGCTTGATCTCTCCAATCATATCAATGCCCCACATTGCAAAGGGCCACAGAGCAGTCAGGACATTGAGAGGGACCGGAGGGATATGAACTTTGTCAGCATAGACTTGACACTTGTGGCAAGTACGGGAATGTTGATGGCAGTCAGCTTCCATGGTAGACCAGTAATAGCCTGCCCTTAGGATCTTCTTAGCCATTGTATGCCCGCTCAAGTGAGTGCCAAATGTGCCGCTGTGTATATCGGTCATGATCAACTCTGCTTCAGATTTATCTACGCATCGGAGTAATACACAATCGTGGCTTCGTTTGTAAAGGATGTCGTTGCTCAGGAAGAACTTAGCAGCGAATTTCCTTAAGAACTTCTTGTCATTTACGGAAGCTCCTTCAGGATAATCTCTGGTCTCGAGATACCTTTTGATTTCATGGAACCAAGGTTGTTCCACTACTTCTTCGGTATTAATCTCGTGACAATGCGCAGGTTCATCCATTCGCTCGATGGTGATTTGGGGAGCCTCGTTATCCCAGTTGAGTTTAAACATGGAGGACATTGTGGCTAGAGCATCTGCTAGCTGATTCTCTTCTCGCGGGAAATGCTCGAAGGTAATTTGCTCGAAATGAGGCAACAATGTCAGGACATGTTCTTTGTATGGGATAAGATTAGGATGCTTGGTATCCCATTCTCCTTTGATTTGACTGATAACCAAAGCCGAGTCCCCGAATACGATCAAAGATTTGATCCCCAAGTCTATAGCAACCTTGAGACCAAAGATGCAAGCTTCATACTCAGCCATGTTGTTTGTGCAGCTGAAGCAAAGTCGGGGCGTGAAAGGTGTGTGACAACCTTCCGGAGAAATGAGTACTGCGCCAATGTCGTTTCCAAGTGCATTTGAAGCACCATCAAAGTACAGGGTCCATCGGGATCCCTTTTCGGGTCCGTCATACGGTCCGTTACCTTTAATGTTGTCCAAATTCATGATGTCCTCGTCTGGGAAGTCAAATCTCATGGGTTGATAGTCTTCGATAGCTTGATGAGCCAGATGGTCAGCTAGTACACTCCCTTTTATAGCTTTTTGGGTGGTGTACTGGATGTCATACTCAGTTAAGATCATTTGCCATCTGGCTATCCTTCCAGATAAAGCGGGTTTTTCGAAGATATATTTAATAGGATCCATTTTGGAAATCAACAAGGTGGTATGAGTCAACATATACTGTCTTAGTCGGCGAGCAACCCATACCAAAGCGCAGCAAGTTTTCTCGAGCAGTGAGTAGCGAGTCTCACAGTCGGTAAACTTTTTTGCTAAGGTAATAAATAGCATGCTCTTTTCGACCAGACTCGTCATGCTGGCCCAAAACACACCCCATTGAGTTATCCAAGACGGTCAAATACATGATCAATGGTCTTCCTTCGACGCGTGGCATCAGAATAGGAGGTTCTAGCAAATACTCCTTGATTCTATCAAAAGCAGCTTGACAATCGTCGTTCCACTCGACTACCTGATCTTTTTTCAAGAGTTTGAAAATTGGCTCACAGGTAGAAGTCAGATGCGATATGAATCTGGCAATATAGTTCAAGCGCCCTAAGAAACCTCTAACCTCCTTTTCCGTACGGGGAGCAGGCATTTCTTGTATTGCTTTTACTTTTGCTGGATCGACTTCAATGCCTTTGTTTCTTACAATGAATCCCAGGAGTTTACCAGACCTAACTCCGAAAGTGCATTTACTTGGATTCAGCCTGAGCTTGTATTCTTTCAACCTGGCAAACAACTTTTCTAGATGTTCAAGATGCTCTTCCTCTGTTTGTGACCGAGCTATCATATCGTCTACGTAAACTTCAATCTCATGATGTATCATATCATGAAATAAAGATACCATGGCGCGTTGATAAGTTGCCCCTGCGTTCTTCAGCCCGAACGGCATCACCTTATAACAGAAAGTGCCCCATTGTGTGACAAAAGTTGTTTTATCCATATCCTCGGGGGCCATTTTGATTTGATTGTAGCCTGAGAATCCATCCATGAAGGAAAACACTTTATGCTGAGCTGTATTGTCAATCAAGATGTCAATATGAGGTAGCGGGAAATCATCTTTAGGGCTGGCCCTATTCAAATCCCGGTAGTCCACACACATCCTGACTTTGGCATCTTTCTTAGGTACTGGCACAATGTTAGCGACCCATTGAGGATAGGACGTAACAGCCAGAAAGCCAGCATCGAATTGTTTCATTACTTCAGCTTTGATCTTTTCGGACATGTCAGGCCTCATTCGGCGAACTTTTTGCTTGATCGGTGGACAATCCTCTCTTGTGGGGAGACGGTGAACCACGATGTCTGTGTCTAAACCCAGCATGTCTTCATAAGACCAAGCGAAGATCTCAACATACTCATTCAGCAGCTGTATCAGGCTTTCCTTGACATTCGGTTTCAAATTGGCACCCACTTGCACCTCCTTCCGGTCTTCCTCGGTCCCTAAGTTGACAGTTTCCAATGGCTCTTCATGCGGTAAGATGGCCCTTTCCTCCTGTTGCAGAAGTCTGGCTAGTTCCCCGGGCACTTCACAACCTTCGTCATCTTCATACTCGGCTAGATTGACCAGATCTTCAGAGTTATTGAAGGATATAGTAGAATAGTCACCCATGGAATCCGGAGTGGATGGGTACCTGCATTGGTGAGTGTGGGTGTGTGTAAGGGATAGCCATCCTTAAACAAAAAATGCAAGAGGAAAGAAAATGAACACAAACAGTTTATCAAATGAAAAACGTCCAATGAATCATTAAACATGGCATATGGATATGAAAAATAATCAAAACCCTTACAAGTGGACCTACATGCCCCGGGCAAGGCAAGAGGTGAAAAGATAGTGTACGGATTGTCTGAAAGTAAATATTACAGACCAAATAAGAAATGTTAACAGATAAATTACTGATGAATAAAAGTGATGGGGACAAAGTCTTTTGCCTCTCAGTTGCTCAATCCCCCTTTGATAGTTGGATAAATCCACTCTTCAATGTTGCTCTCCTTGTCTTCATCCTCCAAAGCGTTGACTCCGTAGGGAGAAATTTTGACTGGCGCCCTTTCAATCTTCGCACGGCGCATAGCTTTCTGACCAGCGGCTATGAACCCTAATCCAAACTTGTCAGTCTTAAGTGGAATGTCAGGTAACTGCCCCCCATGCTGAATTCTTCCCTTCTTTTATTGCGGCCCTTGCGTCCTCCAAAGATGCCATCCTGGCCATCTGTCTCGGTGCCTCAGCTGCCAACTTTGCTACTGCTATTTCAGGAAGGACTTCTTCGAAATGTTGAAACGGCGTCTCAATGAACTCTCCTTCAACCTCCACATACCGGAAAGAATTTAAGTGGCTAATCATGTACTCTTCTTCGCCATGGACGGTAATGATCTTTCCCTTAACAGGATACTTCAACATCTGATGTAAGGAGGAGGTGACTGCCCCAGCATGGTGTATCCAAGGCCTACCCAGCAAGCAAGAATATGACGGACGGATGTCCATCACATAGAAAGTGGATTTAAACACCTCAGTACCTATCTTGATGGGAATTTCAACCTCTCCGTGGACCATTCTCTTTGAACCATCGAAAGCTCTGACGACAATATCACTCGGCTTCAATTCCAACCCTTCACAATCTAGTCAGTCCAAGGCCTTCTTAGGTAAAACATTCAGCGACGAACCAGTGTCGACCAAGACGTGCGCGAGAGTAGTTCCGCGACACTCGATTGAAATATGTAAAGCATCATTGTGATTTCTGCCTTTAGGAGTTAGGTCGGCATCAGAAAAACCTAATCCATTGTCCGCAGTCAGGCTAGCCACGCAATTTTGAAATTGATCCGCAGAGGTTTCCTGGGGCACATGAGCTGCCTTCAGAAACTTTATCAGAGCTTTAGCGTGCGCTTCTGAGCAAAGTAATAGTGCCAGCATGGAAATCTTGGAGGGGGTTTTCCCCAGCTGTTCTACTACTTCGTAATCGCTTCTTTTGATTATCCTCAAAATCTCATCCATTTCCTTCTTGGAGGTTTCCGGGATTACCAAGGGTTGAGCCCTCGTCCTGACGGACTCATCTTGGATTCCCTTACCTTTGTCAGCAGCGGTAGGAGAGACAGCACTAGGAACAACAACGTCTTCAATCAAAGGAGTTCCAGCAGAGAGTTTTATTGGTGCAGGGACGACCTTGTCAGCTGATGAGGGTCCAAAGACTGCTCTTGGAGGGGCAATCTCTGGAGAAAATATTCTCCCGCTCCTGGTGATTTTGCTAGTGCCCACAATGTTACTAATGCTGGCTTCTTCATCATCCGAACTTTCTTCAATTATTTCGATTTGCTTGATACCATGGTAGTAGACGTCACCGCCATAGTTCCAAGGTATCGACTTCTCAGAAACATAGGGAACCGGCCCTGGCATTGTTATCTTCAAAGGAACAGATTTCGTAGCTGGTGTAATCTTAACAGGCTTTTTGACGGCCTTGGAAAGATTGGCGTGAATGGTTATGATTGAGACATCTTCAGTATGTACTGGAACAACAGAAACTTTTTCAAACAAAATTTGTCGACTATCCATAAGGCCTTGGATGCCTTTCTTTAGTAACGGACAATCAAACGGCAGAGAGTAACAACAATAGCAGTCTTCCTTACATCCCGGGAAGATCCCGGCCCTTAACAAATTCAACTTAATGGTTAGCAATGGAGTAGTTAGATCGTTGACATCAGCAACGTACAAATCTTCTTCAATGGCATTGACATTTCGGCCGTGCTTCGGCATGGGTGCCTATATCACATTAGGCTTCTCTGGAGCGTCAAACTCTACCTCCTTAGCCTCTATCAGGTCCTGGATTTTGTGCTTGAGTGCCCAACAATCGTTGGTGTCGTGTCCAACACTGTCTGAATGGTAGGCGCATTTAGCATTAGCATGATAATGCGGAGAGGACGTATTCACATTCTTTGGTGCCTCCTTGATAGTGGCGAGATTCAACTTCAACAGATGGGGAAGCACTTGCGCTGGAGTCATATTAATACGGGTGAACTGCCGTTGTGGTTGTTCCACTCATTGTTGATTTGGTCTGGACTGGTTATAGCGAGGCTGCTCACTCGGAGTGTTTTGAATCATTACGGCCCCCACAGTTGGCCGACGCTCCGTCTTCCCTGCTCTTCTCTGAGAATATACCACAGCTGTTTCCTTCTTAAAAGGCTTCTTCTCAATACTTGCAGCAACACTCTTCTGAATCTTTCCCGACTTGATGCCGGCTTCTATTCTTTCGCCTGTTAAGATCAAATCGGTAAACCCCGCAGAAGAGTTACCAATTAGATGATTGAAAAATGGCCCAGATAGGGTCCCAAGAAACATATCAACGAGTTCACGGTCGGTTAAAGGAGGCTGCACCCTGCCAGCCAAATCCCTCCATTTTTGTGCATATTCTTTGAATCCCTCGCTTGTTCCTAGTGACATACCCTGAAGTTGGGTACGAGTAGGAGCAAGATCAGAATTATACTGGTATTGTTTGTAGAAAGCGGTAGCCAAATCTTCCCAATTTCTGACACTGGTTCCTTTTAGCTGATAAAACCACTCCAACTGAGCTCCCGAAAGGCTGTCTTGAAAGAAATGAATTCAGAGGTTTTTATCTGCCGTATAGGGTTGAATCTTTCTCACGTAGGACCTAAGATGCATTTTGGGACAGGACAACCCATCATACCTCACAAACACTGGCACTTTGAATTTTGGGGGAATCACAATCCCGGCAACCAAACCCAAGTCTTCAAAATCCAAACCCGATACTCTTTGTAATTCCATGGCGGCCAATCTGTCTTCTAAACCCTTGTATTTATCATCAGCTAGAGGGTATTGCTGGTCAGAATAATCTTCAACCTCTTCAACCTCTTCTTCCTCCGCATCAGACTCGGAAGGCACCGCAACTCCATCTCTTTTACTAGTCCCTTCATCAGAAGTAGGAGGAAATTCAAGCACTCTCCGAGCTTCTCCGTCAAATCTTCTCCCCAAAGTAGCCACCCCAATCCTCTTTTTCTTCTTTTTCACTGGGTCCTTATTCCCCAATTGAGTCTTGATATCCTCCTGACCCTTAGCCAAGGTCATCAGGAGTTGCTGGAACTGCGCATTCTGAGCTTGTAGGTCTTTGACTGTTTGCTCGAGATCCATCCTACTGAAATAAACAGCAGACAGATAAGGAAACCTGGAGTGAGACCTGCTTATGCACATGATGAATGGTATGCTTATGTATGCAATGCATTCAAGGATTTAGAACATTTAAAATTGTTTCAGACAAAGAAGAACGCACGTCATATTAATAAGAAGAGATTTGTTAGTACATAAATGCCCCATGGGCCAAATATTACAAAATAACTTCTTAAGGCAGAAAGACATTGCGCATCCTCTTTGGTACGATGTAGGTATTGAGGGCCTCTTGCTCATGGAGTCGGCGGGTAAGCTCTAGAACCTTCTTTTCGCTGGCGTAGAAGCTAGCTTCAAAAGTATTTCGTTCCTCCTTGAGCTGAATCCAACTTTTCTGCATTTCCTCCCACGATGTAGGCATGTCTGGATGTAGGATGGTGTAGGGAACCTCTCCTTCATTGACGGGCTCTTTAATCACTGGGAGTACATGAGGATAAGGCATCATTAGACTTTGGGCTCGGGCTCATACCCACTTGAGATAAGGCTCAAGAGGGATGGAGTTCTTGTGTCCCAGAGTCTTGCTATCAACCTTGTTGAGTTTTCCCCAAGCTCTGATGAATCTTTGGCGAAGTCCTTGCGCATCGTTGTCGAAGTCAAAAACTAGGTCAGGAATTAACATGTCATGAGGGCCATCCCTCCGTGCATATCCAAATTGCCTCAAAGCTAGGCAAGGGTTGTAGGTGATACCTCCTCTGATTCCAAGTAAAGGAACATTAGGAAATTCTCCGCAACGATCGACGATGACGACATTTTCTTTGGACCGAGAACACCAATGTACATCAGAGTGAGTAAGAGTCATCAACCGCTGGGACCACCTTGAGCCTTGGTCATTCTTCAGGACAGATTGTGGAAGGTGCGAAATAAACCACCTTGCAAGGAGAGGAGTACATCACATGAGAACACCCCTCTTTCTCATTGTTCGTGTGTAAAATGAGTGAAGGATGTCCCCAAGCAATGCTGGTATTGGATTTCTGGACAAGAAGATTTTGACGGCGTTGACATCTACTAGTTGGTCAGGATTTGGAAACAAGACCAACCCATAGATAAGGAGTGCCACAATCTCTTCAAAGGCTTGTAGGTCCAATGAATTCCAACATTCTTGTGCCTTCTCAAACAAGAATTTTGCTAAGAATCCTTTGACGCCGCTTCTGGTTTCCCAATGCCCCTTGATGTCGGATGGTTGTAGATGTAATGCTCGAGCAACATCTTCCGGATTTGGTTCCTTTTCCGTACCGTTGAAGGGTAGTTGATTAAGGATAGGAATTCTCAGGAGTTGAGAAAACTCCTCCAAAGTGGGTACCAACTGATAACCAGGGAAAGTGAAACAGTGGTGAAGAGGGTCAAAGAACTGGAATAGCACTTTCATCATGTCTTCTTCAATGTTGGTGCTGACTAGGCTGAGCAGTCTACCATGTCTTTCACTGAAGGATGAATTTTCCGGGATTCTTGGAGTTATCTCCTTGAGTTGAGGAGAGATTCTCACAAGGTTGACTTGAATGGTTTTTCTGCGAGGAATTTCCATGTCCTACAAAACAAGAACAAAGATGAAGATCCAAAACCCTTGAAATGGTTAGTGAATCCATATGATGTTTTATGATGTATGCACAAAACATATGTGCAAGCAATTCACACCAAACCCTAGTTCCAGGCTTGCATTGGGTTTCATGGGTAAGTACCCTCTTGAGTGTAGTTGGCTTAAAAACCTGTCCTATAAATAGTAACCGGGTTCTAAGGAGCTCAATATCACTGGATTGTTTTCATTGTTCATTGTTTTGGTTTAGCCACTTAACTAGCGACCAAAATATTCCAAGAAAACAACCCTCAATGAGTGTAGTATCGAGTATCTACCAACTTCGGACTGCACCAAAGCCGGTCATCTCACTACCCTTAATAAAAGGCCAAGATGGTCAAGTAAGGTTCTAGGTCATTAGTGCTTAGTGACATCACTCAGCGGCCCCGTACTCTCCTTGATTGAACTCAAGGGTTACTGATACTCACAAATATGTCGCACTAATATAGCTATTGCTTCGACCGTGTCGGTATACCCCGCACAGTTTCCACAACGTATTGCTATCTATGAAATGTTTCCCAAAATCCAGGTGTAGGATTGTAAACCCCAAACAATAGAGCCAAGATATAAAGCAAACAATTCAAACAATTTGTCATGCAAAGGGGGTGATCTAAGCCCTAAGGTTACTCCACTTTTTAAAAGTCTCCCCAGCAGAGTCGCCAGTTCTGTGATACGGTGGGAGAACTGACTGTGGTTTTGCGTTTGTTTTCGCAAATGTTTCGGTTGAGCAAGAGTCGCCACCGGCTTTTTATTTTATCCTAAGGAAAGGTTTAAAAAGCACAGCAAAAACCTTTGAGATTTTTCTTGGGTTCGGGGAGTAGATTATAGAAAGGGAAGGTATTAGCACCCTTTCTATCCATGGTTATCCATGGGCTCTTAGGTACTTGCTTAGATCAACTTGCCTTGGTTTTCAATTGTTTGAAATGGTGCTCGGTGTGTGGTTTTTGAAAATATTTTGAAAAGATGCCTTGTATAGGCTACCCTTGTAACAATTCTTTACTCGAATGTTTTACAAAAGGTGTTTTGTCTTTTGAAAAGATGTTTCAAGGTTTTTGAAAGCTTGTTTTGAAAGTGTTTGTGAAATTTGAAATTAGGCAAGTGTTTTATTTGCAAATTGACAAGTATTTAAGAGTTATCTACCCTAAAGTTTTTCTCAAAGATTTTTGTTATGTTTTAAACCTTTTGACAATTTTGTTCCACCATTGCATTTGGTGGACAATCTTGTATTAGGAGGTGAAAGGGACGGGCGTGGGTCATCGCTTAGACCATAATTGCAATAGTGTTAAATGTCTTTGGGCAATTTTTTCTTTGAAAAGAATTTGATCATTTTAGGCAACTTTTTTGAAAGCGTCATCGAGGGACTTATGATCATTTGATTGTTTGTTTTACCCAAAGAAATTCAACATACAATATGGCCCAATTATTTGAAGGCAACAAAGTGGAATACCCTAGGGGTGCAAGTGTGAAACGTGTTGTCCATTTTCATGCTCATTTATCTTGAAATTAAGTCAAACTATTTTTTGTTCGTTTTATTCGCATACAAACCCTAATTCTAGCATGGTATGTTTAGAAAACATTAAAGTGCGAAATTTAAATTCCTACACTATTACAACATAATAATATGGGGAGGGGGGGTACAAATATTCAAATGGGGGTTATTTAGACAAGAAATTAAACCTAGCTATTACATCATTTTTTTTGAATATTTACAAGACAAATAATTGCATAATTAAATGGAAATAAAAACAAATATGCAAGAATGCAAAAAAGAATTTTTATATGTATGAAAAAAAGTATTATTTATGTAAAAATAAAAAAGAAATAAAAAGGTATTATTTTTTGAGTATTTTCATATTTAGGGCAAAACCCTAGTTTACAAAATAAAATGCATTATTTATTCAATACACATAATATTTATTATTTACATACAAAAATAAAATAAAAATATAGTATATTTGTAAAAATGCATTTTTAATGTTAAATATTAATAAAATAAAATATGTATATTTTTGGTATTTTATTCCAAGTATATTAATGTATAAGTATATTTATTTATATTATTTACAAAATATGTATTATATATACTAATTAAATAATATTTAATATTTAATAATAAAAAAAAAGTATTTTTTTCTATAAAATATTTTCAGAGAGTAGAACAAAATAAAAATGTATAAAAATGTATTTACACTATTTTAGTATTTTAAATAAAAAGTATGTGTATTTATTTTTTATGTATAAACTAAAGGAAAAATCAAATAAATACCTAATAAATTCAAAAATGGTGAGAAAAAATATTTTTATATTTTTAATATCATGAGAAAAAATAAATGAGTTAATTAAAAAAAGAAAAAGTCAAAAAACATTAAAAATAAACCAAGTGGGCTCAGGGGGTTCAGAAGCAATTATATGGTGTGAAAAGGAAATACAAAGCAAGCCCAGCCCAATGCAACCTTTCTTCAACCTCTGGCCAGAAAGTATCAAAAAAAACGCGCGCTTTGTTCCTCCATTCAAACATCCTGATTCCTGGCTTATTAATGAAAACTCATAACATAAAAAATGTTCAGCATCAAGAGACGAATCCAACCATATGCAGAACTTGTCTTAACTCTCTAAGATGAGGGAGAATTTCTTCTCCCCCAAATCCTGACCTAGATTTTCTGCCATTTTTAAACCTTAAATTCTCACAGCTCAGGCAAAAGAAATGAAAAGTAAAAGCATGTACAGGTTCAGTGGCATGAGTAGAACATTGCTTATTCACAAACTTAGAGCTAATGATGCCTAATAAGAGAGATAGAAGTTCACCAAAATACCTGTTCAGTTGAAGTTCTATCTGGCAATGGGGAAGCTTTCAGTGCAAGATAATGGTTGGTATAGCTTCCTTGAGGTGTGGTGATGCTGTTCCAATATTTACTTTGCCTTGAGACACCTTGAATCGAGCTGTAGAACTTCAACTGCAAAATGAAAAAGTGAAAATGGTGGAACTTGTTAGAGGAATTACAGGTCGTGTTTCAAGTCATGGTTAGCTTGCATAGATGCTAGAGAATGTATGTGAACTGGTTTGGGCAAGAAAGCTTGAGAGAAATGGGAGATGGCACTCAAACTGCAGGCCCTGCCCTGTTCTTGCAGTTTGAAGGTGATTCTGGGATTTGGGGTGTATGAGGGATGTTAGGATCGTGCACTAGCTTGGTTGGGATGTCCTGGATATGTTTCACAAGTTTTCTTAAGGGTTTTCAAGCTGATATGAGAGTTGTGTTGAACAATGCAATGTTTCTTAGCACTTAAGCAAAAAAGGTCAAGTTGGTGTTTAGGCAGCTAGAGGCCCCCATAACATGCTGCATAACTCAGTCTTGATCAGTGTGATTAATCCCTAAACTTGTGCCAAAGAGATCTTAACTGTACTTCTTGGATTTTCAATTGGACATAAAGTTACCTTTTGCAAAAATGGAAGAAATGCTTTATCTATAAATGGATTAATCTTCTAGGCAATGCTTGAACACACAAAACATGGCCTTGGCACAAAGGTTTGGCATTAAATTTATGAGTGTAATTGAGATAAAAGGCCTGTAATCAAGTGGCATGCTGAGTTTTGAAAATGCATAGTGTTATGAACATGTAACTTGGCCTAATCAAAAGTGAGTTTTTGCTATATTGTGGAATTCGATTCTCCCTAACCATGAGGTTGTTTGAGAAGTTCTTGGACATTTTAGAAATCTTGGAATGAGTACTACAATCCATCTTTGAAATGCAAATTGAAATTCCAAGTGAAAGTGTATGGAAAATGGCCTTGAAGTTGGGTAGAAAACCTTGTCAAAATAGGTTAAAATTTCACTAAGTTAAGAATGGTTTAGTGCCCTTATTCAAAAATTTGTAACTTGAGATATAAGCCTCATTTGGGAAAACTTTGTGAATCAAAGTTGTAGATTATGCAACAAGCTACAACTTTCATGTTTTGACCTTTGTTTGAATCTAAATGGATCTTGGTGAGAAAGTGGGGCAAAGTTGGGAAAAAAATTAGGGTTTTTCATAACTTAGAAAAATTCTGTTATGAAAAATTCTAATTTCTAACCCTAATTTGCATTTTGTGATTTCTTGGTGAACAAGTTTCATGATTTGGCATGTTTTGATGAAAAATGAACCTTGACTCTTGATTTTGACCAAAAAGTCAAAGTTTGACTTTTCAGTATACAGTCAAAATTGATCAATTGACTGGGAAATTCAACTGTCAATCTTGTGTACTTGGGATCTTTTGAGTTTGTTGATCATGTAAAGATAATTCCATGGGGTCATTGAGTCCATATGTGAGCTTGGTTTGCCATTGGTTGGGTCAAACAGTCAAAAATTGCCTTTGTGCAGTCAAAACCCTAAAAATGACCATTTTGCCCTTTTGGTGATCTGATCAAATTTCTTGTGGAATTGTGATCCAAACTTGATCAAATTGTTCATGTGAGTTCATAATGTTTATGTGGGTCAATTTTCATGAGGTTTAACTGTCAATTGGTCACAGTTGACTTTTTCCCCAATACAGCTGATTTCTAGGTCAACTGTCCAATTGACTGGGTAAAACTTGGAATCAAGACTTGAAACTTGGTGAGGATAAACTTAGGAGTCCAATATGAAGCAAGAAAGTCATCTTAGGCATTTTAGGTCAAAACATCTTTGTGCAAACATAAACCCTAATTTGGGTCAATAGTGCAAGGAGAGGTCTTGAGCAGATGAAACCCTAACTGGATCTTGATCTTTAAAGGCTTTGTGATGAGAAATCATTGAGAAATGGGAGGGCAAATTTTGGGGTACAACAGATATATTTGACAAAAAGCAAATGAAATTTGTTGTTGAGAGGCTTTGATTTTATCAATCTTCTAATGAGTTTTCAAATGCAAGTTTCAAGATGGTCATTCAACTAACCTCTAATTTCTAACTCATTAACAATTGACTTTTATTTTATGATTTTACTTTACGCCTTTAGTTTTACGCACCATTTATGTTAGCATTTTCATTTCATATTATTGTCATCTTTGCTCACTTGAGCATTTACCTTTATGTCATTTTTATTTTGCTCACTTGAGCTTTTATTTTCTTTTTGAAGATACTTAATAACCAACTTGAACAACAAAAAGCTTTAAGGTTACTTGGACTGTTTGGTTACTATCCTTGGCATTATGGAGTTATGGACCTCTTGGACTTAGGATTAGAAACCTTGACTGCCCTTGAGACCTTGGTGACTTCTATTATTATTTTGTTTGGAGTTCTTGGGGTTTACCCTAAGACATTGAGTTGTTTTTCTTTGTGTGCAGGTTATTCTAATTATTTGCTTTGTCTTTGATTGAGAATTCATCTGTATACAACCGTTACTCTGTCCAATTTTTGTGAAGACTTAATGCATTTGAAGTCTGATATTCTTAAGAGGTTTAATATCTTTGCTTATTTGATTTCAATCCAAAGAATGGAAATTCTACATTGACTCATTGTGTCAAGTGTTGACTTCTTATTGGTTAGACGGTTCGTTTTCCTAGCTTTTACCTTATGCTTTAGGATAATCCCTTCATCTCCTACAACCTTCTTTAATTTCAAAAATCTTCTCCCTCCTTTTCAAAACTATTATTGATTTCTAAACTTGAACAACTTTCACAATAAACTTGGACTTAAGTCCATGCATTTTCAAAAATGTTTTCTTAATCAAATTTTAACCAACTTAATAATACTTTGATATTTTTTGCGAGAAGACTAAAAGTCAATCAATCTCATTCAAATCATTTTGCCACTTTGGCTTTTTATTTTAAAATTTTCTCAAAAGACTAGACTCTTGTTGTTCCTTGTAGTGATGCGAGCTACTATACTTCTACGATATATAGTGAAGTGAGATATTTTCCACTTGGGTTTCGAGTGAGGCTTTGTGGATTTTAAAATCCAAGTTATATCCTTCACTTTGAGATGATGCAAATTTTCCTTTCTCATAATCGTGGGTAGTAAGTATGTCCTTCCACTCGGATACAGCGATGATGTCTCGTCTCTTAAAATTAACTAACACATTTGTGTTTTTTTAAAATTTTTAAAGGTGAACTACGAGTACCCTGATTCTCTATTGCACATAATGTGGTATGTATGTACTAAAGATTCCCAATCATGGCGGGTGCAAAAAATTGTAAAAAATATTTTATTTCTCACCTCCACCATCTATTTTTGTATACAACACTTATAGCCAAAATATACAAATTTTTCAAAGAGGTTCCTGCAGAGTACCGTAGATGTTTAGGATGCTAATATCTTCCCTTTGCATAACCAACCACTGTACCTAGATTCTCTCTCCCTCTTTTTTGAGTTATTCGCTCTTTTCTCATTCCTCTGGAAATAATAAAGTGTAATGGCGATATTTTTTATTTGATCTGTGTGAGTCAAGTCAATCAAATGGCTTAGTCTCAACATTTCTACCGCTACAATATATGCAAAACAATTATATACATTCATACAATCATTTACATACTAACACACAACTTTTACTATTGTAATATTGTCTAAAAATGCACACAGATAGATGTCAGTTGTTGTTAATAGTCATCTATTGTACTTCAATTTATTTTATAAAATAGAAAATAATTTTAGCTTTACATCGGTTAGAACGGCGCATCAAACGAACAACCGAGTCAAAAGTTATAAATTTTCAAAGTTTCACAATTTTTCAAAATTTCGCTCAGGAAATCAATTACCCCAAAATGGGAATCGATTTCCACAACATACATAAAATATTATTTTTTAGAAATTGACTCAGGAAATCGATTATCTCAAATGGTAAATCGATTTCTAGTAGAAAAATATCATTTTTTTGTTTCAGGAAATCGATTTCTATAGCATGACAGTGAAAAATTCTGCTATTTTTATTGTTATAGGAATCATTCTTTTCAACCCCAAAACCCCAATTTTCCGATCAAAACAATGTCATTTGATCCCATAAAATACACACATATATGATCCATCATTCTAACATGATTCACATCAACAATTTCATCCAAAAATGCATCAACAATCCTTCACAAATATGAAATCCCATAAAGCAAAATAATGAGAAATCAATAACACACAATCATGGAACCTAATTACTATCATTCCCCATCATTATGCAACCCGTTATAGAGTTAGAATCTCACCTTACCTTGGATCGACGATTCTAAACCTCTACTACGAAATCCCTTTTTCTTGCCTCCTAATGCTCTTTTTATTCTTCTCTCTTCTATGATCGTTGTGACTTTGTTTCTACACTCTAATTCTCTTTTCTCTTCCCACTCTTATTTTATTCCAACAATGACCCCTTGAACCCCTAAATAATTATTCCAACTTTTCCCTTCCTCATTAAAATAATAATTATATAATTATAAAAATTATAATTATTATTTTAATTCAAATAATATTATCATTAAACCAACATTCTCCCTCCACCTCTATTTTTCTACATTTTTAGTCATACACCCCAATACCTTAATTTTCATAATATCTAAGGTAGTAACCTTCTCGTCAAAGCACAACAACATATCTCATTGTTCATCAAAACACACCAAAAACAACATTCATGTAATTGCGTAATTAAAATAATCTAAATTAAAAACAGGGTGTTACAAAGTTCAACTGCTAAGTCAGCTGCCATACATACACTTATAAACTAACGTTTGCATGTCATCATTTTAATAGTTAAGAGATCTATTTGAACATTTTAAAAATTAAGGGACTAAAATATACCCCGAGATACAGTTAAGAGACGAAAAAAAATATTTTGTTTAAAATTAATTATTTTATTATGGAATAAAGTGCATTTTCTGAACACAATAAAAGAGGTTCATGATATTTTAGACTCATTTGTGTTATTTTGTTTATAGATAGTAAATATTTTAAAATAATTAAATATGAATTTTTAAAACTATAAAAAATTATAAAAAATTAAATAAATTATTAAGTATTAATTATCTTGAAATTATCAATAATTCTTTATACTATTTTAAAAATATAATTATCTATGCATTATTATTCTAATACATAAGCATAATATTCATTTATGTATTATCGATTCATCCAGAGTCAAGCTCGGCTATGAGGTAGGGCAAAGTGAACCACTGTCTAGGGCCTCCAAAATACAAGGGTCTCGAAAAAAATTTATTGGTATTTATATAACCTAGTTCAAACAATATAAATAATAGGCTCAATCAATAATATAACCAACAAAATAAAAGTAATTTAATAAAAAAATATTTTCATCTTCTTAATTTTGAGGAGTATCGTTTCATCTCTCTCAAACAGAAAGTAAAATAGAACTCAAGATTTACTTAGATATTTTTATCTCTTTTTCTTCTTAATTCTTACCTTCTTGATGTTAGTGTTCAAAGAATAAGTTGATGTTGTTGATGCTATTTACAATTTAAATAGACAATGTTATTTTTATAAAAACAACTATATTTTTTATTAGAGGTCTATTTTTATTATTCGTCCCGAGCCTCTAAAAAGTCGAAACCGACCCTGTCCAAAATCTAATTCTAATCTAACCTTAAAATGTTAAATCTGTAAATACATCAGTTCAATTTTTAATTACTTTGAAAAAATAAAACAAAAATATATTTTAAATATCGTTGATTATTATTTTATACAAAAGAATAGTAAAATAAGTATTTGTCTAATTTATTTTATTATACTTTTAGTGACCAATATTTATTATGTTGTGTATTGTATTTTTATGTACCTATAGCAAATATACATGTTTGATATAGTAAAATTATGAGTTTAATAGTGTAAAGAAGTATTACACAGACATTTAATTAAAATATTTTAAAATGTTAAATTATATAAATAAGTTAAAATTTACAGCGTGATTTAATGGAATATATAATTGTTATTGATTAAAAATTTACAGAGTCAGTGCACCATTTCTTTTTAGCTCTGATTTGATAGACTGGATAAACATTAATCTTAATATCAGTAAATCTTAGGCTGATTATTGGGCAACAAAATGTCATACTTTGTGGATTTGAAAGAACAAGAAATTCCATGATGAAAATTATAGAAGACCGTTAGTTATTGATGTTCTTGTTCAAAATAGAGTTAAAGAGTACATAACTTCTGTGAAGATTTAAAGAGTAATGGATAATTGTGAAAGAAGGTTGATTAATGTCGGTTGAAAGCTACCAGATACGGGGTGAGTTAAGCTTAATACGAATTGGGTTCATATTACTAACACAATTGCAGGATGTGACTGTATCATTATGAGCATGAGTGAAGTTTGCTTATGAGGTTTCTCATAGTTTTTAGGATATTGTGGTGTTATAAAAGCGGTGGGTGAAGTTTGCTTAGGAGGTTTCTCCTAGTTTTTGGGATATTGTGGTGTTATAAAAGCAGAATTGTGGAGTGTCTTCAAAAGCCTCGAGATCATTAAGGACTTAGGCTTAATGAAAGTCAAAGTTAATGTGGGTTCTATTATAGTTGCTGACATGATTAACACTGGTAGAGCAACAAATATGGATAACTTAACTATAATTAATCAAATCATCAATGAAAGGCAAAGCATTGGAGAGGTGAAAGTTTTCCGTTGCTATCATGAAACCAATTTCTGTGTGGATGTGTTAGCAAAGTTTGGAGCCACTAGCGGCGGTGAAGTCTTTTTTAAAGAAGATTACCCGATGTTTATTTCTCATTTGCTTAATAACGATGTGTTAGGTGTATCTAGGGGTATAAACGGATAAAAAAATCCAATTAAATCGACAATCCAAACGAAATCAAACCGAATTAGAACCAATTGTTTTTGGTTTGGTTCTAAAACCAAACCAAACCAATAAAAATTGATGTGGTTTGATTCGGTTCTCGGTTTTAATTTTTAAGAACCGCCAAACCGATGAATCAAATCAATGGAAATAATTATGCTCTAAATATTTTATTCCTCCATCGTTAAGCCCAACTTTTTTTAAACCACTCTCCATCTTCGTTTACTGTTCTTTTATTTCGGCAAAACATGCATCTAGAACCAAACTCAAAAACATAGAAAGTAGAAATCATAAGTCACAAAAAACGTTGCTTTCACTGAATTGCTGTTCTCGCTGCCTGCCACTATTGTTGCTCTCACTGCTGTCAATTTTATATGTTATGGTCTCTTTATCCGCGTTCAAATTTTCTTAGTTAATTTTAATTTTTTTTATCTTTTTTGTTTTTTCTTATTCAACAAAATTCATTTTAGTCTTGTTAGAAAATAGTTTTGATGTCTGCTTGAGGTGTGAAACATGTTAATTGATGTGTGTTTTATTGTGTTCTATTTACTAAGCTTTCAAGTCACTTTCAAACATTGTGAAGTCAAGTGTTAAATGTTTGATAGTGAACTTATTTCATGGTGCGATGAAAATCATATAACTGTTTCGTATGGATTATGAGCAACTTGCGGTTTGTTTGAAAAAAAAACATAAAATAAATTACATGAAATATATTATTTTAAAAAATAATAGCATAAATACATCGGAAAAATACGATAGTGAAAAATACACTGATGAATATAATATTTAAAAAAAAAAATTATAAACCGATCAAACAAATCAAACTAAACCGAACTAAATCAATTAGTTTATTTCGATTTCATTTTTAAAAAATGTTAAAATCAAACCGAACTAAACCAATAGAAATATCATCGATTCAAACATTATTTTAATAAAAAACCAATTCAAACCGATCCAATTACATTTGTTATAATTTCAATTCTTTAGGCCTCCGACTCTCCATTAAAAAAAATATTTTAAATTATGTGCACACTAGTATTTTCGTTCTATAAGACTTATAATTTTAATTATTATAAAAATCCCTTCAAACTAGTATTGTTTTTTACTCTGCCGGCGACAACTTTTTGGGTAGTCCGTAACCGGCCTCCACGGTGCTCCTCCGGCCACGCCGCGCAATCCAAGCCACCGCCAATAGTTACCAACCTCTTCTGGTTCTCCTAAACCGCCTCCAACAGTGAACAAGGTTATCTCTCAAAAATCCAAAAACTCCACTTTTAGGGTTTTTTATTTGGGATTTTTTATATGATAATAATTTTATTAATTTTTTTTATGCCATTGTGACTATTAGTAACACCGTTTTGTTGTGAAATCATTGTTAGTTTGTGATGGATTTAAAATTTAAGAATTTTGTGTTATTATTCAAAATTGGGGTTAAGGTTGTTTTGATTACTCTTGGTATGTTTATGACACTATACCAATGTAAAGAATACTAATTTAAAGAAGATTAATACTTTATTCATGTTTAGCATAGTAAATAAAAAGGAGATAAATGGTGGGATTTTGGCTCTCCGCCATGGACAGTCATCCGCCATCTACAATAGTGAGTAGTGTGTAGGATGTTGCTAACTTGATTTTTAACGGTTTCTTGGGGCTGACATTTCTTGTGCCCAGATCACGTTTTTTTTTTGTTGTTGCCAAAAAGCTACAAATGATCAAAATCTTGTAGTAAAAGGAATAGTATTAGTCTTTACTCTATTACTAATTGTTTCAACCTCAACTTGTGTATTCTTACTGTTTATTTGTTGCTTGTTAAGTGCAGAAAAAATCACAATAAAGCAATGTCGTATGATGACGTAGAAATTGAAGACATGGAGTGGAATGAGGAGTTGCAGTCTTACACATACCCTTGTCCATGTGGTGACCTGTTCCAGATCACAAAGGAAGATCTCAAGCTTGGCGAGGAGATAGCTCGCTGCCCTAGTTGCTCCCTCTACATCACTGTCATCTACAACATGGAAGATTTTCTTGGCAGTTCTGATCAAAATAGAACAAACAAGGGTCTTCAGCCCTCCAAGCAACAAGCTGTCACTGTTGCTTGAATTTCAGGTCTTGTGTCCTTTTTTTGATTTATTTTACATGTCTGTGTTATACAACACAATCATAGGGATAATTACACTTGTTATGTTTGTCTATTAGGACTAGATTATACAACACAATCAGAGGGATGATTGCACTTGGTTTGTTTCTCTATCAGGGTAGATGTGTAGTTAATTAAAGAGAGAATGAAAAACGTTAATTGTTAGTCAATTTATGGGGATCGGTATATGCTCAACAATCTGAGTTAGTGTAAATAAAAGTTGTCAATACAAGTTTGTTGGCATTAGTAGAGACCTGTCAATGAAGATCCAAGCGCCAACGACTCAATTACTGCCCCTACTAAAAACAGTCTTAATTATGGACCCATATTGAAGGAGAGTCTCTTTTGGCCCCAACCCATTAAAATAGTATTTTTCTGGACTTGGTCAGGGGGCTTTGTGGCCCCAACACAGATTGCAGTACCTAGACCGCAACACTACCCTTGAAAAATAAGTAAACTCTGCATCAAACTCCCATTATCAGTTCTACAAAACGTATTTTAGCCTATGGTCTCACCGCACGGTATGTAGAAGCTAACAATTGTAGCTTCAGAAAAACTACGGTGGGAAAGACCTTAAACATTAGATGGCTGTGACTCGCCGATAGCCAAACACAATTAATATCTTTCAATATTGAAGTTGCATAAAAAAAGTAATTTAACTTCAAATCACTTAAGATTTAGCTTCCATTTTGCTTTATTTGTTTAACTACTTAAAAATTGAAAAACAAAATTTTGTAAATATTAGAGTCTGTGGGCCAACTTTAGCTCACATGGCTTTAGGGGCATTTTGGTATGGGAAATGCTCATCTCACCCTATAGGGTGTGTCTCACACCTTTGGAAACCCGAAAATGCTATTCATGTGTCCGGAGATGCATCTCCGGACCCACCTTAAAGCATACCAAACCTCGTATATCAGAGAGACATTCCATTTTTTCCGAAACCTAATTCTGGTAGAAATGGGGCGCCTCTCTGAAATACGAGATTTTTGTGCTTTAAGGTGTGTCCGGAGAAGCATATCTGAATACATGGATGACATTTTCGAGTTTCCAGAGGTGTGAGGCACACACACCCTATAGGGTGGGATGAGGCACACCATCACCTTTTTTCCATGGAGGCACAACCTTTAAAAGACCTTTTTTGTACGATCTTATTTTAGAAACGAAATTCCTTTCTAAAATTAATTCCTTTAAAAGACCTTTTTTCCATGCAGGCACAACTTTTAAAAGAGTGTGTTTGGACTAAGTATTTTATATTTTAACGAGAGAAATTAATTTTTTGAAAGAATTTAAAATGATTTAATGTATTTTATTCAAGTCAAATTAAGGAATTTCAAATGACACTGTTCTATAATTTGATTGTTAAATTATTTATTATTAATTTTTCAAAATGGTCTTTTATTTTATGAAAATAACAAATTTATCTCTAAAATTTTCAAAAAACTATAAATAAGTCCTTAAATGATTTTTAAATTTTACAAATTTGTCCTTTGAAATTTTTGAAAATTGTAAATTGGTCTTTACTTTTTATATTTTAAATTTGATTAAACAATTTTAAAATTTATGAAAATGACTCTAAAAATTTAACAATCAATCATTTTAATATTCTATCCAAACAAAAAAAAATAATTAAAATTGAATGAATTTTAATTGAATCATTTAAATTATTTAAAATTTTAAATTCCTTAAAAAAATTTAATTATCCCATTCAAACACACTCTTATAGTATAAGAAGGATTCTGTTTTATCTCAATTCCATAAGATCCCCAAACTAGATGAATTGAGTTGAGGCAATGTTGGACAATAAGTATGAGATTGGAGAGGAACTTACATTCATTAAGACATTGAAGGATGAAGTTCTAGTTGAATTCGTCATAAACTTTAATCGACGCGAAAATCTTTTTACCCTTCATCCTAATCATAACATGCACATCTCATTAGCAATAATACTACTATGGTGAATATTACTTCCGGAGGAAGAACTCTTTTTTCTCATTCCATGTTACAAAGAGCTCTGGCTATTTTTATTTTATTATTCGATCTCCTCCAAAAGTATTAGCTTTCATATGACAACAATCATTAGTGCACAAGGGTGTGCAAAAAGACTAGTTTGCAAGAACCATTTTTAAAAATTCAGTGTAGTTTTGAAAAATAAATTTATTCCGGATAGAAACTAGTCCATTTTCATTTTGCTACTATAATAAAAAATTAGTAATTATTTTTCCCACGATTAAGGGTGCTTTCTCAACTACGGTAAAACTTTACAATTGTTTTTAGAGTTCGAAGATATAACTTCGGATGTACTTTATTTACACACTCTTCAATGCAAATTGACGAGTCACTTTTATTTTTGTTAAAATTTAATCCGGAGATGTATCTCCATATGTATATAAGGATGAATTCGGAGATGTATCTCCATATAATACTTTAGAACAAAGCTTGATTTTTATTCCATTTGATTGTCATTATCAGATAGTCAAGATCATCAAACCATAATACTTAGGTTTTCATCTTTATCTGCTTAGCCGCTTATACTTACTTGTTAGAAGACATTAAATGTTATTATTAGTTGCCATCATCAAAAGTTGTTGTTCTTGCTAAAAGCATATCACCTACGAAACAAGGTTTTATTGATGAAAGTCTCGTCTGAGAGGTCAAACACCTTATCTGAGGGACTTAGTGTCTCATAAGCCGGTTTACATATTACTGTGTCTGGGGGACTTATACTCCCCAGGTTAATCAAACTCTCACATGAGGGACTTAGTCTTTACTCGGGTGGGGTCAGACTTTGAAATTACGCCTAAGAAAGGTGAATGATATCCAGCCTAAGAGACTTGATCACAAGTCTTGCCTGAGGACTCAATGAAAGTCTCATCCGAGAGGTCAAATGTCTCACCTGAGGGACAAGGTGTATCATCAATCGGGCTACATATTAGTGTGCCTGAGGGACTTAGATTCCCTAGGCTAATCAAACTCTCGCCCAAGGGACATATAATCTCTTTAGTCAGGCTACACACTATTATAACTAAAGGACTCGGATTTCTCGAGATAACTAAAGCTTCACTTGCGAAAATGCAGGTTCTCGGGACAATCCCCTGAGATGCAATCTAAAAACACTTTATCTTTTAATAAAAGCCTCATGCTTGAGGGATTATATAATGTTATAATTGTGAAGGATTTTGCCTAGGACAAAACCTTCAAACCACGCCAGAAGAGCTGACAATGGAATGTCGCCAAAAGGAAGATATCGCCTCGCCCTAGTACCTTTCTATTGCCCAGTCATGGGAAACATGGAATAAATCGTTTCTTGGAAAGAGATAATTCAGTGTCATTAACTCACCCATGTCTCCCTTGAAAATAAGGATTCAATGGTCCATCATTGACTGGTTGGATGTTGCTGCTGTATAGCGGCAAGCAAAAAGTTAAGTATTAATTTTACCAGGTGATATTTAGGTTATATCGTATTGTGTCCACAAAGATTGGTTATTGATTTGTCGTTCGATAATTTCTCACGTTTATGAGTTTGGGGATAAATGGGTTGAAAAGAAAATTTTATCAATAGAAAATGAATGTATAAAAAAGGAAAAAGGAATATTTTATCAGGCATGCATATATACTACTTCTCACAGACTTAAACTTATCGATCTGTTTTACTAAACCTACAATATTCATCAATGTAATCACGCGTTACTCACAACCTAAGTCATTTTTAACCCAAATTGAGAGGCCTACTACATCACCTTGGTAGCGATCTCTCAACCACCTCAACAACACAAGTAAATTGTGCTCGCTTGCATTGACGATCTCTCAGAGCGACACAAACAACACAAAAGGCATTAATCTCATACACCCTAAGTGAATAACAACGCTAAATCTATCTCTAGAATTCAGACACTATTAGATAATTATCCTAGATAAGAATTTAAGTAGTATATGTCTATAACAACTCAAATCCCTAGCACAGAGCAAAAATCTAGGATAACAATCGACAAAGATTTATAAAGCAAGTTTTATATAACGCCAAGGGTGAGAAATATACATCAGTTCAAAGTAAATATACATACAAATCCAATCAATAGAGTATACACATATAGGAAGAGAAATGAACCATAAATCTATCGGTTTGTCAATGCCGATCGAAGAGCAATCCACCCTGGATCATCCGTATGTAAGCTCCATAGTTGTTATCTAAGCTAATCCTAACAAAATTAAAGGTTGATGGAGTTGGGAGACAAAAGCTCCCCAAAACCTTAACCTAAAAATAAACTAAAATGAAGATATAAAAACAAATCTTAGCAAACCGCGCTAAGCGGGCCTGGCACTCTAAGCACGACTTCACTAATTTACACATCAAACCGACCTAAATTCTGCTAAGCGTGTTATCTGCGCTAAGCGGGCTTCAAAACTTTGGTTCTTCTAAAACAGTAAACGCAAGCAGCACGATACAAAATGCACTGAGCGCCACTCGCGCTTAGCGGCCTCTGCGCGCTAAGCGGGCTCTCCTGGACAGAATGTCCAAAAACTGGTCTTTTACCGGAAACGCGCATCCGGAGTCGTGCCTTCGGCACTTTATTCCTCAATGCTCCAAAATGAAACAAATACCTACAAAATGAATGGAAAAATATCAAATAGTACATTATGTACACAAAAACACAAATAAACACAAATTAAACATATTTACACAAAAGTCAGGTTTATTCAACGATATTTAAAATGAAAAGTCGATAAGTGCAACAAAAGCATATACAAAAATAGCTACAATGTGAACTTATCAAATTATCCCCAACTTGAACTTGTTTGTCCTCAAACAAAGCCAAACAACTCAAAGAACCAAAAGTAATCAACCAAAATATAATAAATCAACAAGTTTTGAAAACGGAAAACAAATGCAATGGTTCAAATAAAAAACGGTACACACGAAGAAACATACTTACCACTAAACTACGACGATAACATAAACACAAAACAAATGCTAAATACAAAAATTATATCAAACATTCTAAAATAATACTAGTTCACTAATGAATCACACCTAGCAAAAACAATCATCGGTAGATGAAAAACTCACAAAATGAGGTATTTTCACTCATCCAACAATTTTGCAAACAATAGACTAAATTATGCATTTATCTAAAAATTTACATTGAAAATATAAAAGCAAGAATCTTAAGGGCTTTTCAAGGTTGTAATGTGGTCGGATAAACAAACAAGTGATAAGTCCTAAAGCTAATCGAAACAAAAACTTGTCTAAACCTAAGGGAGTAATTACTTCCACAAAGTTTCAAACAAAATAATTCCAATCACAATTCTTCTTCATCACAAGTTTCACACCAACACACATCACTTATTAACACAATATTATTCCATACCCTTTTTGTTTTTGTTTTTCAAAGCTTTTTCAATTTTTTTTCTTTTATTTTGACTTCTTTTTTCACATTTTTTCTTCTTTTCTTTTTCTCCTCAGCCTCATAGCAACCTCAATATAAATGAGCAAACATTTCTCTTCCCAACTTGAATTCAATCAACATTAATGTGTGAATACTCCCTACTTTCTAAGGCAAGGTAAAAATTCATACAATAATAAATAGTTGAGGGTTCAAGAAATAAATGAGTCAACATCCATAAAAAATGTGAACTAAACACTCATAGACAAGCATCAAGTTCAAATAAACATGGATATTGACAAAAGCTCAAAGGGGATAACAAATGATCACACACTCACAAGGTGAATTGACTATTTGGCTAGGTAGTTATGCTCAAAATGAAACAAAAATGACTTGATCCTTTTCTTGAATTCATACAATCAACACAAACAAAAGATTAAGCATAATAAAATCCAGTTAAAACAAGAATTGTAGTCTCCAGCATATGTGAACATGGAAAGCTACCTCACAAAAAGGGGGAAAACTAAAGTCATTCAC
Organism: Vicia faba; assembly: GCA_948472305.1. NCBI lineage: Eukaryota > Viridiplantae > Streptophyta > Magnoliopsida > Fabales > Fabaceae > Vicia > Vicia faba. Next base: position 319,769,890 of record OX451740.1, read on the forward strand.
AAATGAACAAGTATACAAAAGAATGAATGGTATAAAGATTGTAAAAAGTATAAGTATCATAAATATGCTAAAGTATAGAAAGCGATAAACACATACCTCGAGCGTGTGCAAAACTTAAACAAAACCATTACCATGCGTTCGCAAGTTGACACACTCAAACTTGGAAAATCACCAAAAGCGACTTCAAGCCATCGAATCAAAATTGAGTCTAAACAACAACAAAAGAATTAAACAACAACAACAATAGAGTATACACAAAGAGGAAGAGAAATGAACCACATATCTACCGGTTTATCAGCATCGATCAAAGAGCAGTCCATCCTAGATCATCCGTATGCAAGCTCCATAGTTGTTATCTAAGCTAATCCTAACAAAATTAAAGGTTGATGGAGTTGGGAGTAAAAAGTTCCCCAAAACCATAACCTAAAAATAAACTAAAATGAGGATATAAAAACAAATCTCAGCAGACCGCGCTAAGCGGGTCTGGAGTGCTAAGCGCGACTTCACTAATTTACACATCAAACTGACGTAAACCACGTTAAGCGGGCTTCAAAACTTTGATTCTTCCAAAACAGTAAACGCAAGCAGCGCGCTACAAAATGCGCTGAGCGCCACTCGCGCTTAATGGCCTCTGCGTGTTAAGCGGGCTCTCCTGGACAAAATGTTCCAAAACTGGTCTTTTATTCTGAAAACGCGCATCCGGAGTCGTGCCTTCGACACTTTATTCCTCAATTCTCCAAAATGAAATAAATACCTACAAAATGAATGGAACAATATCAAACGGTACACTATGTACATAAAAACACAAATAAACACAAACTAAACGTACTTACACAAAATTCGGGTTTATTCAATGATATTTAAAATAAAAAGTAGATAACTGCAACCAAAAATATATACAAAAATATCTACATTTTGCACTTATCAAACTCTTCCCAACTTGAACTTGTTTGTCCTCAAACAAAGCCAAACAACTCAAAGAACCAAAAGTAATCAACCAAAATATAATGAATCAACAAGTTTTGAAAAATGAAAAACGGTACACACGAAGAAACATACTTACCACTAAACTACGACGATAACATAAACACGAAACAAATGCTAAATACAAAAATTATGCCAAACATTTTAAAATAATACTAGTTCACAAATGAATCACACCTAGCAAAAACAATCATCGGTGGATGAAAAATACACAAAAATGGGGTATTTTCACTCATCCAATAATCTTGCAAACAATAGACTAAATTATGCATTCATCTAAAAATTTAATTGAAAATATAAAAGCAAGAATCTCAAGAGTTTTTCAAGGTTGTAATGTGATCGGGTAAACAAACAAGTGATAAGTCCTAAAGATAATCGGGAAAAAAACTTGCCTAAACCTAAGGGAGTAATTACTTCCACAAAGTTTAAAACAAAATAATTCCAATCACAATTCTTCTTCATCACAAGTTTCACACCAACACACGTCACTTATTAACACAACATTATCCCATACTCATTTTTTTCTTCTTTTTCAAAGCTTTTTAAATAAAAAATGTCTTTTCTTTTCACTTCTTCTTTTTTCAAATATTTTCTTTTCTTTTCTTTTCTTTTTCTTCTCAACCTCATAGTAAACTCAATATAAATGAGAAAACATTGATCTCACAATAAATCATTTTTTACTAACTTAATAAAACTATAAGATATTTTCGGAAAAAGGATTAAGGAGAATTACTTTCAAATTAATTGCGAACTGCATCTACGATCACTCAACTTACAACCCACGCAAGGTTCAAGGATAATTAAAAGCAATTCTATGCAATCCTATAAAAACACCAACCAAACTACGAACTACGAATTGAGACTTTGATTCCTCCTAAGAGGATACGTAGGCATACGACTAAAACCGTGGCGAGTTTCCCTAATAAAAAAAATTAAAATCCTATTCTCTAAAGATTGCATTCTAAACTCTAGTATCCTTATGAACAAAGTAGATGAGGGGTGTCTAACACCTTCCCTTCGTCTAAGAACAAGTCCAACAACTTAGAATCTCTGTCAAAATTAGGGTTAACCTTTATATTCCCTTCCATGAGATAAAAATTAAGGGTGCAACTCTCAATTTAAAACTGGTTACAACACATCTTCCAAAAGTGCTTCCACTTGCTTAGGATACAAGAACATCAACTTTCCACTATCATCAAACTTATAGAACCTCGCCATTTTATTATAACAGTTGATATGAACATAGTTGAACTCTAACCAGTTCATTCCACGGATAACATAAATTTGGTGTAAGGAAAGACACACCAAATCTATCACAAAACTCTTACCAAAGATAGTTAAAGGACAACTCAAACATACAAAAGTAGTAGTAACAAAACCCTTAGCAGAAGTGTCTATCACTATACTATCATTCATAGAAGACAATTTCAATCCCAACATCATGGCACATTCAAGCGAAATTAATGAATGAGTAGCACCAACATCAATAATAACAATCAACTCAACATTGTTAATAAAACAAGCACCTCAAATCTGGTTAACCTTCTTGGGAACCTCTGAACCACTCAAAGTAAATACTCTACCATTAGTATGATAAATAGTAGCAGTCTTCTTCGGCTTCAGACACTAGTGTTGTACCCCCAAAATTTTCCTCTCACTTATCAAATATTTTCTCACAAAGATCTCTCTTGGTTCAAGACTGCACTAGGGTTGATCAACTCAAGACACCTCTTTAAGCACTGATGACTGAAATTAGGGTTTGAGATTGCACAAGGATAATTGAATTTTAAATGCCTCATATGACTTTCATGGATCATTATGGACCCCAAAGATTACTCATGTCAAGTTTCAAGCCTTGAATCACATTTTTGCTCAGTCAATTGAGCAGTTGACCTAAAAATCAGCTATATTAGGGAAAAAGTCAATTATGGTCAATTTACAGTCAAACTTCATAATTTTTTATCCACATCAACATTATAAAATCATATGTATCATTTGATCAATTTTGGACGACAATCCCTCAAGAAATTTGATCAAATCATCAAAAGGGCAAAATGGTCAAAATTAAGGTTTTGACTAAGAAAGGGCAATTTCTGATTTTGACCTAGCAAATGGTTAATTGGTTTGAGGCATGATCTCAAGATTTCAATTGAATCATTTTTACCTAATGGCAGGACCCAAAATATTGCTCAAGATCAATTGGATTGATAGTGAATTTTCAATCAACCGATCAAAAGTCAACTGTACACTAAAAAGTCAAACTTTGACTTTTTTGGTCAAAATAAAGTGTCAAAGATCACAGTTCATCAAAACATGTCAAAATATGAAAGTTATTCATCAAGAAATCAAAAAGTCAAGATTTCATTTTGAAAAGTCAAAGTTTTCTAACTTAGAAATTTTTCTAAGTGTTTAAAATTTCATGTTTTTTCACAACTTTGAGCAAATTTTTCACCATGATGCAAGATGATTTAAAAGAAACTTTCAACATGAAAGTTGTAGATCTCCATGATATCTACAATATTACTTTACACAACTTCTTCTAAAAGTACTTGGATCTCAAGTTATTAATTCATAAAGTCACGGTCTTGAAATTAAACACTTAGTGAAATTTTGCCCTAGTTTAGGCAGGATTTTGACCTAACTTCATGACACTTTTTCATATCGTTCCAAGGGGAATTTTCAAAAGTGATTCAAAGGGGGGTTGTAGAGCACATTACAAGCTTTCCAAAATATCCAAGAACTCCTTGAGATCATTCTTGAGCAGGGAGAATCGAAGAGAGGAAGTTATGGTTTCAAACTAAAATTATAGGTCATTTTTATGATGAACAAAAATACAATTTCAATGTTAGACTGCATAATCTTGCTTTGCAGGCCTTCTAACTTGTGTATCTATCCATAATTAATGAATTACACAAACTTTTGAGCTTTAAACCAAGTGGTTTAAGCTTTATCCAATCCATATTTCCATTAATGGCACAAAGTGAACACTTCCATTTTAGAAAAGCAAGTTTTTTGTGCAAAGTCAATTCTTGAGCCTCTAACTTGTTCTCTCTGATCACACTCCATCTACAAAGTCAGAAGCAAGTGTGTTTAAAGCATAACCACTCTATCTTAGCCAGTACACAAGGCATTGAAACTTGATTTCTCAAAAAATCACATGTTGAGCTTAAACATGTGATTTTGAATTCTGATCAGATACAAGCCTCCATACTTGATGCTTATAAATAGAGGCACTATTTGTAAGCTAAGAAACGAGCTTAAGCACCTTTAAACACACTAAAACTCTCTCAAATCAGAAATTGCTCAAAAACTCCATTGTTACACAATTTCTGACCTTGAACACCAAACTCATATTTCCCTCGTGCGTTTCTTGGCCTTTTAGTTTCTAAAGCTTCCTTACATCAAGTGTAACCCATCCATGTTCTTGTTTTATTACTGTAACATCATTTACCATATCCTCCATAACCAAAAATAGAGCATTCCACATTGACTTGTCCAAGCCATTCCAGTCATCCATTGCTCAAGCAAACCATTGCATTAGCTTCTCGGGAACTTGAGGAAGCTAACCTGATCATTGCAGCGCTTGGGCCAGTTCAGTTTGGGCCTTACCTTTTTTCTTACAATACTCCCTGACTATTTTTTTAATTCCCCTGACTTTTTAATTATTTTTTATTTATTTTTACTTTTTTATCTTTCATTTATTTATTATTAATATTATTATTAATATTATTATTATTATTATTATTACTATTTTTTATTAATAATAAAAAATCTAAAAATATTTTATTTATTTATTTGCATGTTTAAAAAATACTAATACATTTTTTATTTTTCTTTATAAAAAAGAAAAGATTAAAAACATTTTTCTTAATAATTAATTTCTTTTTCTTAAATAATTAATATTTAGACTTAGGCTTGATTATTATTTTATTTTCTTTTTATTTAAAATTAATTTAGAACTTAGATTTCTTCTAATTAATTAATTTCCATCATATTATTATTAAGTTAAAATCTTTCACAAAAAAACCTAAAAAATCTTTTTTAAACTTAATTTCTTTATCATTTAGTTTAAATTAAATTTTGTTTATTTTTAACTAATCATGTTCTTAATTAGGTCAAAACCAAACCCTTTCATTAAAAACCAAATAAAAATTATTTTCTTTTTTCCATATATATCCTTGTACATTATTTATTCAATTCTTGTATTCTATTCAATATGGTTGTAATAATTAATTAGTTCTAATTTTCTTGCAAATCCCCATTTGTAAATTTGTATATCCCTCTCCTAAATGATGTAATAGCATAGTAATTTTAAATTCCACAATTTATCGCTTTATATACAAATGTTACTAATTAGGGCTTTGTATAGAAAAACTAAAACCAATCAATAGAAAACCCTAATCAAAGATAAATCAAGCATGAAAATCAATACACTTGCACACAAACACCCCTAGGGTAAATCCACTTCGTTGCCTTACAAAAATGGCCATATTACGCATGTGAGGTATCTTAGCAAAGACAAGTAAAATACAAGATCATAGTCTCCCGATGACGCTATCTATGTTGCCTTTTCAAAATGATCTTAGTCCCTAAAGAAAAATGCTAAGATCCCTTGCAACATTGCTAATCATGGTTATACAATGACCTTTGCCCGTCTCTTTTACATCCAAAGATAGAGTTACTTATCAAATCAATGGTAAGATAACAATGTCAAAGGAAAAATGAAATGAACATGAAATACTTTTAAGTAGGTAAAATGTTCCTAGTTATTTTCTCCATTTCAAAACAAAAACATCCTTGCTATTTTCAAAAACAAACACTAAACACTTCCAAAATACCTTTTAAACTTGAAAATATTTTCAAAAGATCAAACACTTTGTATACATTCTTACGAACGAGAATCATTACAAAGTTTGCCTAGACAAAGACCTCTTTATAAAATACTTTCAAAAACCACACAAAGCACATTTTCAAACAAAAGCATGTGATCTAACAAGTGACTAAGAGCCCATGGAAAACCATGGATGAAAAGGGTGCTAATATCTTCTCTTTTCATAATCTACCCCCCAACTCAAGAAAACATCTCAAAGGTCATTCCTATGTATTGTACCCCAAAATTTGCCCTCCCTTTCTTCAAGAAACCATCCTGGATTTTTTCAAAGTTCCCCTGAAGCAAATCCAAGTCCTGAGTTATCCTTTGGCCCAAGCAAGCCGCTTACAAGAGCAAGATGATCTCACGAACTCCAGAAGCAGCACTTTTATCTTGAGAAAGAAAATCAAATTCCAAGTACTTAGAATGCTTCTCTAAAATAAGTTTTTTTAGAAAAATCAGCGCTTCAGAACTTCTGGACCCATTCCAGATGAAGACGGTCAGAAGTTGCAAGCTTGGCTCAGCGTGGTCAGAAGTTGGCTCTTCGGCAGCTACACCAGTTCAATCAGAAGTTGTAAACGTGGTTCAGAATGTAAGCCTCAAACAGAATATGCCCCTTCAGCAGTTACACAAGCTCAGTCAGAATTTGTTAAAGGAATGCAAGAGAAACAGGAAAGTCTGAAGGCTCCTTCAGAACAGGTTGAAATCAGAAGATGAAAGGTCAGAAGAATGGGTGTCACACTGATACAGAATCTCTAAGTCCAGATTGTCCAGAAGTAGATCCAAGGAACGTACCAGAAAACCAGGAGAATTTCCAGAGCATGCTAAGACAACAGGTAGCCAAGGCCAGAGCATGGTTTACGCTGCTGATTCAACGCTGGTTTCCATTACCAGAATGTTGGTATTGACAGGTCTTGTCACCATTTAATGCCCATTAATGCTTCCAACCACTCCTGAGCATTCACGTGTGGCTTGGAAAATGCTTTTGCACAGATTCTGGCATGGGTCTTCACGCCACCGCCCACTTCAGAGGTCACTTCTCCCCAATCTACGCCTGCTGCTGCAACCTAGGCTGAAGGCTAGCTGTTATCACAACTTCCCAGGAATTTCTGTCAAAGAACAAGTTCAAACTCTGTTGGCACCTTAAATGTTCAAGGCATCCACAAGGATTTTGCCTATAAATAGAGAGTTTTCACCACTGCCAAAGACGTTCAAGAAAAGAAACAGAAAAATTGCTAAGAGAGAAATAGAATTCCTAACAACACAGCATTCTGAAACTCTGCCAAAATCTTCAGCTTTGTTTCATAACTTTGAGTTTCTCACCTTCATCTTCATCAAGTATCCAGTTCTTTTCTGTAAACCAAAAACACTCTTTCAAAACTTCTGACCCTACACACGTATACACCTTTACTTCCCCTTTTCCAGATCTGTCCAGAACACCACCAGAACCAGAACCAAAAGCTAAACTTTCACTCACCCACTTTTCCAAACAGTCAGGTAAGCACCAGCTGACCCTCACCACACTGTTAAGCATCATCAGTTGTGCATATTCAAGTAACATAATGTAAATATTCATGTTATTGTTGTTTATGTTCTGAGGACTTTCATACCTCAGAACGTCCTGAGCCAATATAAGATTGCCTGTGACCTTGGTGATTCTGACCTCTGAAACCTTTTGCTATTTGCTGGATCTGTTCCAAATATGTTTCCTGTTTTGTGGAGTAACAACAGGATTGCAGATGTTCTGATTAGTACAGGAAAAAGCCAAGTGCTGACTTTGACGTTAGCACATCTGAAGCCTGTTTTGCCGTCAATGACATCAGAACCTCTGAGAGTTATTGCCTTTTTAGCAGAATCAGAACTTCTGGTTTCTCCACTAACAAACTTCTGTCTTGCAGCGCAGGGAAATCAGAACTTCTGATTTCCCCACTAACAAGGTTCTGTTTTGCAGGTGCTAGAGTCAGAAGTTCTGACTCATCCAGTTTCACCAACAGGTTGATCATCTGGCAGCGAATCTGGGTCAGAACTTTTGATGGCCTCCCAACAGCGCGCGGGCTCCCTCTCTCTCTCTCTATATATCTTGTTTTTTGCTATTTTCTTTTTGTCTATTTTTCTCGTTGAACCCCCTATGTACAAATGTGTATCCCCCTCCCCTAATTGTTGTAATAGCGTAGGATTTTATATTTTCGCTTCTTATTTGCTAGTAATTAGGACGTGTATGGCAAGATAAAATCAATGAAATAGAAAAACCTAATTCAAAGGAAAAAAACTCTTGTATGCAATAAAACACACTTGCACACTAACGCCCCTAGGGTATTCCACTTTGTTGCCTTCAAATAATTGGGCCATATTGCATGTTGAATTTGTTTGGGTAAAACGAACAATCAAAATGATCATAGTCCCTCAAAAATGTTGCCTAAATGGATGGTCAAGTCCCTTTTTAAAAGAAAAATTGCCCAAAGACATTTAACACTATTGCAATTATGGTTTAAACGACGACCCGCGCCCGTCCCTTTCATCTCCTAATACAAGATTGTCCACCAAATGCAATGGTGGAACAAAATTGTCAAAAGGTTTAAAACATAATAAAAATCTTTGAGAAAACTTTAGGGTAGATGAACTCTTAAGTACTTGTCAACTTTCCAAGAAAATACTTGCCCATTTTCAAACCCACTTCACAAACACTTTTCAAAATCAACTTTCAAAAACCTTGAAACATTTTTTTTTAAAGATAAAACACCTTTTGTAAAACATTCGAGTAAAGAATTGTTACAAGGGTAGCCTATACAAGGCATCTTTTCAAAACATTTTCAAAAAACCACACACCAAGCACCATTTCAAGCAATTGAAAACCAAGGCAAGTTGATCTAAGCAAGTACCTAAGAGCCCATGGATAACCATGGATAGAAGGGGTGCTAATACCTTCCCCTTCTATAATCTACTCCCCGAACCCAAGAAAAATCTCAAAGGTTTTTGCTGTGCTTTTTAAACCTTTCCTTAGGATAAAATAAAAAGTCGGTGGCGACTCTTGCTCAACCGAAACATTTGCGAAAACAAACGCAAAACCCTAGTCAGTTCTCCCACCGTATCACAGAACTGGCGACTCTGCTGGGGACAAGTTTTAAAGTGGAGTAACCTTAGGTCTTAGATCACCCCCCTTTGCATGACTAATTGTTTGATTTGTTTGCTTTATACTTTGGCTCTATTGTTTGGGTTTACAATCCTCCACCCGGATTTTGGGAAACATTCATAGATAGCAATACGTTGTGGAAACTGTGCGGGGTATACCGACACGGTCGAAGCAATAGTTATATTAGTGCGACATATTTGTGAGTACCGGTAACCCTTGAGTTCAATCAAGGAGAGTACGGGGCCGCTGAGTGATGTCACTAAGCACTAATGACCTAGAACCTTACTTGACCATCTTGGCCTTTTATTAGGGGTAGTGAGATGACCGGCTTTGGTGTAGTCCGAAGTTGGTAGATACTCGATACTACACTCATTGAGGGTTGTTTTCTTGGAATATTTTGGTCGCTAGTTAAGTGGCTAAACCAAAACAATGAACGATGAAAACGATCCGGTGATATTGAGCTCCTTAGAACCCGGTTACTATTGATAGGACAGGTTTTTAAGCCAACTACACTCAAGAGGGTACTTACCTATGAAACCCCATGCAAGCCTGAAACTAGGGTTTGGTGTGATTTGCTTGTACACATGTTTTGTGCATACATCATAAACATCATGAAGCATCATATGCATTTACTAACCATTTCAGGGGTTTGGATCTTCATCTTTGTTCCTGTTTTGTAGGTCATGGAAATTCCTCGCAGAAATACCATTCAAGTCAACCTTGTGAGAATCTTTCCTCAACTCAAGGAGCTCGCCTCAAGAATTCCGGAAAATTCATCCTTCAGTGAAAGGCATGGTAGACTGCTCAGCCTAGTCAACACCAACATTGAAGAAGACATGATGAAAGTGCTATTCCAGTTCTTTGACCCTATTCACCACTGTTTCACCTTCCCTGATTATCAGTTGGTACCCACTTTGGAGGAGTTTTCTCAACTCCTGAGAATTCCTATCCTTAATCAACTGCCCTTCAACGGTACGGAAAAGGAACCAAAACCGGAAGATGTTGCTCGAGCATTACATCTACAACCATCCGACATCAAGGGGCATTGGGAAACCAGAAGCGGCGTCAAGGGATTCTTAGCAAAATTCTTGTTTGAGAAGGCACAAGAATGTTGGAATTCATTGGACCTACAAGCTTTCGAAGAGATTGTGGCACTCCTTATCTATGGGTTGGTCTTGTTCCCAAATCCTGACCAATTGGTGGATGTCAACACCGTCAAAATCTTCTTGTCCAGAAATCCAATACCTACATTGCTTGGGGATATCCTTCACTCATTTTACACACGAACAATGAGAAAGAGGGGTGTTCTCATGTGTTGTACTCCTATCCTTGCAAGGTGGTTTATTTCGCACCTTCCGCAATCAGTCCTAAAGAATGACCAAGGTACGAGGTGGTCCCAACGGTTGATGACTCTTACTCATTCAGATGTGCATTGGTGTTCTCGGTCCAGAGAAAATGTCATCATCGTCGATCGTTGTGGGGAATTTCCTAATGTTCCTTTACTTGGAATTAGGGGAGGTATCACCTACAACCCTTGCCTAGCTTTGAGGCAGTTTGGATATGCACGGAGGGATGGCCCTCATGATATGTTGATTCCTAGCCTAGTTTTTGACTTCGACAACGATGCACAAGGACTTCGCCAAAGATTCATCAGAGCTTGGGGAAAACTCAACAAGGTTGATAGCAAGACTCTAGGACACAAGAACTCCATCCCTCTTGAGCCCTATCTCAAGTGGGTACGAGCCCGAGCCCAAAGTTTAATGATGCCTTATCCTCATGTACTCCCAGTGATTAAGGAGCCCGTTAATGAAGGAGAGGTTCCCTACACCATCCTGCACCCAGACATGCCTACATCGTGGGAGGAAATGCAGAAAAGTTGGATTCAGCTCAAGGAGGAATGGAACACTTTTGAAGCTAGCTACTACGCCAGTGAAAAGAAGGTTCTAGAGCTTACCCGCCGACTCCACGAGCAAGAGGCCCTCAACACCTACATCGCACCAAAGAGGATGCGCAATGTCTTTCTGCCTTAAGAAGTTTATTTTGTAATATTCGGCCCATGGGGCATTTATGTACTAACAAAGTTCTTCTTATTAATATGGCGTGCGTTCTTCTTTGTCTGAAACAATTTTGAATGTTCTAAATCCTTGAATGCATTGCATACATCAGCATATCATTCATCATGTGCATAAGCAGGTCTCACTCCAGGTTTCCTTATTTGTCTGCTGTTTATGTCAGTCAGGATGGATCTCGAGCAAACAGTCAAAGACCTACAAGCTCAGAATGCACAATTCCAGCAACTCCTGTTGACCTTGGCTAAGGGTCAGGAGGACCTAAAGACCTTGTCGGGGAATAAGGACCCAGTAAAGAAGAAGAAAAAGAGGATTGGGGTGGCTACTCTGGGGAGAAGATTTGACGGAGAAGCTCGGAGAGTACTTGAATTTCCTCCGACTTCTGATGAAGGGACTAGTAAAAGAGATGGAGTTGCGGTGCCTTCCGAGTCTGATGCAGAGGAAGAAGAGGTTGAAGAAGATGAAGATTATTCTGACCAGCAATATCCTCCAGCTGATGATAAATACAAGGGTTTAGAAGATAGATTGGCTGCCATGGAATTACAAAGAGTACCAGGTTTGGACTTTGAAGACTTGGGTTTGGTTGCCGGGATTGTGATTCCCCCAAAATTCAAAGTGCCAGTGTTTGTGAGGTACGATGGGCTGTCCTGCCCCAAAATGCATCTCAGGTCCTACGTGAGAAAGATTCAACCCTATACAGCGGACAAAAACCTCTGGATTCATTTCTTTCAAGACAGCCTGTCGGGAGCTCAGTTGGAGTGGTTTTATCAGCTAGAAGGAACCAGTGTCAGAAATTGGGATGATTTGGCCACCGCTTTCTACAAACAATACCAGTATAATTCTGATCTTGCTCCTACTCGTACCCAACTTCAGGGTATGTCACTAGGAGCAAGCGAGGGATTCAAAGAATATGCACAAAAATGGAGGGATTTGGCTGGCAGGGTGCAGCCTCCTTTAACCGATCGTGAGCTCGTTGATATGTTTCTTGGGACCCTATCTGGGCCATTTTTCAATCATTTAATTGGTAACTCTTCCGCTGGGTTTACCGATTTGATCTTAACCGGCGAAAGAATAGAAGCTGGCATCAAGTCAGGAAAGATTCAGAAGGGTGTTGCTGCAAGTATTGAGAAGAAGCCTTTTAAGAAGGAGACAGCTATGGTATATTCTCAGAGAAGAGCAGGGAAGATGGAGCGTCGGCCAACTGTGGGGGCCGTAATGATTCAAAACACCCCAAGTGAGCAGCCTCGCTATAACCAGTCCAGACCAAATCAGCAACGGGTAGAAAGGCCACAACGGCAGTTCACCCGTATTAATATGACTCCGGCACAAGTGCTTCCCCATCTGTTAAAGTTGAATCTTGCCATCATCAAGGAGGCACCAAAGAATGTGAATATATCCTCTCCGCATTATCATGCTAATGCTAAATGCGCCTACCATTCAGACAGTGTTGGACACGACACCAATGATTGTTGGGCACTCAAGCATAAAATCCAAGACCTGATAGAGGCTAAGGAGGTAGAGTTTGATGCTCCAGAGAAGCCTAATGTGATATCTGCACCCATGCCGAAGCACGGCCGAAATGTCAATGCCATTGAAGAAGATTTGTATGTTGCTGATGTCAGTGATCTGACTACTCCACTGCTAACCGTTAAATTGAATCTGTTAAGGGCCGGGATCTTCCCGGGATGTAAGGAAGACTGCTATTGTTGTCACTCTCTGCCGTTTGGTTGTCCACTATTGAAGAAAGGCATCCAAGGCCTTATGGATAGCCGACAAATTTTGTTCGAAAAAGTTTCTGCTGTTCCAGTTCATGTTGAAAATATCTCAATCATAACCATTCACGCCAATCTTTCCAAGGCCGTCAAAAAGCCTGTTAAGATTACACCAACTGCAAAATCAGTCCCTTTGAAGATAACAATGCCAGGGCCTGTTCCCTATGTTTCTGAGAAGTCGATACCTTGGAACTATGGCGGTGACATCTACTACCATGGTATCAAGCAAATCGAAGTAATTGAAGAAAGTTCGGATGATGAAGAAGCCAGCATTAGTAACATTGCGGGCACCAGCAAAATTACCAGGAGCGGGAGAATATTTTCTCCAGAGATTGCCCCACCAAGAGCAGTCTTTGGACCCTCATCAGCTAAAGGAGTCATCCCTGCACCAGTAAAACTCTCTGCTAGAACTCCTTTGATTGAAGAAGTTGTTGTTCCTAGTGCTGTCTCTCCTACCATTGCTGATAAAGGAAAGGGAATATAAGATGAGCCCGTCAGGACGAGGGCTCAACCCTTGGTGATCCCGGAAACCTCCAAGAAGGAAATGGACGAGATTTTGAGGATAATCAAGAGAAGTGATTACGATGTGGTGGAACAGTTGGGGCAAACCCCCTCCAAGATCTCCATGCTGGCACTATTTCTTTGCTCAGAAGCGCACGCTAAAGCTTTGATTAAGTTTCTGAAGGCAGCTCATGTGCCCCAAGAAACTTCTGCGGATCAATTTCAGAATTGCGTGGCTAGCCTGACTGCGGACAATGGACTAGGTTTTTCTGATGCCGACCTAACCCCTAAAGGCAGAAACCACAATGATGCTTTGCATATTTCAATCGAGTGTCGCGGAACCACCCTTGCACATGTTTTGGTTGATACCGGTTCGTCGCTGAATGTTTTACCTAAGAAGGCCTTGGACCGACTAGATTGTGAAGGGTTGGAATTGAAGCCGAGTGATATTGTTGTCAGAGCTTTCGATGGTTCAAAGAGAATGGTCCACGGAGAAGTTGAAATTCCCATCAAGATAGGTACCGAGGTGTTTAAATCCACTTTCTATGTGATGGACATCCGTCCATCATACTCTTGCTTGCTGGGAAGGCCTTGGATACACCATGCTGGGGCAGTCACTTCCTCCTTGCATCAGATGTTGAAGTATCCTGTCAAGGGAAAAATCATTACTGTCCATAGCGAAGAAGAGTACATGATTAGCCACTTGAATTCTTTCCGGTACATAGAGGTTGAAGGAGAGTTTATTGAGACACCGTTTCAACATTTCGAAGAGGTCCTTCCTGAAATAACAGTAGCGAAGTTGGCAGCTGAGACACCGAGGCAGATGGCCAGGATGGCATCTCTGGAGGACGCAAGGGCCGCAATAAAAGAAGAGAAGAATTCAGCATGGGGGCAGTTACCTGACTTTCCGTATAAGACTGGCAAGTTTGGATTAGGGTTCACAGCCGCTGGCCAGAAAGCTATGCGCCAGTCAAAGATTGAAAGGGCGCCAGTCAAAATTTCTCCCTACGGAATCAACGCCCTGGAAGAGGAAGACAAAGAAAGCAACATTGAAGATTGGATTTATCCAACTGTCAAAGGAGGATTGAGCAATTGGGAGGCTAAGGACTTTGTCCCCATCACTTTTATTCATCAGTAATTTACCTGTTAAACATTTCTTATTTGGTCTGTAATATTTTACTTTCAAACAATCCGTGCACTATCTTTCACCTCATGCCTTGCCCGGGGCATGTAGGTCCATTTGTAAGGGTTTTGATTATTTTTCATATCCATATGCCATGTTTAATGATTCATTGGACGTTTTTCATTTGATAAACTGCTTGTGTTCATTTTCTTTCCTTTTGCATTTTTGTTTTAAGGATGGCTATCCCTTACACACACCCACACTCACCAATGCAGGTACCCATCCACTCCGGATTCCATGAGTGACTATTCTGCTGTATCTTTCAATAACTATGAAGATCTGGTCAATCTAGCCGAGTATGAAGATGACGAAGGTTGTGAAGTACCCGGGGAACTATCCAGACTTCTGCAACAAGAGGAAAGAGCCATCTTACCGCATGAAGAGCCATTGGAAGCTGTTAACTTGGGAACCAAGGAAGACCGGAAGGAGGTGCAAGTGGGTGCCAATCTAGAACCAAAGGTTAAGGAGCGCTTGGTACAGTTGTTGAATGAGTATGTTGGAATCTTCGCTTGGTCCTATGAAGACATGCCAGGTCTGGACGCAGACATCGTGGTTCACCGTCTCCCCACAAGAGAAGACTGTCCACCAATCAAGCAAAAAGTTCACCGAATGAGGCCTGACATGTCCGAAAAGATCAAAGCGGAAGTGATGAAACAATTCGATGCTGGATTTCTGGCTGTTACGTCCTATCCTCAATGGGTCGCTAACATCGTGCCAGTGCCGAAGAAAGATGGCAAAGTCAGAATGTGTGTGGACTACCGGGATTTGAATAGGGCCAGCCCTAAAGATGATTTCCCGCTACCTCATATTGACATCTTGATCGACAATACAGCTCAGCATAAAGTGTTTTCCTTCATGGACGGATTCTCGGGCTACAATCAAATCAAAATGGCTCCCGAGGATATGGAGAAAACAACTTTTGTCACACAATGGGGCACTTTCTGTTACAAGGTGATGCCGTTCGGGTTGAAGAACGCAGGGGCAACTTATCAACGCGCCATGGTGGCTTTATTTCATGATATGATACATCATGAGATTGAAGTTTACGTAGACGATATGATAGCTCGGTCACAAACAGAGGAAGAGCACCTTGAACATCTGGAAAAGCTGTTTGCCAGGTTAAAAGAATACAAGCTCAGGCTGAATCCAAGTAAATGCACTTTTGGAGTTAGGTCTGGTAAACTCCTGGGATTCATTGTAAGCAACAAAGGCATTGAAGTCGATCCGGCAAAAGTAAAAGCAATACAAGAGATGCCTGCTCCCCGTACTGAAAAGGAGGTCAGAGGATTCTTGGGGCACATAAACTATATTGCCAGATTCATCTCACATCTGACTTCTACCTGTGAGCCAATTTTCAAACTCTTGAAGAAAGATCAGGTAGTTGAATTGAACGACGATTGTCAAGCTGCTTTTGATAGAATCAAGGAATATTTGCTAGAACCTCCTATTCTGATGCCACCCGTCGAAGGAAGACCACTGATCATGTATTTGACCATCTTGGATAACTCAATGGGGTGTGTTTTGGGCCAGCATGACGAGTCTGGTCGAAAAGAGCATGCTATTTATTACCTTAGCAAAAAGTTTACCGACTGTGAGACTCGCTACTCATTGCTCGAGAAAACTTGCTGCGCTTTGGTATGGGCTGCTCGCCGACTAAGACAGTATATGTTGACTCATACTACCTTGTTGATATCCAAAATGGACCCTATCAAGTATATCTTCGAAAAGCCCGCTTTATCCGGAAGGATAGCTAGATGGCAAATGATCTTGACCGAGTATGACATCCAGTACACCACCCAAAAAGCTATAAAAGGGAGTGTACTAGCTGACCATCTGGCTCATCAGGCTATTGAAGATTATCAACCCATGAGATTTGACTTCCCAGACGAAGACATCATGAATTTGGACAACGTTGAAGGTAACAGACCGTATGACGGACCCGAAAAGGGATCCCGATGGACCCTGTACTTCGATGGTGCTTCGAATGCGCTTGGAAACGGTATTGGCGCAGTACTCATTTCTCCGGAAGGTTGCCACACCCCTTTCACGGCCCGACTTTGCTTCAGCTGCACAAACAACATGGCTGAGTATGAAGCCTGCATCTTTGGTCTCAAGGCTGCTATAGACTTGGGGATCAAATCTTTGATCGTATTTGGGGACTTGGCTTTGGTTATCAGTCAAATCAAAGGAGAGTGGGATACCAAACATCCTAATCTTATCCCATACAAAGAACATGTCCTGACATTGTTGCCTCATTTCGAGAAAATTACCTTCGAGCATTTCCCGCGAGAAGAGAATCAGCTAGCAGATGCTCTAGCCACAATGTCCTCCATGTTTAAACTCAACTGGGATAACGAGGCTCCCCAAATCACCATCGAGCGAATGGATGAACCTGCGCATTGTCACAAGATTAATACCGAAGAAGTAGTGGAACAACCCTGGTTCCATGAAATCAAAAGGTATCTCGAGACCCGAGGTTATCCTGAAGGAGCTTCCGTGAATGACAAGAAGTTCTTAAGGAAATTTGCTGCTAAGTTCTTCCTGAGCAACGACATCCTTTACAAACGAAGCCATGATTGTGTATTACTCCGATGTGTGGACAAAGCTGAAGCAGGGTTAATCATGACTGATATACACAGTGGCACATTTGGCACTCACTTGAACGGGCATACCATGGCTAAGAAGATCCTGAGGGCAGGCTATTACTGGTCTACCATGGAAGCTGATTGCCATCAACATTCCCGTACTTGCCACAAGTGTCAAGTCTACGCTGACAAGATTCATATTCCTCCGGTTCCTCTCAACGTGCTGACAGCTCCTTGGCCATTCGCAATGTGGGGCATTGATATGATCGGAGAGATCAAGCCCACGGCTTCCAACGGACATCGCTTCATCCTGGTTGCCATTGACTACTTCACTAAATGGGTCGAAGCAGCTTCCTTCGCCTCTGTCACTAAAAATGTGGTTGCCCGCTTCATCAAGCTAAATCTCATATGTCGGTATGGCGTTCCAGACAGGATCATCACAGACAACGGTACAAATCTGAATAACACAATGATCACTGCATTATGCGAACAGTTCAAGATTTATCATCACAATTCATCTCCCTATCGGCCGAAGATGAACGGTGCTGTTGAAGCTGCGAACAAAAACATTAAGAAGATCATTCAGAAAATGACAGTCACTTACAAGGACTGGCATGAGATGTTACCGTTTGCTCTGCATGGATACCGTACGACGACACGTACTTCAACTGGGGCAACCCCATTTTCTTTGGTTTATGGCATGGAAGCTGTTTTGCCTATGGAAGTCCAGATCCCTTCTCTAAGGATTATGAAGGATGCAGGTTTGAACGAAGATGATTGGATGCAGACCCGACTTGATCAACTCAATCTGATCGACGAAAAACGACTTACTGCTATATGCCATGGTCAGACATATCAAAAACGGATGATCAAGGCCTTCAATAAGAAAGTCAGACGTCAAGTGTATCAAGTCGGGGATCTCGTAGTCAAGCGGATTATCTTGCCGCAAAGTGATCCCAGGGGCAAATGGACTCCTACATATGAAGGACCATTTGTGATCAAGAGCATATTTTCAGGTGGTGCAATGATTCTGACCACCATGGACGGCGACGATTTGCTGCACCCTGCGAACGCAGACATAGTCAAAAGATACTACGCATAAAATAACCCGACAAGTCGAAAACCCGAAAGGGCGACTTGGGCAAAAATGGGCATCCCGGTGAACCGAAAACCCAAAAGGGCGGTTCAGGCAAAAATTAGGGATAAAAACAAAAATCTGTACACCCGGTAAGTCGAAAACCCGAAAGGGCGGCTTAGGCAAAAAGGGGTTTCCCGGTGGATCGAAAACCCGAAAGGGCGATTCAGGAAAAAGTTAGGGAATTAAAGCGTATGACTATGTCTCGTCGGATCATTTCAAAGACAATCTCTTCGACAACCAGTTCCAGGCTTCTGATCAATCCAGTCATCGGCAAGCGAAGCATTGAATGGACAGATATTCAGAGTTGTGAAAGCTATAGCGGAACGGAATCCCATGGAATTATTTCACATAGCCATCCTTTATTTTGTATAAAATCTTTCAATATTTACGACAAAGTCCTCTTACTAGGATGATTGTCTCCTTTGTACAAATATACTCAAAGAAAATCAATACAAATACTCTTCCCAAAAATTTGTGTCATTTCCCTGTTCTTTTTCTCTTGCACTATTTGTTTTATTTTGAGAAACGTCCAATGTTTTGTTAAATAGGCATATGCATTTGAAACATAATCACTTCCTAAATGAACCTAAGAAAAAGGATCACTGATAGGATGAAGGTACAGATGGATATCTTGGCACCCTTTCGAAGGAAATCCCCCAAGAGATTTGGAATCCACATCCCTAGCGAACCCCGAGGCTTATCTCTAGCAGACTCTCGAAGCTTATCCCCAGTGAGGTTCTGGAAGGTATTTCCCCGCAGAGCACGAACGTCTCTCCCAAGTTTTATCCAAAGTTATTCCTCACAAAGTCTTATAACTGGGTTATCCTCAGCTAACAACCACGGAAGATCGCGCTCGCCAAAACTCTTCCTATCCCCAGCGGAGTTCATCAAAATTCCCCAGCAGTAACTTGTCTTTGCAAATCCCCAGCCAGAGAATCCTCCGGAATTCAATTCCCTTCAGAGTTCAAGTTTCAGTGTCCCCAGCTAAGCTAAAACCTTCAAAATTATCAATCCCCAGCGGAGCCAGATTAACAAACCTTCTCCCCGCAGAGTTTTAGGAGAATAAATATTGAGTTCCCCAGTGAAGTCGCCAGAGTTATTTCCTACCAGACTAAAGATTCTCAATCTTACCTCCCCAGCATGAGTCTTTTAGATTAGAACTCCCCAGCAGAAGTCATCAGGAATTCCCCAGAAGATTGGTATACAACCCAAGCTCCTTATTCTCCAGCAACAACCAGGAATTATTCTCCCAGGCAGCAGTCAAGATACTTTTATCTTCAGCCATCTCGGATTCATCTATCCTTTGCAAGACAGCTCTCCAGTTTACATATGCATCCACTTACATTCATATCATATAACATATATTGTATCATGCATCATGACATTGCATACAATTAACTCCTTATCTTTTCAGGTAAGATCAGTCGACAGGCTAAAATCACTATCCTTCAAGACTTCTGAAAACAGTTTATGGATTCTTCCCAACAACGGATGTTAATCTATCAACTTGTTCAGATGCAACCTTTGAAATTAGTTTACGGACGCTTCCCAACAACGGATGCTGCTCTATTGCTGATTCAACTTCAAGATTTCTGAAAATAGTTCACGGGTTCTCCAAGTAAACGGATGTTAACCTATCACTTGTTCAGATTCTTCTCAAGACTTCTGAAAATAGTTTATGGATTCTTCCCAACAACGGATGTTAATCTATCAACTTGTTCAGATGCAACCTTTGAAATTAGTTTACGGACGCTTCCCAACAACAGATGCTGCTCTATTGCTGATTCAACTTCAAGATTTCTGAAAACAGTTCACGGGTTCTCCAAGTAAACGGATGTTAACCTATCACTTGTTCAGATTCTTCTCATGACTTTTGAAAACAGTTTACAGATTCCTCCCAAACAACGGATGTCAATCTATTGCTTGTTCAGACCCCCAGCTCAGAGATGGTCCAGAGCTTGGACACCTTCCTGATATTCCCTTCCAGATGGCATCTCTAAGCCCATCCCCGACAGGATCTCTGTTACCCTCTCAAGATGGCATCTCTAAGCCCATCTCCCTATCCACCACCTCTTCAGATGGCATCTATAAGCCCATTCCCGCCATCACATTGCTGATACTCTACTATGCGAGTGCAAATTTCCGGGCACTCTGGTGTCCAATCTCCTTTTACCTTCGAGTCGCGAAAGGCAAACTCGCCAATCTAACTCTTCAGGTTCAAGAAGATTGAACAGGGGAAACTGTTGTACCCCAAAATTTGCCCTCCCTTTCTTCAAGAAACCATCCTGGATTTTTTCAAAGTTCCCCTGAAGCAAATCCAAGTCCTGAGTTATCCTTTGGCCCAAGCAAGCCGCTTACAAGAGCAAGATGATCTCACAAACTCCAGAAGCAGCGCTTTTATCTTGAGAAAGAAAATCAAATTCCAAGAACTTAGAATGCTTCTCTAAAATAAGTTTTTTTAGAAAAATCAGCGCTTCAGAACTTCTGGACCCATTCCAGATGAAGACGGTCAGAAGTTGCAAGCTTGGCTCAGCGTGGTCAGAAGTTGGCTCTTCGGCAGGTACACCAGTTCAATCAGAAGTTGTAAACGTGGTTCAGAATGTAAGCCTCAAACAGAATATGCCCCTTCAGCAGTTACACAAGCTCAGTCAGAATTTGTTAAAGGAATGCAAGAGAAACAGGAAAGTCTGAAGGCTCCTTCAGAACAGGTTGAAATCAGAAGATGAAAGGTCAGAAGAATGGGTGTCACACTGATACAGAATCTCTAAGTCCAGATTGTCCAGAAGTAGATCCAAGGAACGTACCAGAAAACCAGGAGAATTTCCAGAGCATGCTAAGACAACAGGTAGCCAAGGCCAGAGCATGGTTTACGCTGCTGATTCAACGCTGGTTTCCATTACCAGAATGTTGGTATTGACAGGTCTTGTCACCATTTAATGCCCATTAATGCTTCCAACCACTCCTGAGCATTCACGTGTGGCTTGGAAAATGCTTTTGCACAGATTCTGGCATGGGTCTTCACGCCACCGCCCACTTCAGAGGTCACTTCTCCCCAATCTACGCCTACTTCTGCAACCTAGGCTGAAAGCTAGCTGTTATCACAACTTCCCAGGAATTTCTGTCAAAGAACAAGTTCAAACTCTGTTGGCGCCTTAAATGTTCAAGGCATCCACAAGGATTTTGCCTATAAATAGAGAGTTTTCACCACTGCCAAAGACGTTCAAGAAAAGAAACAGAAAAATTGCTAAGAGAGAAATAGAATTCCTAACAACACAGCATTCTGAAACTCTGCCAAAATCTTCAGCTTTGTTTCATAACTTTGAGTTTCTCACCTTCATCTTCATCAAGTATCCAGTTCTTTTCTGTAAACCAAAAACACTCTTTCAAAACTTCTGACCCTACACACGTATACACCTTTACTTCCCCTTTTCCAGATCTGTCCAGAACACCACCAGAACCAGAACCAAAAGCTAAACTTTCACTCACCCACTTTTCCAAACAGTCAGGTAAGCACCAGCTGACCCTCACCACACTGTTAAGCATCATCAGCTGTGCATATTCAAGTAACATAATGTAAATATTCATGTTATTGCTGTTTATGTTCTGAGGACTTTCATACCTCAGAACGTCCTGAGCCAATATAAGATTGCCTGTGACCTTGGTGATTCTGACCTCTGAAACCTTTTGCTATTTGCTGGATTTGTTCCAAATATGTTTCCTGTTTTGTGGAGTAACAACAGGATTGCAGATGTTCTGATTAGTACAGGAAAAAGCCAAGTGCTGACTTTGACGTTAGCACATCTGAAGCCTGTTTTGCCGTCAATGACATCAGAATCTCTGAGAGTTATTGCCTTTTTAGCAGAATCAGAACTTCTGGTTTCTCCACTAACAAACTTCTGTCTTGCAGCGCAGGGAAATCAGAACTTCTGATTTCCCCACTAACAAGGTTCTGTTTTGCAGGTGCTAGAGTCAGAAGTTCTGACTCATCCAGTTTCACCAACAGGTTGATCATCTGGCAGCGGATCTGGGTCAGAACTTTTGATGGCCTCCCAACAGCGCGCGGACTCCCTCTCTCTCTCTATATATCTTGTTTTTTGCTATTTTCTTTTTGTCTATTTTTCTCGTTGAACCCCCTATGTACAAATGTGTATCCCCCTCCCCTAATTGTTGTAATAGCGTAGGATTTTATATTTTCGCTTCTTATTTGCTAGTAATTAGGACGTGTATGGCAAGATAAAATCAATGAAATAGAAAAACCTAATTCAAAGAAAAAAAACTCTTGTATGCAATAAAACACACTTGCACACTAACGCCCCTAGGGTATTCCACTTTGTTGCCTTCAAATAATTGGGCCATATTGCATGTTGAATTTCTTTGGGTAAAACGAACAATCAAAATGATCATAGTCCCTCAAAAATGTTGCCTAAATGGATGGTCAAGTCCCTTTTTAAAAGAAAAATTGCCCAAAGACATTTAACACTATTGCAATTATGGTCTAAACGACGACCCGCGCCCGTCCCTTTCATCTCCTAATACAAGATTGTCCACCAAATGCAATGGTGGAACAAAATTGTCAAAAGGTTTAAAACATAATAAAAATCTTTGAGAAAACTTTAGGGTAGATGAACTCTTAAGTACTTGTCAACTTTCCAAGAAAATACTTGCCCATTTTCAAACCCACTTCACAAACACTTTTCAAAATCAACTTTCAAAAACCTTGAAACATTTTTTTTAAAGATAAAACACCTTTTGTAAAACATTCGAGTAAAGAATTGTTACAAGGGTAGCCTATACAAGGCATCTTTTCAAAACATTTTCAAAAAACCACACACCAAGCACCATTTCAAGCAATTGAAAACCAAGGCAAGTTGATCTAAGCAAGTACCTAAGAGCCCATGGATAACCATGGATAAAAGGGGTGCTAATACCTTCCCCTTCTATAATCTACTCCCCGAACCCAAGAAAAATCTCAAAGGTTTTTGCTGTGCTTTTTAAACCTTTCCTTAGGATAAAATAAAAAGTCGGTGGCGACTCTTGCTCAACCGAAACATTTGCGAAAACAAACGCAAAACCCTAGTCAGTTCTCCCACCGTATCACACTATGCTTTTTCACCTTTCCTTTTGGATAAAAGAAAAGTCGGTGGTGACTCTTGTTAACTGCGACATTTGCGATCAAACGCAAAACACCCAAGTCAGTTCTCCCACCGTATCACAGAACTGGCGACTTTGCTGGGGAGAATTCTTAAAGTGGGGTTACCTTAAGGCTAGATCACATTTACTTGCTTTCATTGTTTGACTTTTATGCTTTACATTATGGTTCTTTGTTTGGGTTTGAATCCTCTACCCGGATTTGGGATATCTTATAGATAAGTAACAGTACATTGTGGAAAATGTACGGGATATACCGACATGGTCTAAGCAATATGTACGTTAGTGTGACATATTTGTGGGTACTGGTAGCCCTTGAGTAGTCAAGGAGAATACGGGGCCACTGAGTGATGTCATGAAGCACTAACTAACTTCTAGAATCTTTACTTGACCAACTTGACCATTAGGACGTAGTGAGATGACCGGCTTTGATGCAGTTCGAAGTTGGTAGATACTCGATACTACACTCATTGAGGTTTGGTTTTTTGGGATATTTCGGTCGCCATTAAAGAGGCTTGCGCTGAAACAATGTCCAAGGAAACAAACCAGTAATTTTGAGCTCCTTAAAACCCGGTTACTATTGCTAGGACAAGTTTGAGTCAACTAAACTTCAAGAGGGTACTTACCTATGAGACTTCATGCAAGCCTAAACTTAAGGACTTGTTTGTTTTGTTTGTATATATTTACTTGTACATAACATCATACTCATATTCACTAACCATTTCAAGGATCTTGGGATTTATTTTTGTTCTGTTTTGTAGGACATGGATTTTATTCGCAGGAAAACCATTCAAGTCAACCTTGTAAGGACCCCTCCTCAACTTAAAGAGCTAACATCAAGAATTCCTGAAAACTCTCCATTTATCGAGAGACATGGTCGCCTACTAAACTTGGTCACCTCGAACACTGATGAGGACATGATGAAGGTGCTCTTCCAGTTCTTTGATCCTTTACACCATTGCTTCACATTTCTCGATTATCAACTTGTGCCAACTTTGGAAGAATTCTCCCAACTCTTGAGGATTCCCATTCTCAATCAACTACCTTTCAACGGTATAGAAAGAGATCCAAAGCCAGAAGAGATTTCTCAAGCTCTACACTTGCAACCATCTGATATTACAACTAATTGGGAAACAAGGAGTGGTGTCAAGGGTTTCCTAGCAAAGTTCTTGTTTGAGAAAGCCCAAAATTGTTGGAATTCTTTGGATTTGTAAGCTTTTGAGGAAATTGTGGCTCTCCTAATATATGGGATAATTTTGTTTCCAAATTCTGACCAACTCATAGATGTGAACGCCGTCAAAATCTTCACATCTCGTAACCCGGTGCCTACTTTGCTAGGGGACATCCTACATTCTTTTCACACTCACACTATGAGGAGAAGAGGTATCCTTATGTGATGTACTCCTCTTTTGGCAAGATGGTTTATTTCACATCTTCCCCAATCTGTATTGAAGAACGAGCAAGGTTCAAGGTGGTCACATAGGTTGATGACACTCAAACATTCAGACATTCATTGGTGTTCCCGATCTATAGAGAATGTTACTATTGTTGACCATTATGGAGAATTCCCTAATGTCCTTTTACTTGGCATTAGAGGAGGTATCACCTACAACCCCTATTTAGCCTTAAGACAGTTTGGTTATGCCCGAAGGGATAGCCCACATGAGATGCTTATTCAAGGTTTGGTATTTGACTACGAGAACGACAAACAAGGTCATCGTCAGAGATTTATCTGAGCTTAGAGGACGTTGAACAAGGTAGATAGCAAGACATTGGGGCATAAGAATTCCATCCCTCTTGAGCCTTACCTCAAATGGATACGAGCTCGTGCTCAAAGTTTTATGATGCCTTATCCTTCCATTCTCCCGATGATCATAGAGCCCGTTGTGGAAGGAGATGTTCCATACACTATCCTGCATTCTGACATGCCTACCTCTCTTGAAGACTTACAAAGGGATTAGATACAGCTTAAGGGGGGAGCGAGACACTTTTGAGGCCCAATTCTACGCCAGCGAGAAGAAGGTTTTGGAACTCACTAAGCAACTTCATGAGGAGTGGAGCCTGAACGCCTACATCGCACCAAAGAGGATGCGTACAACTTTTTATCTTAGAGTTTTTTGTATTTCTTTGTAAGCCCAAAATAAGCATGATGTACTCAAGCTTTGAATTATTAATATAATGTGTGTTCCTTTTTGGTCTAAAGAAAATTTAAATCTCTAATTTCCTTGAAATAATTGCATATGCATTTACCATTCATCATAACATAAGCAAGTTTCTTACAACAAGTCTCCTCATATTTCTACTATTTATTTCAGTAAGATGGATCTCGAGCAGACAGTAAAAGACCTACAAGCGCAGAATGCTCAGTTTCAACAGATATTCTTGACTCTAGCCAAAGGACAAGAGGATTTAAAGACTTTGCTGGTTGAAGAAAAGAAGAAGAAAGCAAAGAAAATAACTGGAGTTCTAAATATGGGAAGAAGGTTCCAAGGACAAGCCAGGCGGACCCTAGACTTTGCAACGTCATCTGGTGAAAAGGATAATCAAGAAGTGAAAGGCAAGGAAGCGGTTGCCCAGCCAGAATCTGAAGAGGAAGAAGAAGAAGACTACTCCGAAGAGCAATATCCTTCGTCCTACGACAAATACAAACATCTGGAAGAGCGTCTAAGTGCAATAGAAATTCAGAAAGTGCATGGTCTGGACTTTGAAGAGCTGGGTTTAGTGTCTGGGATTGTTATTCCGCAAAAATTCAAGGCACCAGTATTTTCTAAGTACGATGGGGTTTCGTGTCCCAAGATGCATATTCGATCTTATGTGAGGAAGATACAACCTCATACTGCTGACAGAGATTTGTGGGTCCACTTCTTTCAAGACAGTCTATCCGGGACTCAGCTAGATTGGTTCTATCAACTGGAAATGGCCAATATCCATAATTAGGAAGACCTTGCCGCTGCCTTTTATAAACAGTACCAATACAATGCAGCTCTTGCTCCTACTCGTACTCAACTCCAGAGTATGGCTATGGTTTCAAGTGAAGGTTTCAAAGACTACGCTCAGAAATGGAGGGACTTAGCAGGAAGAGTCCAGCCTCCTCTTTCTGAAAGAGAGATAGTAGACATGTTTCTGGGCACCCTGTCCGGTCCTTTCTTTAATCACTTAATTGGAAGTTCTTCAACAGGCTTTACTGAATTAATCTTGATCGGAGAAAGAGTGGAAGCTAGGATTAAGAGTGGGAAAATCCAAAAAGACACATCCTCCACCGCTGTAAGAAAACCATTTATTGGGAAGAAAGAAGTTGGTGTTGTATACCCTCAAAGAAATCAAGATAGAACTGAACACCGTCCGGTGGTGGGGGTTGTCATGATCCCAAAGCCTGCACCTACTCAACAAAGAAGCAACCAGTCAAGAACAGAAAGACCAGTAAGAAAATTTACCCAGATTAATATGACACTATCTCAAGTCCTGCCACATTTGTTGAGATCTAATCTGGTAACTTTGAAAGAAGCTCCGAAGAATCCTAACACAACCTCTCCTCATTACCATCCTAATGCTCGCTGTGCATACCATTCTGAAAGTCCAGGCTATGATACTAACAACTGTTGGGCTTTGAAAAATAAGGTGCAAGACCTTCTTGAAGCCAAAGAAATTGAATTCGATGCTCCTGAGATCCCAAATGTTATCACCGCTCCTATGCCCAAGCATGGTCGTGATGTTAACACTGTTGAAGATGATATGTTTGTTACTGTTGTAGATGAACTTGTTACTCCTCTCCTGACTGTCAAGAAGAATATATTGAGGGCCAGTTTATTTCCGGACTGTGACGAAAGCTGCCACCTCTATTTATCCCTACCAACTGGCTATCATTTATTGAAAACATGTGTTCAACGCCTAATGGATGACAAAGAGATTTTGTTTGAAAAGACTCTCGTTCCAACCATTTCTTACAATGATGTTTCAATAGTAACCATTTCTGCCAATTATTCCAGGGTATCCACCAAAAGAACCGTTAGGATTACATCAGTTCCCAAAGTAGCTCCACTGATAATTACTATGTCTGGACCAATCCCATATTCATCAGATAAAACTGTTCCATGGAATTATGGGGGAGATGTCTACTATCACAGCGTCAAGCAGGATTGACCGGCTGTTGAAGACTCAATTTTTGAGAAGGATGACCCAGACATCAACAATATTTTGGGAACCAGCAAGATAAACCGAAGTGGCAGAATATTCTCCCTAGAGATTGCTCCTCCGAAAATTATTATCGATCCTGTGATCATCCCTGTTTTTGTTCCTGTTGACACTACTACTACTATAATCCCTATGGTTACCCCTATTGATACTCCTACCACCGAGTCGACCGAGACTCAGGGCAAAGGCATTCTGATTGAGCCTGTCCGGATGAAGGCGCAATTAGTATCTATCCCTGAGGCCTCCCAAAAGGAGATGGAAGAAATTCTAAAAATTATAAAGAGAAGCGACTACAACGTAGACGAACAACTAGGACAGTCTTCGTCAAAGATTTCCATGCTGGCTTTATTGTTGTGTTCTGAGGCTCATGCGAAGGCCTTGGTGAAATTTCTTAAAACTGCCCATGTACCACAAGAAACCTCTGCCGATCAGTTCCAAGACTGCATGGTCAGTCTAACCGCTGACAATGATTTAGGCTTTACTGATGCTGACTTGACACTTAGAGGGAGGAAGCACAACGAGGCATTGCATGTCTCTGTCGAATGCAGGGGCACAACTTTGGCCCATGTCTTGGTTGATATTGGTTCGTCTTTGAATGTGCTGCCTAAGAAGGCTTTTGATAGAATCGACTGTGAAGGTTTGAACTTAAAACCCAACAATATAGTGGTAAGGGCCTTCGATGGTTCAAAGAGAATGGTGCATGGGGAGGTGGACATCCCCATAAAAGTTGGAACTCAAACCTTTGATTCAACTTTTTACGTAATGGACATTCGCCCTTCCTATTCTTGCTTATTGGGCCGACCGTGGATTCACAACACTGGTGCCATTACCTCTAAATTACATCAGATGCTGAAATATACAACTGAGGGGGAAATCATTACTGTCCATGGAGAAGAGGAATATATGGCCAGTCACTTGAACTCCTTCAGATACGTGGAATTGGATGGTGAATCCATTGAAACTCCGTTTCAGCATTTCGAGGAAGTCCCACAAACCGTGGCAGTAACCAAGGTTGTTTCCCAAATTCCAAAGATTATAAGACCTCCTCTAAAGATGTCTTCTCTGAAAGATTCCAAAGCAGTGATCGAAGAAGGTGGGTGTACTATTTGGGGCCAACATGCGGATATCCCATAAAAGTCTGAAAAATTTGGTTTGGGTTTCACTTCAGGAGCCCAGAAAGTTGTACGTCGTGCTCGTGCCGGGGGACCACCCTTGAAGATCAGCTACCACGGAGTCAACACAATGGAGGATGATGAGGACATCTACGACGTGGAGGAATGGATTTTCCCAACTGTCAATGGAGGACTCAGCAACTAAGAAGCTAAAGATTTTGTCCCAATTACTTTTATCCAACAATAATTGTTTTTAAATTTTTTCGGACCTGTAATAATTAAACAATTCAGACTTTTAAAACCTTGTGTCTTACCTGAGGCATAACGGTCCATTTGTAAGGGTTGGTACCTCATTTTCATATGTCATCAATGAATCATGGACGTTTTTGCATACAAACTTTGTGCTCTTTGTCTTTTTACATTTTTATTTCTTTCAAAGATAGCTATACTCTTACACACACTCACTTTCAAAATGCAGATCTACATCCATTCGGGATCCCATGAGTAACGATTATGCTATGGCTTTCTGTGACTCTGAAAATATAATCTACCAAGCCGAAGACGAAGGTGGGGAAGATTGTGAAGTGCCAGGGGAATTATCCAAGTTACTACAACAAGAAGAGAGGACCATACAGCCCCGCGAAGAACTAGTGGACACAATTAACCTAGGTACCGAAGATGACAAGAAAGAAGTCAAGGTCGGTGCCAATCTGGAGCCCAGTGTCAAGAAGTGTCTGATTCAGTTGCTACATGATTATGTCGAGGTCTTTTCCTGGTCATACGAAGACATGTCGGGACTGGATGTTGATATCGTGGTACATCGTCTACCAACAAAAGAAGACTTCCTTCCAGTAAAACAAAAGGTCTGTTGCATGCGACCAAACATGTCAGAGAAGATCAAAGTGGAAGTCATGAAACAATTCAACATCGGATTCTTGGCCGTCACCTCCTATCCACAATGGGTCGCCAATGTTTTTCCGGTGCCTAAAAAGGACGGCAAAGTACGCATGTGCGTGGACTACAGAGATTTAAATAGGGAAAGCCCTAAGGATGATTTCCCACTTCCCCACATCGATATTCTGGTTGACAATACAACATAACATAAGGTGTTTTCCTTCATGGATGGTTTCTCAGACTATAATAAAATCAAAATGGCGCCTGAGGACCTGAAGAAAACAACCTTTGTCACACAAGGGGGCACATTCTGTTACAAGGTTATGCCATTCGGGTTGAAGAACGATGGGGCAACCTATCAGCGTGCCATGGTAGCTCTATTTCACAACATGATACATCACGAAATAGAGGTCTATGTGGACGACATGATAGACAGATCCTAAACTGAAGAGGAACATCTTGATCATTTGCAGAAACTGTTTGAGAGGTTAAATAAATACAAGCTGAGGTTGAATCCGAATAAATGCACATTTGGGGTGAGGTCCGGTAAACTCCTAGGCTTTGTCATCAACGATAAAGGTATTGAAGTGGATCCTGCCAAGATGAAAGCGATACAAGAAATGTCTTCTCCTCGTACTGAGAAGGAAGTCAGAGGATTCTTAGGACGGCTAAACTACATTTCCCGATTCATTTCTCACTTGACCGCTACTTGTGAACCAATTTTCAAATTACTGAAGAAAGATCAAGTAGTCAAATGGAATGATGAATTCCAAACTGCCTTCAAAAAGATCAAAGAGTACCTGTAATAGCCTCCTATTTTAATGCCACCAGTCGAGGGAAGACCCTTGATCATGTATCTAACTGTTTTGGAAAATTCAATGGGGTGTGTGCTGGGGCAGCATGACGAGTCTGGCCGAAAAGAGCATGCTATTTATTACCTGAGCAAAAAGTTTACCGACTGTGAAACAAGATATTCACTGCTCGAGAAAACTTGTTGGGCTCTGGCATGGGCTGCTCGCTGACTAAGATAGTATATGCTTACCCATACTACCTTATTGATATCTAAGATAGATCCAATAAAATACATATTCGAGAAGCCTGCCCTCTCTGGGAAAATAACAAGATGGAAGATGATCCTGACGAAATATGACATTCAGTACACTACCCAGAAAGCAATAAAGGGCAATGTGCTAGTCGATCACCTTGCTCATCAAGCTGTGGATGACTACCAGTCCATGAAGTTCGAATTCCCAAATGAAGACATCATGATGGTAAACAACTTTGAAGAACTCAGAACATATGATGAACCTGAACAAGGATCCCGATGGATCCTGGTTTTTGATGGGGCGTCCAACGCACTCGGCAATGGCATAGGTGTTGTACTCATATCCCCTGAAGGATGTCACACTCCCTTTACTGCAAGACTCTGCTTCAACTGTACAAATAACATGGCAGAATACGAAGCGTGCATTTTTGGCCTCAAAGTTGCCATAGATTTGGGGATCAAGTCTTTAAGTGTATTCAGAGATTCAGTCTTAGTCATCATCCAGATCAAAGGAGAATAGGACACTAAGCACCTAAACCTCATCCCCTAGAAAGAACATGTGTTGACATTAATCCCACATTTTGAGAAGATTACCTTCGAGCATTTCCCGCGAGAAGAAAATCAGCTGGCAGACGTGCTAGCCACAATGTCATCCATGTTTAAACTCAAATGGGATAACGAGGCTCCCCACATCACCATTGAACGAATGGATGAACCAACTCATTGTCACGAGATCAATGCTGAAGAAGTAGTGGACCAGCCTTGGTTCCATGAAGTCAAGAGGTATCTCGAGGCTCAAGAGTATCCGGAAGGAGCTTCAGTAAATGATAAGAAGTTCTTAAGGAGATTCTCTGCTAAGTTCTTCCTTAGTAATGGCATCCTCTACAAATGCAACCATGACTCTGTATTGCTTCGTTGCGTAGACAAGGTTGAGGTAGAAAAGATCATGGCTGATCTACATGAAGGAACTTTTGGAACCCATTCCAGTGGGCATACGATGGCAAAGAAGATCCTACGGGCAGGTTATTACTGGTCTACCATGGAAGCAGATTGCTATCAACATTCACGAACCTGTCATAAGTGTCAGATCTATGCTGACAAGGTGCACGTGCCTCCGGTTCCTTTGAATATCTTGACGGCTCCTTAGCCCTTTGCTATGTGGGGCATCGATATGATTGGGGAAATCAAGCCAACAACCTCTAATGGACACCGCTTCATCTTGATGGCCATTGACTATTTCACGAAGTGGGTTAAGGCGACTTCTTTCGCTTCTGTAACCAAGAATGTTGTGGCCCAGTTCATCAAACAGAATCTCATCTGTCGGTATGGTATCCAGGAGAGGATCATCACAGAAAATGGTACGAATCTCAACAATACTATGATCACCACACTGTGCGTGCAATTCAAGATCTAGCACCATAATTCTTCCCCTTACCGGCCAAAGATGAATGGCGTTGTCGAAGCCGCAAATAAGAACATCAAAAAGATCATACAGAAAATGACAGTAACCTACAAAGACTGGCATGAGATGCTCTCATTCTCTCTCCACGGTTACTGTACCACGGCGCGCACATCAATCGGGGCAACACCTTACTCTCTGGTATTCTGAAGCTGTCTTGCCTATTGAGGTCCAGATCCCCTCTCTGAGAATTATGAAGGATGCAGGGCTGAATGAAGAAGATTGAATCCAAACTCGTCTTGATCAACTGAACTTGATTGATGAGAAAAGGCTCACTGTTGTCTGTCATGGTTAAATGTATCAAAAACGGATGATCAAGGCTTTCAACAAAAAGGTCAGACGCCAAGTGTATCAAGTTGGGGGATCTGGTAATCAAGCGCATCATACTTCCACAGGGTGACCCCGGGGGAAAATGGAATCCTACGTACGAAGGACCGTTTGTGATCAAAAGCATATTCTCTGGTGGAGCAATGATCTTAACCACTATGGATGGCGACGACCTGCCGCATCCTGTGAACACGGACATAGTCAAAAGATACTATGAATAAGAGACCCGCTAGGTTGACACACCTAGGCAAAAAAAGGGCATCCCGACGAACCAAAAAGATTCGGGCAAAAATTAGGGATAAAACAAAAAAAATCTGTACACCCGGCAAGTTGAAAACCCGAAAGGGCGACTTGGGCAAGAAAGGGTATCCCGGTGGACTGAAAACCCGAAAAGGTGGTCCAAGAAAAAGTTAGGGAATTAAAGCGTATGACTATGTCCCGTTGGATCACCTTGCAGACAGCCTTTGGCTTCGACTGACAAACTCAACGAGTCTAATCAATCCAATCAACTTCGTACAAGGCAGCAAATGGACAAGACGCTCAGAGACACGAAGGCTATAGTAGAATGGGAACCCCATGGGATTATTTCACATAACTATCTTTTCTTTGTATCAAATTTTCATTTTATTTACGACGACGTTCTCTTACTAGAATGTTCGCCTCATTGTACGAAAATACTTATTCAAGTTAGATGCAAAGATATCCCTTTGAAAGTACAAGACTATATGTTTTTTCTTTATTTCTGTGTTTTGTTTACAAAAACGTCCAAGGATTTATTTTTGAACATATGCATTTGAACGTAACTACTGTTTACAAATGAACAAAAAGGAACAGAAAATAGAAAGACAGTCACTAATGGCTTTAAGAAATAGGATAACATATTTAGACTATTCCATAAAATCCCCTACAGTGTGCAGCTTAATGATATCAAGTTCTCTCACATCCTCGACAGAACAAAACTTCCAGTTATCACTCCCCAGTAAGGGTCGCCCAATTTCTCAGGATTCTCCAACAAGATTTCACAAGCAATACACGGTGTTTCCCTCACAACAGAGTCTATTTCTCTAACTAATAGAATCTCATCAACTCATCAACATTTCAAAGCATGAAGACTTACACTCCATATCCCCAACAACAATCAGGGATTTATTTTCCCTAATCCAACAGTATTACAAAAGCATAACTTACATACCCATATATCACATCCATACGTCATAACATTGACAATACGAATACATACAACATAATCTCTTTTTTTTTTAGAACATCATTGTACAATGCATTTCATACATCATGATATTGCATACAACTAATCTTTCATCTATTCAGGAAAGATCATTCAACAGATGGATATCATCAATAATTTGCAAAAGGTCAGAGATTGATACCTGAAAATAAGCCAGGATAATTATCTACACGACCAGCTGAAGCGATCCTGCATGGATTTCTTCTCATTCAGCTTTCAGATACAATTCAGATACGCTCCAGACACGGACGCCATTCTGATACTCATTCAGATTCAGTTCTCAGATACAATTCAGATACACTCTACACACGGACGCCATTCTGATACTCATTCAGATTCAGTTCTCATATACAGTTCATGTACGCTCCAGATACGGATGCCATCCTGATACTCATTCAGATTCAACTTTCATATACAGTTCAGATATGCTCCAGACACGGACGCCATCCTGATACTCATTCAGATTCAGCTTTCAAATATAGTTCAGATACGCTCCAGACACGGACACCATTCTGATACTCATTCAAATTCAACTTTCAGAAACGAGTCAAATACAATCCATTAATGGATATTATTCTAGTACTCAACCCAACACATCCATTATTCCAGTGTAAATCAACCAGAGATTTATTCTGACACTTCTTCTATTCCTACCAGCAATCATTTTGGATGGCATCTACAAGCCCATCTCTAACAAATTTCCATCACCTCTCCAAATGGAATCTCTAAGCCCATTCCCTACACCATCAACCACCACATCATCGAGTGCAAATTTATAGGCACTCTAGTGTCCAATCATCTTCCACCTTCAAGTCACGAATGGCAAATCCGCCAATCTAACTCTTCAGGTTTAAGAAGATTAAACAGGGGAATTTGTTGTACCCCAAAATTTTCCCTCTCACTTATCAAATATTTCCTCACAAAGATCTCTCTTGGTTCAAGACTGCAATAGGGTTGATCAACTCAAGACACCTCCTTAAGCACTGATGACTGAAATTAGGGTTTGAGATTGCACAAGGATAATTGAACTTTCAATGCCTCATATAACTTTCATGGATCATTATGGATCCCCAAGATTACTCATGTCAAGTTTCAAGCCTTGAATCACATTTTTGCTCACTCAATTGAGCAGTTGACCTAAAAATCAACTGTATTGGGGAAAAAGTTAATTATGGTCAATTTACAGTCAAACTTCATAATTTTTGATCCACATCAACATTATAAACTCATATATATCATTTAATCAAGTTTTTACCACAATCCCTCAAGAAATTTGATCAAATCATCAAAAGGGCAAAATGGTTAGGGTTTTAACTGAGAAAGGGCAATTTCTGATTTTTGACCTAGCAAATGGTTAATTCGTTTGAGTCATGATCTCAAGAGTTCAATTGAATCATTTTTAACTAATGACATGACCCAAAACATTGCTCAAGATCAATTGGATTGATAGTGAATTTTCAGTCAACTGATCAAAAGTCAATTGTACACTGAAAAGTCAAACTTTTACTTTTTTAGTCAAAATCAAGTGTCAAAGATCACAATTCATCAAAACATGTCAAAATATGAAACTTATTTATCAAGAAATCAAAAAGTCAAGATTTCATTTTGAAAAGTCAAAGTTTTCTAACTTAGAAATTTTTCTAAGTGTTTAAAACTTCATGTTTTTTCACAACTGTGAGCAAATTTTTCACTATGATGCAAGATGATTCAAAAGAAACTTTCATCATGAAAGTTGTAGATATCCATTAGATCTACAATATTTATTTACACAAATTCTTCTAAAAGTGCTTGGATCTCAAGTTATTAATTCATAAAGTCACGGTCTTTAAATTAAACACTTAGTGAAATTTCGCCCTAGTTTAGGTAGGATTTTGACCTAACTTCATGGCACTTTTTCATATAGTTTCAAGGGGAATTTTCAAAAGTGATTCAAAGGGGGGTTGTATAGAAAATTACAAGCTTTCAAAAATTTCCAAGAACTCCTTGAGATCATTCTTGAGCAGAGAGAATCGAAGAGAGGAAGTTAGGGTTTCAAACTAAAATTATAGGTCATTTTCATGATGAACAAAAATGCATTTCAATGTTATGCTGCATAATCTTACTTTGTAGGCATTATAACTTGTGTATCTATCCATAATTAATGGATTACACAAACTTTTGAGCTTTAATCCAAGTGGTTTAATCTTTATCCAATCCACATTTCCATTAATGGCACAAAGTGAACACTTCCATTTTAGAAAAGCAAGCTTTTTGTGCAAATTCAATTCTTGAGCCTCTAACTTGTTCCTTCTAATAACACTTCATCTATAAAGTCATAAGCAAGTGTGTTTAAAGCATAACCACTCTATCTTAGCCAATACACAAGGCATTGAAACTTGATTTCTTAAAAAATCACATGTTGAGCTTAAACATGTGATTTTGAATTCTGATAAGATACAAGCTTCCATACTTGTTGCTTATAAATAGAGGCACCATTTGTAAGCTAATAAATGAGCTTAAGCACCCTAAAACACACCAAAACTCTCTCAAATCAGAAATTTCCCAAAAACTCCATTGTTGCACAGTTTCTGACCTTGAACACCAAACTCATTTTTCCCTCGTGCGTTTCTTGGCCGTTTAGTTTCTAAAGCTTCCTTGCATCAAGTGTAACCCATCCTTGTCCCTATTTCATTACTGTAACATCATTTACCATATCCTCCATAACCAAAAACAGAGCATTTCACATTGACTTGTCCAAGTCATTCCAGCCATCCATTGCTCAAGCAAATCATTGCATTAGCTTCCTGGGAACTTGAGGAAGCTAACCTGATCATTGCAGCACCTTGAATCAAGCTCATTTGCATTTCACGATTTCCAGTTTTGAGGTATTTTTCTTGAACTTCTATCTTATTACTTAGGCATTGTTAGGCTTGCATTTGTGAAGATAAAATATAGACAACATTGCCCTGAAGCTGTACATGTCCATAAATTTCATTTATATTGATTGAGCTAGGAGAATTTTAGGATTGAATCTCTGAAAATAATTAGGTCAGAATTTGGTATTTTTAGAAATTCTCATTCATCTTTGATTTATAGTTCATTATATTTATATGGTTGGATTCGTATGAAAAAATGAAGCAATTTTCATGTTTACATTTTTGTAAATGGTTGAGAAATGAACAAGTTGCAGGGCTTCTGGCTGGAGGTTGAAGATGAAGTATATTTAGGGCAAGATTTATGTTATATATTTATGGTTTGACATAAGTTAACGGATGTATCACCACCCCAGTGGTTAAAGCGCACGTCTATCACCATGAGGTCCTGGGTTCAAGCCCCAGCGAGATCTTTTTTCCATTTTCTCACCTTTTTTGACATTTTTCTGTTTTGCAGCGCTTGGGCTAGTTCAGTTTGGGCCTTACCTTTTTTCTTACAATACTCCCTGACTATTTTTTTAACCCCCCTGACTTCTTTTTTTTATTTTTATTTTATTTTTACTTTTTATCTTTCATTTATTTATTATTAATATTATTATTAATATTATTATTATTACTATTTTTATTAATAAAAAAAATCAAAAATATTTTATTTATTTATTTGCATGTTTAAAAAATACTTATACATTTTTTATTTTTCTTTATAAAACAAAAAAAGATTAAAAACATTTTTCTTAATAATTAATTTTTTTTCTTAAATAATTAATATTTAGACTTAGGCTTGATTATTATTTTCTTTTCTTTTTATTTAAAATTAATTTAGAACTTAGGTTTCTTTTAATTAATTAATTTCCATCATATTATTATTAAGTTAAAACCTTTCAAAAAAAAACCTAAAAAATCCTTTTTAAACTTAATTTCTTTCTCATTTAGTTTAAATTAAATTTTGTTTATTTTTAACTAATCATGTTTTTAATTAGGTCAAAACCAAACCCTTTCATTAAAAACTAAATAAAAATCATTTTCTTTTTCCATATATATCCTTGTACATTATTTATTCAATTCTTGTATATTATTCAATATGGTTGTAATAATTAATTAGTTTTAATTTTCTTGCAAATCCCCATTTGTAAATTTGTATACCCCCTCTCCCAAATGATGTAATAGCGTAGTAATTTTAAATTCCGCAATTTATCACTTTATATACAAATGCTAGTAATTAGGGTTTTGTATGGAAAGACTAAAACCAATCAATAGAAAACCCTAATCAAAGACAAATCAAGCATGAAAATTAATACACTTGCACACAAACACCCCTAGGGTAAATCCACTTGGTTGCCTTACAAAAATGTCCATATTACGCATGTGAGGTATCTTAGTAAAGACAAGCAAAATACAAGATCATGATCCCTCGATGACGCTATCTATGTTGCCTTTTCAAAATGATCATAGTCCCTAAAGAAAAATGTTAAGATCCCTTGCAACATTGCTAATCATGGTTATACGATGACCCTTGCCCGTCCCTTTTGCATCCAAAGATAGGGTTACTTATCAAATCTATGGTAAGATAACAATGTCGGAGGAAAAAGGAAATGAACATGAAATACTTTTAAGTAGGTAGAATGTTCCTAGCTATTTGCTCCATTTCAAAACAAAAACATCCTTGATATTTTCAAAAACAAACACCAAACACTTCCAAAACACCTTTCAAACTTGAAAACATTTTCAAAAGATCAAACACTTTGTATACATTCTTACGAATGAGAATCATTACAAAGTTTTCCTAGACAAAGGCCTCTTTACAAAATACTTTCAAAAACCACACAAAGCACGTTTTCAAACAAAAGCAAGTGATCTAGCAAGTGACTAAGAGCCCATAGAAAATAATGAATGAAAAGGGTGCTAATACCTTCCCTTTTCATAATCTACCCCCCGAACTCAAGAAAACATCTCAAATGTATTTCCTGTGCTTTTTCACCTTTCCTTTTGGATAAAAGAAAAGTCGGTGGCGACTCTTGCTAACCGCGACATTTGCGATCAAACGCAAAACACTGAAATCAGTTCTCCCACCGTATCACAACTGGGTATTGATGTGACCTTGTTCACCATAATTGAAACAAGTCGTACCTTCATTCTTGCACTCAAAATCATGATGACTTATCTTACCATATTTGTAACATCTCAACACCTTATTGTTGCAACTATCATCACATTGACCTTGCTCGCTACACTTGAAGCACTTGACAGAAGTGGGAGCTCCTCCCCCACTTGGATTTTTCTCATCATAAACTTTTTGCTTCCCTTTGTCAACAGGAGCACTATACGGCTTACCACAATCTCAGTTCTTCCCTTTCTTCTCATTGTAACTCTTATAGAAGAAAGATTTGGCTATGGTATCTTGATCATATATCCTACACTTATTCACTAGTATAGAAAGCTAGTGAATCTTTTGATATCCAATCCCCTGCTTAATCTTAGGGCGCAATCCATTCTCAAATTTGATACACTTAGATGCCTCAACAGCCAGATTATTGTAATACGGACAGAACTTCACCAACTCTTCAAACCTGGTAGCATACTCAACAACAATCGAATTCCCTTTTTTCAGCTCAAGGAATTCAATCTCCTTCTTGTCATGTACATCTTCAGGATATTACTTCTCTAAGAATTCATCTATGAAAACATTGCAAGTGATCTCAACACCCAAAATTTCCATCCTCTGACGTGCGTTATTCCACCAGTCTTCAGCCACCGCTTCCAACATGTGAGTACCAAACTACACATCCCGCTCCTCTGAGCAAGCCATCACTCTGAAGATATTCTCGATATTCCTGAGGCACACCTGTACACCATCAGGATCATGTGTGCCCTTAAAGATCAATGGGTTGTTTCGCTGGAACTTTTCCAAAGCACGAAACTCATCATTCCCTCCAGCATTATAGGGAATTTGCTGATTCTGGGCCATTTCTGAGACAATGACTCCAAATCCTCAACAATTGCATCATCATTTCTTCCTCCAACCATTTCTCTCTGCATATGGCAAACATCATTAGAGGAACGAAACATCAATTATGTTTACACATAAATCAACCACCAAGACATAAACATCATATAAAAACCTAGTTGGACAGACCGACCTCTGATACCACTAATGTAACACCCTTCTAACCCCACATATATATCTCATATAACTTACGAAATAATTCAAGGAAAATCACCACACAAGAGTGTCACACTTCATAGAAAACATCATAATAACAATTTTGCTCTGTAACTCACACGGGTTACATCAATAGCAAATACACCTTTTTATACATTAAACCAATCATTCAACAACATCACATCAGATACATCATCATAAATAAACTTATTTATAAAATAAAACTCATAATGTTTTAGTCTCAAAAAAAGTTGTACTTAATACTACTTTAACATCCAAAACAAAATCTCGTAAAAATATGTTAACATAAGTAACATAACATTCACAAAATATAGCGTTCCCAACTCGATGTTACATACCAGATAAAGATACCTCTAATAAACGAAAACTAATGAAGTAATACAAAGTCATCTTAAATGCTCCTAAAAGTTACTCTTGAGCATCTCTATGTTATCCACGTGGAGGCAACATTCAAACAGAAAGGGTGAATAATCACAATTCATTATAAATATATAAGGAAAAGATTAGTAGTTATATATAAACATCGTCATATAATCAACACATTTCATTCATCAACCCTTAATACTCACCAATGCATCATAATAACACTTCAACATCTTTCGTCATCAAAATCATCATATAATCACGTAGTTCACAATCATCATCACATCATAACTCATTAACAAAATTCATGAAATGTCTCATAGGATATTAATGTAATAAATACTGACTCAATGCATGTGGTACCAATATTTTATGAACACCTGGTTCATCACCCTCCATGATCCTCCCAATATGATTAATTCTCTCTCGGAATCAGAGCACATAACAAACACACTCAATCCTCATAATAAGATTGAGGCTTGTCACAAGCGGACCACCGTCCAAAAATA
This sequence comes from Vicia faba, assembly GCA_948472305.1. Classification (NCBI taxonomy): domain Eukaryota; kingdom Viridiplantae; phylum Streptophyta; class Magnoliopsida; order Fabales; family Fabaceae; genus Vicia; species Vicia faba. The sequence continues at coordinate 319,810,509 of OX451740.1, forward strand.
CTATGAAGATATGATGCACAACAACGTCACATAAAGTTCGACCACAACTAGTCAATTGCATCATCATTCACATAATCATATTCACATAACATGTATACATACAATTAAACACGCACATCATTAAACTTCAATCGTCACAAATATCATCAAATACCAGCACCATATTAACATCATTAGAATACATCCAGTTACGTCATTTTAACAAGACATCATAGTGTACCAACATATGATAATCCAAACTCATAAATATATAAACACATGAATAATACACCAAATAATCCCTACATTGCTACCATAAGATAAATGTAAGCGTTAGCTTCCCAACGCTTTGAACGACACATCAAACAGAGTCCAGAAACTCAAGTTACGACACTTTGAAGCTATACTACCAAACTGCTCGCCTAAGCCTCACCCGACGACTATGGGGCACTCTATTCGCCTTCCTCTCGCCTGATGCTCGTCCGAAGAAATGCACGATTGAGTCCATCACTGCTTCGCTCGCCCGACAATGCTAGGGCGACAATCCCCTCCCATACATTTTCCAGGAGCTCACCTTTTCCACCACTCCCCTCGCCAGCTGGCTCGCACGATGACACTGGGGCGACTCGCTCGCCCCGTGCTCGCGTTTAGCTCGCCCGACGACACTAGTGAATCAACAACTTCTCAATTGGGATTTCGCTTCTGTCCATACCATACCAATTTTGATTCTAGGCATCATAATCAGTCTAAAGCGCATTATAATCACCATACATCACATATTAACATCAAAACAAATAAGTATATCATTATAGACAGAAATCATAGTACACAAACATCATCGTCAACAATTTCTTCATGCATTTCATCAAATCAATCATACAAACAAAACCTTATATCTATCTTAACCCCATATCAATCATAATAGACCCGATTACACCCCTTACCTTGAATTCATAGCAATTGATCTCTTCCTTCACGTTCTACGAAGTTCTTCTCTTGGTTCTCTGTGCTCTAGCTCTTAATTTGCGGTTTCTCTCAAATTCCACAATCGTATAAAAGGATCTATATTCCTCTTATTTTCTCTTTTTATCCATCGGACCCATTTCTATGGTTTTTCTCTTATCCCCTCATTTATCTCACACATTTACCACCATGCCCTTATTCTTCCTTTCACATTAATATACTATTTAATTATTATTTAAATCTAAATGATATAATCTGAATTATTAAATCTACATTATTCTAATTAGCACCTTAGTCCACCACTATCCCACAACATACCACACATGTCACACATATAATCACCAACAATTCATAAATAATCAACTAAATAATTAATTCTAAATTTTAGGGTGTTACACTAAATAAATCATTAGAATACTAAATTGTTATCTAATCACTTATATAATATTATCATCAAAACTCAAAATCAGATGCAAAACCAAATCTCATTCTTACAAATATTAGAAATTGAAAATAGGTCGGACTCAAATTAGTCCAAACTTTATTTAAATAAATCATATTTAATTAAAAAAAAATGAGGCCTAAATATATAATTTGTTATCTCTCAAAAACTTTATTTTGAGTCTGACTTTTTTTTAAAGTTTACTTGCTTTATTTTTCTATTTAAAAGTCATTTTTATAGAGTAACATCTAATTTATTGAGCCTAATATTTTTTTTACTCTATTTATTCTTTTTTCCCATTTTTTCAACATACTTAATGTATAGATAAACATGTGTTATTCACATGATAAAATTCAATTATAAAATTAAATATATATGAACAGAATCCAACTTAAAAAAATATAATATTATTCAAATAAATGAAATCTAATTTTTGTTATTACATTTTGCTTTTAAAATAATAATAATAACTCTTTTTGTAAATAATTAGAATTTTATAAAAAAATTAATTAATTAGTTTTAGATTTTTTTAAAGTTATAAATACTATTTAAAAAAAAATAAAATTAGTTATTTTTTAAAGTTATATATATATATATATATATATATATATATATATATATATATATATATATATATATATATATATATATATAAATCATCATATAATCACGTAGTTCACAATCATCATCACATCATAACTCATTAACAAAATTCATGAAATGTCACATAGGATATTAATGTAATAAATACTGACTCAATGCATGTGGTACCAATATTTTATGAACACCTGGTTCATCACCCTCCATGATCCTCCCAATATGATTAATTCTCTCTCGGAATCAGAGCACATAACAAACACACTCAATCCTCATAATAAGATTGAGGCTTGTCACAAGCGGACCACCGTCCAAAAATACTATGAAGATATGATGCACAACAACGTCACATAAAGTTCGACCACAACTAGTCAATTGCATCATCATTCACATAATCATATTCACATAACATGTATACATACAATTAAACACGCACATCATTAAACTTCAATCGTCACAAATATCATCAAATACCAGCACCATATTAACATCATTAGAATACATCCAGTTACGTCATTTTAACAAGACATCATAGTGTACCAACATATGATAATCCAAACTCATAAATATATAAACACATGAATAATACACCAAATAATCCCTACATTGCTACCATAAGATAAATGTAAGCGTTAGCTTCCCAACGCTTTGAACGACACATCAAACAGAGTCCAGAAACTCAAGTTACGACACTTTGAAGCTATACTACCAAACTGCTCGCCTAAGCCTCACCCGACGACTATGGGGCACTCTATTCGCCTTCCTCTCGCCTGATGCTCGTCCGAAGAAATGCACGATTGAGTCCATCACTGCTTCGCTCGCCCGACAACGCTAGGGCGACAATCCCCTCCCATACATTTTCCAGGAGCTCACCTTTTCCACCACTCCCCTCGCCAGCTGGCTCGCACGATGACACTGGGGCGACTCGCTCGCCCCGTGCTCGCGTTTAGCTCGCCCGACGACACTAGTGAATCAACAACTTCTCAATTGGGATTTCGCTTCTGTCCATACCATACCAATTTTGATTCTAGGCATCATAATCAGTCTAAAGCGCATTATAATCACCATACATCACATATTAACATCAAAACAAATAAGTATATCATTATAGACAGAAATCATAGTACACAAACATCATCGTCAACAATTTCTTCATGCATTTCATCAAATCAATCATACAAACAAAACCTTATATCTATCTTAACCCCCTATCAATCATAATAGACCCGATTACACCCCTTACCTTGAATTCATAGCAATTGATCTCTTCCTTCACGTTCTACGAAGTTCTTCTCTTGGTTCTCTGTGCTCTAGCTCTTAATTTGCGGTTTCTCTCAAATTCCACAATCGTATAAAAGGATCTATATTCCTCTTATTTTCTCTTTTTATCCATCGGACCCATTTCTATGGTTTTTCTCTTATCCCCTCATTTATCTCACACATTTACCACCATGCCCTTATTCTTCCTTTCACATTAATATACTATTTAATTATTATTTAAATCTAAATGATATAATCTGAATTATTAAATCTACATTATTCTAATTAGCACCTTAGTCCACCACTATCCCACAACATACCACACATGTCACACATATAATCACCAACAATTCATAAATAATCAACTAAATAATTAATTCTAAATTTTAGGGTGTTACACTAAATAAATCATTAGAATACTAAATTGTTATCTAATCACTTATATAATATTATCATCAAAACTCAAAATCAGATGCAAAACCAAATCTCATTCTTACAAATATTAGAAATTGAAAATAGGTCGGACTCAAATTAGTCCAAACTTTATTTAAATAAATCATATTTAATTAAAAAAAAATGAGGCCTAAATATATAATTTGTTATCTCTCAAAAACTTTATTTTGAGTCTGACTTTTTTTTAAAGTTTACTTGCTTTATTTTTCTATTTAAAAGTCATTTTTATAGAGTAACATCTAATTTATTGAGCCTAATATTTTTTTTACTCTATTTATTCTTTTTTCCCATTTTTTCAACATACTTAATGTATAGATAAACATGTGTTATTCACATGATAAAATTCAATTATAAAATTAAATATATATGAACAGAATCCAACTTAAAAAAATATAATATTATTCAAATAAATGAAATCTAATTTTTGTTATTACATTTTGCTTTTAAAATAATAATAATAACTCTTTTTGTAAATAATTAGAATTTTATAAAAAAATTAATTAATTAGTTTTAGATTTTTTTAAAGTTATAAATACTATTTAAAATAAAATAAAATTAGTTATTTTTTAAAGTTATATATATATATATATATATATATATATATATATATATATATATATATATATATATATATATATATATATATATATATATATATATATATATATATATATATATATATATATATATATATATATATATATATATATATATATATATATATATATATATAAATCATCATATAATCACGTAGTTCACAATCATCATCACATCATAACTCATTAACAAAATTCATGAAATGTCACATAGGATATTAATGTAATAAATACTGACTCAATGCATGTGGTACCAATATTTTATGAACACCTGGTTCATCACCCTCCATGATCCTCCCAATATGATTAATTCTCTCTCGGAATCAGAGCACATAACAAACACACTCAATCCTCATAATAAGATTGAGGCTTGTCACAAGCGGACCACCGTCCAAAAATACTATGAAGATATGATGCACAACAACGTCACATAAAGTTCGACCACAACTAGTCAATTGCATCATCATTCACATAATCATATTCACATAACATGTATACATACAATTAAACACGCACATCATTAAACTTCAATCGTCACAAATATCATCAAATACCAGCACCATATTAACATCATTAGAATACATCCAGTTACGTCATTTTAACAAGACATCATAGTGTACCAACATATGATAATCCAAACTCATAAATATATAAACACATGAATAATACACCAAATAATCCCTACATTGCTACCATAAGATAAATGTAAGCGTTAGCTTCCCAACGCTTTGAACGACACATCAAACAGAGTCCAGAAACTCAAGTTACGACACTTTGAAGCTATACTACCAAACTGCTCGCCTAAGCCTCACCCGACGACTATGGGGCACTCTATTCGCCTTCCTCTCGCCTGATGCTCGTCCGAAGAAATGCACGATTGAGTCCATCACTGCTTCGCTCGCCCGACAATGCTAGGGCGACAATCCCCTCCCATACATTTTCCAGGAGCTCACCTTTTCCACCACTCCCCTCGCCAGCTGGCTCGCACGATGACACTGGGGCGACTCGCTCGCCCCGTGCTCGCGTTTAGCTCGCCCGACGACACTAGTGAATCAACAACTTCTCAATTGGGATTTCGCTTCTGTCCATACCATACCAATTTTGATTCTAGGCATCATAATCAGTCTAAAGCGCATTATAATCACCATACATCACATATTAACATCAAAACAAATAAGTATATCATTATAGACAGAAATCATAGTACACAAACATCATCGTCAACAATTTCTTCATGCATTTCATCAAATCAATCATACAAACAAAACCTTATATCTATCTTAACCCCATATCAATCATAATAGACCCGATTACACCCCTTACCTTGAATTCATAGCAATTGATCTCTTCCTTCACGTTCTACGAAGTTCTTCTCTTGGTTCTCTGTGCTCTAGCTCTTAATTTGCGGTTTCTCTCAAATTCCACAATCGTATAAAAGGATCTATATTCCTCTTATTTTCTCTTTTTATCCATCGGACCCATTTCTATGGTTTTTCTCTTATCCCCTCATTTATCTCACACATTTACCACCATGCCCTTATTCTTCCTTTCACATTAATATACTATTTAATTATTATTTAAATCTAAATGATATAATCTGAATTATTAAATCTACATTATTCTAATTAGCACCTTAGTCCACCACTATCCCACAACATACCACACATGTCACACATATAATCACCAACAATTCATAAATAATCAACTAAATAATTAATTCTAAATTTTAGGGTGTTACACTAAATAAATCATTAGAATACTAAATTGTTATCTAATCACTTATATAATATTATCATCAAAACTCAAAATCAGATGCAAAACCAAATCTCATTCTTACAAATATTAGAAATTGAAAATAGGTCGGACTCAAATTAGTCCAAACTTTATTTAAATAAATCATATTTAATTAAAAAAAAAATGAGGCCTAAATATATAATTTGTTATCTCTCAAAAACTTTATTTTGAGTCTGACTTTTTTTTAAAGTTTACTTGCTTTATTTTTCTATTTAAAAGTCATTTTTATAGAGTAACATCTAATTTATTGAGCCTAATATTTTTTTTACTCTATTTATTCTTTTTTCCCATTTTTTCAACATACTTAATGTATAGATAAACATGTGTTATTCACATGATAAAATTCAATTATAAAATTAAATATATATGAACAGAATCCAACTTAAAAAAATATAATATTATTCAAATAAATGAAATCTAATTTTTGTTATTACATTTTGCTTTTAAAATAATAATAATAACTCTTTTTGTAAATAATTAGAATTTTATAAAAAAATTAATTAATTAGTTTTAGATTTTTTTAAAGTTATAAATACTATTTAAAAAAAAATAAAATTAGTTATTTTTTAAAGTTATATATATATATATATATATATATATATATATATATATATATATATATATATATATATATATATATATATATAATATATATATATATATATATATATATATATATATATATATATATATATATATATATATATATATATATATATATATATATATATATATATAAATCATCATATAATCACGTAGTTCACAATCATCATCACATCATAACTCATTAACAAAATTCATGAAATGTCACATAGGATATTAATGTAATAAATACTGACTCAATGCATGTGGTACCAATATTTTATGAACACCTGGTTCATCACCCTCCATGATCCTCCCAATATGATTAATTCTCTCTCGGAATCAGAGCACATAACAAACACACTCAATCCTCATAATAAGATTGAGGCTTGTCACAAGCGGACCACCGTCCAAAAATACTATGAAGATATGATGCACAACAACGTCACATAAAGTTCGACCACAACTAGTCAATTGCATCATCATTCACATAATCATATTCACATAACATGTATACATACAATTAAACACGCACATCATTAAACTTCAATCGTCACAAATATCATCAAATACCAGCACCATATTAACATCATTAGAATACATCCAGTTACGTCATTTTAACAAGACATCATAGTGTACCAACATATGATAATCCAAACTCATAAATATATAAACACATGAATAATACACCAAATAATCCCTACATTGCTACCATAAGATAAATGTAAGCGTTAGCTTCCCAACGCTTTGAACGACACATCAAACAGAGTCCAGAAACTCAAGTTACGACACTTTGAAGCTATACTACCAAACTGCTCGCCTAAGCCTCACCCGACGACTATGGGGCACTCTATTCGCCTTCCTCTCGCCTGATGCTCGTCCGAAGAAATGCACGATTGAGTCCATCACTGCTTCGCTCGCCCGACAACGCTAGGGCGACAATCCCCTCCCATACATTTTCCAGGAGCTCACCTTTTCCACCACTCCCCTCGCCAGCTGGCTCGCACGATGACACTGGGGCGACTCGCTCGCCCCGTGCTCGCGTTTAGCTCGCCCGACGACACTAGTGAATCAACAACTTCTCAATTGGGATTTCGCTTCTGTCCATACCATACCAATTTTGATTCTAGGCATCATAATCAGTCTAAAGCGCATTATAATCACCATACATCACATATTAACATCAAAACAAATAAGTATATCATTATAGACAGAAATCATAGTACACAAACATCATCGTCAACAATTTCTTCATGCATTTCATCAAATCAATCATACAAACAAAACCTTATATCTATCTTAACCCCCTATCAATCATAATAGACCCGATTACACCCCTTACCTTGAATTCATAGCAATTGATCTCTTCCTTCACGTTCTACGAAGTTCTTCTCTTGGTTCTCTGTGCTCTAGCTCTTAATTTGCGGTTTCTCTCAAATTCCACAATCGTATAAAAGGATCTATATTCCTCTTATTTTCTCTTTTTATCCATCGGACCCATTTCTATGGTTTTTCTCTTATCCCCTCATTTATCTCACACATTTACCACCATGCCCTTATTCTTCCTTTCACATTAATATACTATTTAATTATTATTTAAATCTAAATGATATAATCTGAATTATTAAATCTACATTATTCTAATTAGCACCTTAGTCCACCACTATCCCACAACATACCACACATGTCACACATATAATCACCAACAATTCATAAATAATCAACTAAATAATTAATTCTAAATTTTAGGGTGTTACACTAAATAAATCATTAGAATACTAAATTGTTATCTAATCACTTATATAATATTATCATCAAAACTCAAAATCAGATGCAAAACCAAATCTCATTCTTACAAATATTAGAAATTGAAAATAGGTCGGACTCAAATTAGTCCAAACTTTATTTAAATAAATCATATTTAATTAAAAAAAAATGAGGCCTAAATATATAATTTGTTATCTCTCAAAAACTTTATTTTGAGTCTGACTTTTTTTTAAAGTTTACTTGCTTTATTTTTCTATTTAAAAGTCATTTTTATAGAGTAACATCTAATTTATTGAGCCTAATATTTTTTTTACTCTATTTATTCTTTTTTCCCATTTTTTCAACATACTTAATGTATAGATAAACATGTGTTATTCACATGATAAAATTCAATTATAAAATTAAATATATATGAACAGAATCCAACTTAAAAAAATATAATATTATTCAAATAAATGAAATCTAATTTTTGTTATTACATTTTGCTTTTAAAATAATAATAATAACTCTTTTTGTAAATAATTAGAATTTTATAAAAAAATTAATTAATTAGTTTTAGATTTTTTTAAAGTTATAAATACTATTTAAAATAAAATAAAATTAGTTATTTTTTTAAAGTTATATATATATATATATATATATATATATATATATATATATATATATATATATATATATATATATATATATATATATATATATATATATATATATATATATATATATATATATATATATATATATATATATATATATATATATATATATATATATATATATATAAATCATCATATAATCACGTAGTTCACAATCATCATCACATCATAACTCATTAACAAAATTCATGAAATGTCACATAGGATATTAATGTAATAAATACTGACTCAATGCATGTGGTACCAATATTTTATGAACACCTGGTTCATCACCCTCCATGATCCTCCCAATATGATTAATTCTCTCTCGGAATCAGAGCACATAACAAACACACTCAATCCTCATAATAAGATTGAGGCTTGTCACAAGCGGACCACCGTCCAAAAATACTATGAAGATATGATGCACAACAACGTCACATAAAGTTCGACCACAACTAGTCAATTGCATCATCATTCACATAATCATATTCACATAACATGTATACATACAATTAAACACGCACATCATTAAACTTCAATCGTCACAAATATCATCAAATACCAGCACCATATTAACATCATTAGAATACATCCAGTTACGTCATTTTAACAAGACATCATAGTGTACCAACATATGATAATCCAAACTCATAAATATATAAACACATGAATAATACACCAAATAATCTCTACATTGCTACCATAAGATAAATGTAAGCGTTAGCTTCCCAACGCTTTGAACGACACATCAAACAGAGTCCAGAAACTCAAGTTACGACACTTTGAAGCTATACTACCAAACTGCTCGCCTAAGCCTCACCCGACGACTATGGGGAACTCTATTCGCCTTCCTCTCGCCTGATGCTCGTCCGAAGAAATGCACGATTGAGTCCATCACTGCTTCGCTCGCCCGACAACGCTAGGGCGACAATCCCCTCCCATACATTTTCCAGGAGCTCACCTTTTCCACCACTCCCCTCGCCAGCTGGCTCGCACGATGACACTGGGGCGACTCGCTCGCCCCGTGCTCGCGTTTAGCTCGCCCGACGACACTAGTGAATCAACAACTTCTCAATTGGGATTTCGCTTCTGTCCATACCATACCAATTTTGATTCTAGGCATCATAATCAGTCTAAAGCGCATTATAATCACCATACATCACATATTAACATCAAAACAAATAAGTATATCATTATAGACAGAAATCATAGTACACAAACATCATCGTCAACAATTTCTTCATGCATTTCATCAAATCAATCATACAAACAAAACCTTATATCTATCTTAACCCCCTATCAATCATAATAGACCCGATTACACCCCTTACCTTGAATTCATAGCAATTGATCTCTTCCTTCACGTTCTACGAAGTTCTTCTCTTGGTTCTCTGTGCTCTAGCTCTTAATTTGCGGTTTCTCTCAAATTCCACAATCGTATAAAAGGATCTATATTCCTCTTATTTTCTCTTTTTATCCATCGGATCCATTTCTATGGTTTTTCTCTTATCCCCTCATTTATCTCACACATTTACCACCATGCCCTTATTCTTCCTTTCACATTAATATACTATTTAATTATTATTTAAATCTAAATGATATAATCTGAATTATTAAATCTACATTATTCTAATTAGCACCTTAGTCCACCACTATCCCACAACATACCACACATGTCACACATATAATCACCAACAATTCATAAATAATCAACTAAATAATTAATTCTAAATTTTAGGGTGTTACACTAAATAAATCATTAGAATACTAAATTGTTATCTAATCACTTATATAATATTATCATCAAAACTCAAAATCAGATGCAAAACCAAATCTCATTCTTACAAATATTAGAAATTGAAAATAGGTCGGACTCAAATTAGTCCAAACTTTATTTAAATAAATCATATTTAATTAAAAAAAAATGAGGCCTAAATATATAATTTGTTATCTCTCAAAAACTTTATTTTGAGTCTGACTTTTTTTTAAAGTTTACTTGCTTTATTTTTCTATTTAAAAGTCATTTTTATAGAGTAACATCTAATTTATTGAGCCTAATATTTTTTTTACTCTATTTATTCTTTTTTCCCATTTTTTCAACATACTTAATGTATAGATAAACATGTGTTATTCACATGATAAAATTCAATTATAAAATTAAATATATATGAACAGAATCCAACTTAAAAAAATATAATATTATTCAAATAAATGAAATCTAATTTTTGTTATTACATTTTGCTTTTAAAATAATAATAATAACTCTTTTTGTAAATAATTAGAATTTTATAAAAAAATTAATTAATTAGTTTTAGATTTTTTTTAAGTTATAAATACTATTTAAAAAAAATAAAATTAGTTATTTTTTAAAGTTATATATATATATATATATATATATATATATATATATATATATATATATATATATATATATATATATATATATATATATATATATATATATATATATATATATATATATAAATCATCATATAATCACGTAGTTCACAATCATCATCACATCATAACTCATTAACAAAATTCATGAAATGTCACATAGGATATTAATGTAATAAATACTGACTCAATGCATGTGGTACGAATATTTTATGAACACCTGGTTCATCACCCTCCATGATCCTCCCAATTATGATTAATTCTCTCTCGGAATCAGAGCACATAACAAACACACTCAATCCTCATAATAAGATTGAGGCTTGTCACAAGCGGACCACCGTCCAAAAATACTATGAAGATATGATGCACAACAACGTCACATAAAGTTCGACCACAACTAGTCAATTGCATCATCATTCACATAATCATATTCACATAACATGTATACATACAATTAAACACGCACATCATTAAACTTCAATCGTCACAAATATCATCAAATACCAGCACCATATTAACATCATTAGAATACATCCAGTTACGTCATTTTAACAAGACATCATAGTGTACCAACATATGATAATCCAAACTCATAAATATATAAACCCGTGAATAATACACCAAATAATCCCTACATTGCTACCATAAGATAAATGTAAGCGTTAGCTTCCCAACGCTTTTGAACGACACATCAAACAGAGTCCAGAAACTCAAGTTACGACACTTTGAAGCTATACTACCAAACTGCTCGCCTAAGCCTCACCCGACGACTATGGGGCACTCTATTCGCCTTCCTCTCGCCTGATGCTCGTCCGAAGAAATGCACGATTGAGTCCATCACTGCTTCGCTCGCCCGACAACGCTAGGGCGACAATCCCCTCCCATACATTTTCCAGGAGCTCACCTTTTCCACCACTCCCCTCGCCAGCTGGCTCGCACGATGACACTGGGGCGACTCGCTCGCCCCGTGCTCGCGTTTAGCTCGCCCGACGACACTAGTAAATCAACAACTTCTCAATTGGGATTTCGCTTCTGTCCATACCATACCAATTTTGATTCTAGGCATCATAATCAGTCTAAAGCGCATTATAATCACCATACATCACATATTAACATCAAAACAAATAAGTATATCATTATAGACAGAAATCATAGTACACAAACATCATCGTCAACAATTTCTTCATGCATTTCATCAAATCAATCATACAAACAAAACCTTATATCTATCTTAACCCCCTATCAATCATAATAGACCCGATTACACCCCTTACCTTGAATTCATAGCAATTGATCTCTTCCTTCACGTTCTACGAAGTTCTTCTCTTGGTTCTCTGTGCTCTAGCTCTTAATTTGCGGTTTCTCTCAAATTCCACAATCGTATAAAAGGATCTATATTCCTCTTATTTTCTCTTTTTATCCATCGGACCCATTTCTATGGTTTTTCTCTTATCCCCTCATTTATCTCACACATTTACCACCATGCCCTTATTCTTCCTTTCACATTAATATACTATTTAATTATTATTTAAATCTAAATGATATAATCTGAATTATTAAATCTACATTATTCTAATTAGCACCTTAGTCCACCACTATCCCACAACATACCACACATGTCACACATATAATCACCAACAATTCATAAATAATCAACTAAATAATTAATTCTAAATTTTAGGGTGTTACACTAAATAAATCATTAGAATACTAAATTGTTATCTAATCACTTATATAATATTATC